>CAJNDS010002758.1:59614-82114 GCA_905221605.1 Symbiodinium natans | reverse complement strand
TCCAGCCTCTGAAAGCGCAGAACTGCTGCTATATACAATATCTGCAGCCTCTCTAGAAAGTGTTGTTTTGAGGTATTTAGAGCTTGCTAACAGCCAGAAATGCTGCATTTCTGAGCGTTTACAGCGTGCAAGAAGCCTTCGAAGCCTTCAGTAAATTTTTTGATCCCAAATAAGTTTTTTTTTGATCCGCCTAGAAATAAATTATTTCTTGATCCCAAATAATTTTTTTTGATCCCCTACCCCGACGTTTAAGGTGGGTGCTCAACCCCGACTCTTGTTCGACCGTTGCCCGTGAGTCGCCCAGCCTGGGCAAGATGCCTTAAACACATAGTTAGAATAGGGTTTTGGGGGGCTGCTACTGTGCAATTTTACAAAGGGGCCCTGAGGGAATGTTACTAGTAATTGAAACCTACAAGGTACAAGGAACATATCGCAGCAGGCGACCCCAAACATCAGGTTGACAAGAGGACATATGGGTGCGGCTCAAAAGTCTAGGTATGTAACTGGATCCCGGGCGTCTTTCCGCGACATAGGGTTTGTAACAAAGCCGTTCTGCTTGCGACAAGCAGTCCGCGACAAACCTCCGCGACAAACCTCCGCGACAAGCCTCCGCGACAAGCCTTTGCGACAAGCCCCTTCTTGGAACTGCATGGGTTTCGTATCTCTTTTTCAAGACAGCGCGCAACAGCCGCGACAAACCCCGCGACATACGTATGAAACAAGTGGGCGCGACATACGTATGTAACACAGGCGGGTGGCGGGACACCGCGACATACCCCTATTTAGAGCCATATGCCACGGCAAAGAATCCCATCTCTTCCTCCCCGAGAGTGCTGAGGAAGCCTTTTGCCGCGAGGAGTGTGGAGAATGAGGCCTCCGTTTCTTGATCCGGCCGCCGTTTGGTCTTTTTGCTTGTTTGATTTGGGGCTTTTTGGGTTTAGGGTTTAGGCTTTAGGGTCTGCCCTTGCATCTTTTTAACACCCATGGGGTTGTTCTAAAGGTTCTCCCTTTTTCTAGCTGATGGACAGCGCAGTGATGCTGCTGTGGCTGCTCCCGCCACTGGCAGTTCGAATGAGGCTCTCGAACTCGCTCCTGGCTTATGAGACGTGACCCTTTCCGGCTTTCTACGAATCCCTCTGAGCCTGTGCGTTCGCAACTGTGCGCTACTCTCCATGTCGTCGCCTGCTTGGAAAGATAGGGGCGCCAATGAAGACCAGTACTATCCCCGCAGGTATGTTACAGTATGGCCTACCCCCAAAACCCACGCCTCATCAAGTGGGCCAAACCCTAAACCCTAAGCCCTAAACCCTAAATCCTAAACCCTAAACCCTAAACCCTAAACCCTAAACCCTAAACCCTAAACCCTAAACCCTAAACCCTCTCCATCTTGCGCTGCTTCCGAGCTTTCCTGCTCTTCTTCTCCCCCTGGATGCGGAGCGCATCTGAAGGTCATTCGCGCAGTGCGGGCAAGAACCAGGGCTCTTCACGGCAATCGAATACAGGGGCCTTGATAATTGGACTACGGTGGGTTTTGCGGGGTTTTTTGCGGTATATTTAGGGACCATAAGGGGATGCTAGTAGTAAATACCCCGACCCCTATACTAGGGTTTAGGGTTTAGGGTTTCGGGTTTAGGGTTTAGGGTTTAGATTTGCAAATACCCCAAAGGCCCATCCGCCTGCCCTGGCCCAGGATGACACTAGTGGCAAAGGACGATCTCGGCAGTGTGAGCTTTGTGGGGGGAGGCTCCCTAGGGCGGTGAGTGTACATCAGCTGATGTCTACATGGAGGGTTCAGGGTACTTAGGAACCCAAATTTAGGTGTTGTTATAACCCACTTATAAACCCCTTAAGTACCCCAGGGCTATAAGTGCAGTTAGAATTGGGCCATGGACCTCCAAGCACAACAGGGATCAGACGGGTTTTTAGAGTAAGGTATTGGTGGGTGTTCGGAAGTTTGGTGTCTATCTGAACTGTCATACCCCTAAACCCTAAACCCTAAACCCTAAACATAAGCTCTAAATCCTAGAGAGCATTCACAAGATCACATTTGTGTGCGAGAGTCTCAGAGTCATTAGCCTCTACGCACATCGGAATTGTCATATTATGTTTAGGCTTTGAGGCTTAGGGTTTAGGCAGAGGCGCTTTGGGTAGTTTTAATGTCTGGTTATACAGGAGTTCGAGTGCATTGAGCCCTAAGCCAATTCGAAAACCCAATTCGAGACCCCTAAACAAGCCCTAAGCCCTCAACCTCTGAAACAGAAACATAGATCCTAAACACCCAAACCCCTAAACGTATTGCTGTTCAGTTCATATTTCTTTTGGAGCCCAGCGGGTTGCGAGCATTCTGAAGGTAACTTTTGCAACCGAATCTTGTGTAATTCTCCCCTCCCCCCCCCGGCCCCCCGAAGAGACCTTCCTTCTTGTTTCTTGAGGTTGTTTCGGTAACCGGACCGCCGTGTCAAAACCTCAGAAGGAGCCTTCCTTCCTGGATCCTCTCCTTTGAACAGCTTTAATGCCTCCTCACCGGAGCTTCTCCACGCTTGCAGGGGGAACCCTAAACCAAAAAACCCTAAACCCTAAAACCTAAACCCGAAACCCTAAACCCTAAACCCTAAACCCCAAACCCTAAACCCTAAACCCTAAACCCTAAACTCTAAACTCTAAACCCAAAACCCTAAACCCTAAACTCTAAACACAGATCAGAGAATGGCCCAAGCCTGAGACTGCTCCGGCCTGTCGGCCATGAATGTGGCGCTCTTCAGGCACAGTTTTGAAAGTCGTGGGAGTCACGTGCTGTACTTGGAGGTCCAGGGTTTTGAGGCAGTTTAGGCTTTCCTGGTTTAGGGTTTAGGGTTTAGGGCCGTATTGTTTGGGGAGGTCCAGCGTTGCAGAGTTTCGGGTTTTACGGTCCTTGACCTGGTTATTACTCCCCTCCACCTAATATCAACCCCCCTCCCCCCCAACCCCCTAAATATTAAATACCCCCCCATAGGGCGGGGATTTACTATTCGGGGGAGGGGATTACCTTCTTTTGGTGTCAGTTGACTCACGGCCGCTAGCTGTCATGGCCCCAAACCCTAGATCCGAAACACGCCACCGTCCTCCGCCCTAAACAAGCCCTCCAGCCCTAAACCCAAACCCCAAACCCCAAACCCCAAACCCCAAACCCCAAACCCCAAACCCCAAACCCCAAACCCCAAACCCCAAACCCCAAACCCCAAACCCCAGACCCCAGACCCGAAACCCTAAACCCTAAACCCTAAACCCTAAACCCCAAACCCCAAACCCCAAACCCCAAACCCTAAACCCTAAACCCTAAGCCCTAAGCCCTAAGCCCTAAACCCTAAACCTTCACGTACCTTTATGGGCTGCTTTAAGCGGTCCCAGTGTTCGGAAGTGGAACCTTGTGGAGCCGTCTTCAGAAGAAGAGGCTCATGCCGGCCTCTTTCCTTTTTCACTATTTCCTCCTTTTTACTATTTCCCGTACCGTACTGGGTTGGGGGGGTTTAGGGTTTGAGGGTTTAGGGTTTGGGGTGTAGGGTTTGGGGCTTAGGGTGTTTCCCTTACTGGGTTTAGGGCTTTCAAGAGGATCACACTCGGCACCTTGCACTTCGTTAGCCAATCTACCTTGTCCTCAGTTGTGTTTCGACAGCTTTGCGTATTGAGAAGCCGGCATTTTTCGCAAGATACCTGGAGGTCACCTCTGCTGCTGGGATCTTGGCGGGGATCGTGGGTTTAGTGGTTTGGGATTTAAGGGGTTTTGGGGTATAGGGTTTAGGGGTTCTGGGGTGCAGGAGTTGGAGGGAAGCTTCTCCACATTCCCGCAGCGTGGGGCATGCTCCAGTTTTTTTGGTAGGGTGATTTCGATGCAGGGTGGGGACGTGCGTGTTGGGGTAGGCGTTCAGGGGTTTAGGGGTTTAGGGTTTTAGGGTTTTAGGGGTTTAGGGGTTTAGGGGTTTACGGGTATTGCGTCAGTTGGTTTGCAGTGTTTAGTTCCTTGGGCTGTGGCCCGCGTGCGGCCGCACGGCCGCACACCACATGACTTACAGACAGGTGCAGTCGAAAGTCAACCCCAAAACCCTAAACCCCTAAACCCCTAAACCTCTAAACCCCTAAACCCCTAAACCTCTAAACCCCTAAACCCCTAAACCCCTAAACCCCTAAACCCTAAACCCCAAACCCGAAACCCCAAAACCCAAACCCTAAGCCATCCTAACGGCATGCTCCATTAGTTCTACAAGCCTCTGTGGTCCTTTACCGTAACCTTAGATCCTTAGGTTTTTGGGTTCATTCGGTTTCTTCAGAAGGCAGCTAAACATTTACTTTATAGCTACCCTGCTAAGTGCAGCCAAGAAGTCATGCGACGCTCGAGATCACCTTTAGAGCTTCCCCGGAGGGGACGCGCGCCAGAGGGGGGGAGATGTCTATAGCTCGGGCTCAAGGTGAACTGGGGTTGATCTGGAGCAGATTGTTTTGGTTCTATAGGCCCTCACCCCTAAAAAGTTCTCTTCGCCCATAGCAGAATCTGTTTCTATGGGGGTTTCCGAAATTTGGGGGTGGGGGGGGGGTACTTGATTGGGGTCCTTCTTACAAGGGAATCCTACTAGCTGGGGTTAGGGTTCCCCTGTTTTCGCAAACCCCCCGAGTATATTTCTGAAGGGGCCCTAAACCCTAAACCCTAAACCCTAAACCCTAAACCCTAAACCCTAAACCCTAAACCCTGAACCCTAAACCCTAAACCCTAAACCCTAAACCCTAAACCCTAGACCCTAAACCCTAAACCCTAAACCCCAGGTAATTTTTGATAAGGACACGCTCACAGGTGGGCCAGGTCTTGGGGTTTCTGAGGCCCTCAGCCCCAGGCCTCTGATGAAAACCAGCCCTAAAAGCCCCAAAAGCCCCATAAACCCTATAAACCCCATACTGCCAACCCTACAAACCCTATAAACCCTACATAAACCCTACAAACCCTATACACCCTCTAAGCCCAATAAACCCTTGAAACCCAACAAACCCTCTAAACCCCTTAAACCCTATAAACCCTGGAAATCCTAGAAACCCCATAAACCCTCCAAGCCCTAAATCCCTATAAACCCTATAAACCCCATAAGCCTTCTGAGCCCTACAAACCCTGTAGTACCCTATAATACCCTATAAGCCCCATGAAAAACCCCATAGAAACACCCCATAGACACTATATATAAACACTCTAAGCGCCATAAACCCTACAGAAACACCCTATAAATACACTACAACCACTATAAACCCTAGCGAAACACCCCATAAGCACTATAAGCACCATAAACCCTACAGAAACACCCTATAAAACACTACCCTAAACCCCAAACCCCAAACCCCAAACCCTAAACCCTAAACCCTAAACCCTAAACCCCTAGAACCCCAACTTGAGCCCCAGGGTTGCCTTAGGCGGCGGTCGCCGCCTGAGATGCGTAGTGCCCCTGGCTGAAGGCCAGGGTCAGGTTGGTTGCTGGAAGCATTGTGCCAAGACCTGGGCCTTAGGGTTTAGGGTTTAGGGTCTAGGGTTTAGGTTTTAGGGTTTAGGGTTTAGGGTTCAGGGTTTAGGGCTTAGGGTAGAGTTCAGGAGTTTGACGGTTTTGGGCTTCTGGGGTTTGGGGTTTTGGGGACTCAGGGGGTTTAGGGGTTCGGGATCGCTGTTGCCTTCAAGATTCAACTGCATGTGGGGGCTCCTTTATTTGGGCATGTCCTCAAAAAGGGCAATAGAAACACCCTTAATATACCCCGCGAATCGTACAATCCTTTTTATAGGAACCCGAAAAAAAGGGCACCCCTATTCTCGTAAACCCCCTCCTTGATCCTCGAAGCCCCGATACCCTAACCCCGAGAGCCCAGAAGCCCTACAAGTGCAGCCCCATTAGCTCCAGGAGTGCAAGCCCCTGCAATAAACCCGAAACTCTCAACCCTAAACCCTAACCCCTAAACCCTAAACCCTAAACCCTAAACCTTAAACCCTAAACCCTAAACCCCAAACCCTAGACCCTAAACCTGCAGTCTGCAGCGGCTCCATCGGGTCGGGACTTTCTGGGCAACGCTTCCACCGGCAACGGAATTATTTAGCCAAAAGGGATGCCCTGGTGTCGTTTCTCTTGGGTTTAGGGTTTAGGGTTTAGGGTTTAGGGTTTAGGGTTTACTACAGGCTTACGGCTTGGGGGGTTTCACGTTTGGTTTAGGCTTGAGGTTTTGTAGGGCTACTTGTGGTGTTTAGCAGATACACTCCCAAACCCTAAACCTAAACCCTAGACCCTAGACCCTAAACCCTAAACCCTAAACCCTAACCCTAAACCCTAAACCCTAAACGATGCGGTTTAGGGTTTGAGGGCTTGCAACGCGGATACTCGGCGATTCCGAAGGGCAATGGGGAACCCCAGTGAGGTGATTGCTTGGCAGCACGGCCACCAGGGCTCGTGTCTGTCGGCAAGGCGCGCCGCCCCGTCGTTCCAGCAGGTGCCCCAAAAAGGGTTTAGGGTTTAGGGGTTTAGGGTTTAGGGGTTTAGGGTTTTAGGGTTCTAGGGTTTTAGGGTTTTAGGGTTTTAGGGTTTTAGGGTCTTAGGGTTTTAGGGTTTTAGGGTTTTAGGGTTTTAGGGTTTTAGGGTTTTCGGGTTTTAGGGTTTTAGGCTTTTAGGCTTTTGGGGGTTTTAGGGTTTAGGGGATTTAGGGGGCTTAGGGTTTAGGGTTTAAGGTGTAGGGTTTAAGGGTTTTGGGGCTTTAGGGTTTAGGGTTTTAGGGTTGTAGGGTTTCAGGGGTTTTAGGGGTTTAGGGTTTTAGGGTTTTAGGGGTGTTAGGGAGCACTAAGACTTCAGCTGCCCCAAAGCAGTCTAAATGTTTCGGGATATTAGGGGTACCTTATTGGGATCCTTATTATAAGGGGATCCCATTATTAAACCCTAAACCCTAAACCCTAAGCCCTAAACCCTAAACCCTGGAAGATATCTTGAGGTTCGGGGGTTCAGGGTTTAGAGGCTTTTGGTTGAGCCCTCCTTCCCCCCCCCCCCCACCTTCAGCTCCACAAAACGCCACAAACCCTAAACTCCAAACTCCACGCCCTAAACCCTACACCTTAAACTCCCGAAACCCTAAACCCTAAACCCCAAACCCTAAACCCCAAACCCTAAACCCTAAGCCCTAAGCCCTAAACCCTAAGCCCTAAACCCTAAACCCTAAACCCTCGCACGGCGCGCGGCTGGCTCGAAAGCTCCACGGCCCGACGGGGAGGAAGAGCCTGAGGTGGCAGGATGAATCAGCAGGGAGCCTCAGTGGTCCTTACTTTTTTGTTTTTTCTGGGCTTGTTTAGGTTTTAGGGTTTAGGGTTTAGGCTTACTTCAGCAGGGAGCCTCAGCAGTCCAGGGGGTTTCCTTACCTTTTTTTCTGGGTTTGTTTAGGGTTTAGGGTTTAGGGTTTAGGGTTTATTCTTACTACTAGTTGCTTAAGAACCCTCGCAAGCAATACGAACAACTCTTCCTTACAAGGGCAGTATAGGGATGATGATTGGTTGCATGTTCTGGGGGTTCTGAAGCATAGAGTAGTTTGTTGTGCATTGTGCATGATGTATTATGCACTATGTATTGCTCTCGTTCCGCTTAACAATTTTTGTTGCTACTATTGAATCTTGTCCTCCTGCTGCCATCGTAGGATTCAGCAGAGGAGGAGGAGGAGGCGGAGGAGGAGGAGGAGGAGGAGGAGGAGGAGGAGGAGGAGGAGGAGGAGGAGGAGGAGGAGGAGGAGGAGGAGGAGGAGGAGGAGGAGGAGGAGGAGGAGCACCCATCGCGATCTTAGTAGATTTGCGTGCTTTTCTCCAGTTTGTTGCTCTTATCGTGAAATTTCCGCCAGGCTATTCTGTTTCTTGCGTGGGGGTGGGGAGGGTGAAAACATCCATTCACATGGCAGCCCCAAAACACTGGTATATACACAGTGGTCGTGGTGGTGGTGGTGGTGCTGCTGCTGCTGGTGCTGGTGCCGGTGGTCGTAGTAGTAGTCGTCGTCGTCGTAGTAGTAGTAGTAGGAGGAGCAGTTGAAGGAATAGGAGGAGTAGTAGGACTGGAGAGGAGCAGGAGAGCTTGCCGCAGCTGCGGCCAGGGCTTTCAAAGAACGGCGATCCCCACTAGGCCCCAAAACCGTCAAATTTTTGACCCCCTGCAGCAAACCCTAAACCCTAAACCCTAAACCTAAACCCTAAACCCTAAACCCTAAACCCTAAACCCTAAACCCCAAACCCTGAACACACCTCAGGTCTGACGAGGTCCTGGCCGCGCGCGCCAAGCTCGCCGAGCCCACCCCCCAGTGGCCGTGGCACTGAAGGCTTTAGGAGGTTTAGGGTTTAGGGGTTAGGGTTTAGGGTTTTGGGGTTTAAGGGTTTAGGGTTTAGGGTTTAGGAGGTGTAGGGTTTAGGAGTTTCAAGGGGTGTAGGGTTTAGGGGTTAGGGGTTTAGGATTTAGGGGTTCAGGGAATTAGGGGTTTAGGGTTTACGGTTTACGGTTTAGGGGTTTAGGGTTTAGGGTCTAGGGGTTTGGTGTGCAGGGGTTTAGGCCACGATATGGAGGTATAGAGGTGTTTGCAGAGGGTTTCAGCCTTTTCCGGAGCTTTGAGGCTTGAAGGGCTTGGTGGCATGCAGGGGTCAGGGTGCCATGAGCGCATGAAAAAACAGGCATGGTGAAGGGGTAGAACTTGGGCCCCAGGACCCTAAAAAAACCCTCACCCGCAACCCCCCCCAAAAAAAGAGGATTCCTGAAGAGTGTCTTGTGAAGCAGCAAGGGATTGACGCTCCACAGTGCGGATTCGGGAGAGGATGGGGATGCCTTGGCGTGGGAGCATGTTCAGGTTTGCGCCTTAGCCTTAGAATCATCCATATATACATATACATATACATATACATATATACATAGACACATATACATATATACATATATACATATATACATATATACATATATATATATATACATATATATATATATATATATATATATGTATATATGTATATATCTACACGCGCACACCTTTGGGAAGAGTTGCCCAGAATGCCCATTCACATTACCTGGCCTCTATATTGGCGGCTAGGGTTTGGGGGTTGAGGTAAGTTTAGGTGTAAGGGGTGTGGTTTTTAGAAGTGAATAGCTGCCTGTGTATCTGCGTCCCCGCTGCAGAAATTGCTCTGAATGCAGGTCTGCTTCACTCCCTGTCCGGTCAAGCCAAACGTCTTCAGCCGTTTCATGACCTCATGACCTTTCCTTGCGATTGCGCACCGCAGCTTGGGGTTTACATTTCACCCCTCAAGCTCATAGCCCTTGTGGAGGTTTAGGGTTTAGGGTTTAGGGTTTGCGCTTGTTCGTCTTAGCTTATCGCTAGGGACCGTGCCTCATTACCCATGGAGCTCGATTCGGATGCGCCGCCGCCGCCCCCACCACCGCCCCCTGAGACAGCCGTGGAGGAGCCGGAGGCTCAGAGAAAGGAAGCTTGAATTAGGGTTTAGGGTTTAGGGTTTAGGGTTTAGGGTTATGGAGTCCTTAAGGGGGGAGGGGGGGTTCAAGGGGCGGAAGTCCCAACTCCCCAATTCTTCCCAAGGCTCTCAAGCTTCCGCAACTTAAGGTTCCCCAGGAACCTAACCACCATGAACCTCCCCCCGGCTAGAATTGAACCAGGGACCCTAAACTAAACCCTAAACCCTAAACCCTAAACCCTAAACCCTAAACCCTAAACCCTAAACCCTAAACCCTAAACCCTAAACCCTAAACCCTAAACCCTATACCTTTTTACCTTAAACCCGAGTTGCAACATAAGTCAGCCAGGAGTGGCTTGCCAGAACCTCGCAGTTGTAGCTCCAGGGCACTTCCCTAAACCCTCCTAGACCCTAAACGCTAAGCCCTACACCCTAAGCCCTAAACCCTAAACCCCAAGCCCCAAAACCGAAAGCCTACCCAAAGCCCCAAACGCCCGAAACGACCAACGCCTCAACGCCTCGTCAAAAGCCTCGCGGCGCGGCTGAGGTCCAAACCTCGGCGGGACAGGAACATGGAGGCCGACGCAGCGATGGGCGCTGAAACTCTAAAGGTTGTAGGGTTTAGGGTTTAGGGTTTAGGGTTTAAGCGTCTAAGGCTCATGGGATTCCAGGTTTCGGGAGTCTGGGGCTGAGGGTCGGGCTTTGATGTTTACGGATGAGGGTGGGGCGGAGAGCCGGTGGGCTGGGGGGGTTCAGTGGGAGACTCTGTGGTCCTTTACTGCAACCTTAGATCCTTAGCCTGTTTGGGGTTATTGGGTTTCAGAAGGCAGCGAAAAATTTAATTTATAGCTACCCGACTAAGTGCAGCCAAGGACCCTAAACCCGAAACCCTAAACCCTAAACCCTAAACCCTAAAACCCTAAACCCTAAACCCTAAACCCTGAACCCTAAACCCTATAGATGTGCATGTTTCCATACATGCATTAAGCCCTAAGCTTTCCCATCCCTAGTCCCTAAACCCCCTGAGCTGAGCCTTCCTCCCTCAACCCTAAACCCTAAACCCTAAACCCTAAGCCCTAAACCCTAAACCCTAAACCCTAAACCCTAAACCTTAAACCTCTCTTCATATATATATATATATATGCTACCCCCCCCCCCCAGCGACCTACCTTTTTAGGCCTTTTTAGGCCTTTTTAGCAAAAAAACAACAAAGAAGGCCCAAAAGTCGCGTAGTTAATCACCGGGTAATGAAGGACAGTTACTGGGACACCCACCTCACAGACCCCGATAAGCTAGCATTGGAAGAATCTACATTTTGAATCTGAAGCGGACAATGCTGTTTTTAGATGTTTAGATCAGTGGTTTTCTATGCAAATTGTGCGTTTCAAGGGCAATTAATGTTTTGTTGAGCAACTAATTTATTTATACAATTGTGTTTGTACGAGGCAAAGTATTAATCAAATAGTGAAACATTTTTTCTTGGTTCTATGCGAATTTAGCTACTAGAGTAATTATTAAGCAAATAGCCCAATTTGACTCAAGTGAATACCATTTAAAGGACCATACTCAACCAAAATACGAAAGAAGCACCATATTCAACCAAAATATGGCAAAGTGTGGTTTAAAGGGCAAATAGTGCTTTGTTGAGCAACTAATGCATTGAAACAGTTGTGTTTATACCAGGCAAAGTATTATTGAAGTACTATCTGCAAAGTCAAATGAAACACCTTATGTTTACATATTCATGAAACAACTTTTTTGAAGTATTCATTCTATGCGAATTTAACTACTAGAGGAATTCTTAAGCAAATAGCCCAATTTGACTCAAGTGAATACTATTTAAAGGACCATACTCAACCAAATGCGAAATAAACACTTGCGGAAATGGAAACGGTTCTACCTACATAACAATGAGACAAAGATTGCTGAAGTATTCACTAAAGACCACTTATATACTATGTCTGAAAAGCACAATTTGCATGAGCAAGCTTAAAGATGCACAAGAATGGAAATAGAAGCGGTTCTACTTACATAACGATGAAACAAAGATGTCTGAAGTATTCAATGAAGACCACATATATACTATGCTTGAAAAACGCAACTTGCACAATCAGGCTTAAAAAATGCACAAGAATCCTAGAAAAGTACTTAGTGAAGGCCATACACAAGCAAATTCACAAATACATAAAAACATCCAAAAGCGCAAGCTTTTCAGGAGAATCTCTGGTAAAGTTTGGATTATAGGGTTTTGGGGTATTCCTGGACGAGTAGGCGTCACTTTTTTAAGCAAACAATTCTAAGCAATAAATGCTTTTTCTCAAGACAAGTATTGCAAATGCTGCTTCTAGATAATTAATCGCATTTACCAGGCAAATATTATCCATGCGAATTGAGCTACCAGAGCACCAAGTAATGGCTGAATAAGGCCTACTACACTTGAGTACAACCAAAAGATGCACTAAACACTAGCGGCTCTACTTACATAATAACGAAACATATAGTTCTGAAGCACTAGAAAGACCACTTGTATACTATTTCTGACAAGCACAATTAGCATAAGCACACTTAAAAATGCGTAGTTGTTGCCTCGGGACCGTGAAGGCGAACCAAAAAGCCAAAATACCAAAACCAAAAAAGCCAAAAAAACAAAAACCAAAAAACCAAAAACACCAAAACAACCAAAACCAAAAAAACCAAAAATGCCAAAAAAACCAATTTTCCGGGACTCTTGGAGAAGCCTCATAGGGATTTCTTGAGAGTCCCGGAAAATTGGTTTTTTTGGTGTTTTTGGTTTTTTTGGTTTTGTTTTTTTGGTTTTTTTGGTTTTGTTTTTTTTGGTTTTTTTGGTTTTGGTTTTTTGGTTTTTTTGGTTTTGGTATTTTTGGTTTTTCTACTGTCCCGTGTATGCGATTTTAGTTGTATTTTAGTCTACGCCCTAGGAAATACGCTATATTGCACACCGAGTTTGCTTGCAGTGCAGCTGGGTGACTTGAGACAAGGCGAAAAAGGGTAGGTCACTGGGGGGGGGGGGTACCATATATATATATATATATGTAAGAGGAACCTCTATGTACTATTTGACATGGCTGCTTTCTGTATTAAAGTTTTAATAGTTTTAATAGTTTTGAACTTTCAAAACAACATCCTAAACTATTAAAACTTTAATTTTCCTTTTTAAGTTTTAATAGTTTTAATAGTTTTAATAGTTTTAATAGTTTTAATAGTTTTAATAGTTTTAATAGTTTTAATAGTTTTAATAGTTTTAATAGTTTTAATAGTTTACACTTTTAAAAAGGCTCCTAAACTATTAAAACTATTAAAAAGAAACGGCCTTGCCCAGGAGATTCCTGAACTTTTAAAACTATTAAAACTTTTAAAACTATTAAAACTATTAAAACTATTAAAACTATTAAAACTATTAAAACTATTAAAACTATTAAAACTATTAAAAAGGCTTCTTTTGAATAGTTTTAATAGTTTTAATAGTTTCAACTTTTAAAAAGCCTCCCGAACTATTAAAACTATTAAAAAGAAGCCTTTTTAGTAGTTTTAATAGTTTTAATAGTTTTAATAGTTTTAATAGTTTTAATAGTTTTAAAAGTTTAAAAGTTCGGGAATCTCCAGGCCAGGCCTTTTCCTTTTTAAGTTTTAATAGTTTTAATAGTTTCAACTATTAAAAAGGCTTCGAAACTATTAAAACTATTAAAAAGAAACGGCCTTGGCCAGAGATTCCTGAACTTTTGAAACTATTAAAACTTTTAAAACTATTAAAACTATTAAAACTATTAAAACTTTTAAAAAGGTTTCTTTTTAATAGTTTTAATAGTTGTAATAGTTTCAACTTTTAAAAAGCCTCCTAAACTATTAAAACTATTAAAAAGAAACGGCCTTGCCCAGGAGATTCCTGAACTTTTAAAACTATTAAAACTTTTAAAACTATTAAAACTATTAAAACTAGCTTCTTTTTAATAGTTTTAATAGTTTTAAACTAGAAACGGCCTTGCCCAGGAGATTCCTGAACTTTTAAAACTATTAAAACTATTAAAACTATTAAAAAGGCTTCTTTTCAATAGTTTTAATAGTTTTAATAGTTTCAACTTTTAAAAAGCCTCCCGAACTATTAAAACTATTAAAAAGAAGCCTTTTTAATAGTTTTAATAGTTTTGAAAGTTTTAAAAGTTCAGGAATCTCCAGGCCAGGCTTTTTCCTTTTTATGTTTTAATAGTTTTAATAGTTTTAATAATTTCAACTTTTAAAAAGCCTCCCAAACTATTAAAAACTAGCGGCTCGATTTGGCCAATTTTTCCCGGGCAGTCTGCGGGCAAAATTTGGCCAAATCGGGCTGCTCGTCGTACGCGATAACAATTAAATAATTTCCGGCCTCCAGAAAGGCGCGGTTCGATTTGGCCAATTTTTGCCGGGCAGGCTCCGGGCAAAATTTGGCCAAATCGGGCTGCTCGTCGTACGCGATGAGAAATGCGCGGGTCGATTTGGCCAAATTTTGCCGGGCAGCCTCCGGGCAAAATTTGGCCAAATCGAGCCGCGCATTTCTCATCGCATAACGAAGAGCAGCCCGATTTGGCCAAATTTTGCCCGGAGCCTGCCCGGCAAAATTTGGCCAAATCGAGCCGCGCCTTTCTGGAGGCCCAAAACTATTTAAATTATGTAAATTATAAAAATAAAAAAAACAATGAAATAATTCCGGGCCTCCAGAAAGGCGCGGCTCGATTTGGCCAAATTTTGCCGGGCAGGCTCCGGGCAAAATTTGGCCAAATCGGGCTGCTCGTCGTACGCGATGAGAAATGCGCGGCTCGATTTGGCCAAATTTTGCCTTTTTAATAGTTTTAATAGTTTTAATAGTTTCAACTTTTAAAAAGCCTCCCGAACTATTAAAACTATTAAAAAGAAGCCTTTTTAATAGTTTTAATAGTTTTAATAGTTTTAATAGTTTTAAAAGTTTTAAAAGTTCGGGAATCTCCAGGCCAGGTTTTTTCCTTTTTAAGTTTTAATAGTTTTAGTAGTGTTAATAATTTCAACTTTTAAAAAGCCTCCCAAACTATTAAAACTATTAAAAAGAAGCCTTTTTAATAGTTTTAATAGTTTTAAAAGTTTTAAAAGTTCGGGAATCTCCAGGCCAGGCCTTTTCCTTTTTAAGTTTTAATAGTTTTAATAGTTTTAATAGTTTCAACTTTTAAAAAGGGGCCGAAACTATTAAAACTATTAAAACGAAACGGCCTTGGCCAGGAGATTCCTGAACTTTTGAAACTATTAAAACTTTTAAAACTATTAAAACTATTAAAACTATTAAAACTATTAAAAAGGTTTCTTTTTAATAGTTTTAATAGTTTTAATAGTTTCAACTTTTAAAAAGCCTCCTAAGCTATTAAAACTATTAAAAAGAAACGGCCTTGGCCAGGAGATTCCTGAACTTTTAAAACTATTAAAACGTTTAAAACTATTAAAACTATTAAAACTATTAAAACTATTAAAAAGGCTTCTTTTTAATAGTTTTAATAGTTTTAATAGTTTCAACTTTTAAAAAGCCTCCCGAACTATTAAAACTATTAAAAAGAAGCCTTTTTAATAGTTTTAATAGTTTTAATAGTTTAATAGTTTTAATAGTTTTAATAGTTTTAATAGTTTTAAAAGTTTTAAAAGTTCGGGAATCTCCAGGCCAGGCTTTTTCCTTTTTAAGTTTTAATAGTTTTAGTAGTTTTAATAATTTCAACTTTTAAAAAGCCTCCCAAACTATTAAAACTATTAAAAAGAATCCTTTTTCATAGTTTTAATAGTTTTAACAGTTTTAAAAGTTTTAAAAGTTCGGGAATCTCCAGGCCAGGCCTTTTACTTTTTAAGTATTAATAGTTTTAATAGTTTTAATGGTTTCAACTTTTAAAAAGCCTCCCAAACTATTAAAACTATTAAAAAGAAGCCTTTTTAATAGTTTTAATAGTTTTAATAGTTTTAATAGTTTGAATAGTTTTAATAGTTTTAATAGTTTTAAAAGTTCGGGAATCTCCAGGCCAGGCCTTTTCCTTTTTAAGTTTTAATAGTTTTAATAGTTTTAATAGTTTCAACTTTTAAAACGGCTCCGAAACTATTAAAACTATTAAAAAGAAACGGCCTTGGCCAGGAGATTCCTGAACCTTTGAAACTATTAAAACTTTTAAAACTATTGAAACTATTAAAACTATTAGAAAGGCTTCTTTTTAATAGTTTTAATAGTTTAATAGTTTCAACTTTTAAAAAGCCTCCCGAACTATTAAAACTATTAAAAAGAAGCCTTTTTAAAAGTTTTAATAGTTTTAATAGTTTTAATAGTTTTAATAGTTTTAATAGTTTTAATAGTTTTAATAATTTTAAAAGTTTTAAAAGTTCGGGAATCTCCAGGCCAGGCTTTTTCCTTTTTAAGTTTTAATAGTTTTAATAGTTTTAATAATTTCAACTTTTAAAAAGCCTCCCAAACTATTAAAACTATTAAAAAGAATCCTTTTTAATAGTTTTAATAGTTTAATAGTTTTAAAAGTTTTAAAAGTTCGGGAATCTCCAGGCCAGGCCTTTTCCTTTTTAAGTTTTAATAGTTTTAATAGTTTTAATAGTTTCAACTTTTAAAAAGCCTCCCAAACTATTAAAACTATTAAAAAGAAACGGCCTTGGCCAGGAGATTCCTGAACCTTTGAAACTATTAAAACTTTTAAAACTATTAAAACTATTAAAACTATTAAAACTATTAAAAAGGTTTCTTTTTAATAGTTTTAATAGTTTTAATAGTTTCAACTTTTAAAAAGCCTCCCAAACTATTAAAACTATTAAAAAGAAGCCTTTTTAATAGTTTTAATAGTTTTAAAAGTTTTAAAAGTTCGGGAATTTCCTGGCCAGGGCCCCGGGCCTCTTCCCAATACTAAATCACGAGCCCGGGCCTTCCCCCAATACTAGATGACGAGCCCGGACCTCTCCCCAATACTAAATCACAAGCCCAAGCCTCTACCCAATACTAAATTACGAGCCCGGGCCTCCCCCAAATACTAAATCACGAGCCCGAGCCTCCCCCCAATACTAAATCACGAGCCCGAGCCTCCGCCCAATACTAAATCACGAGCCCGGGCCTCTCCCCAATACTAAATCACAAGCCCAAGCCTCCCCCCAATACTAAATCACGAGCTCGGGCCTCCCCCCAATACTAAATGACGAGCCCGAGCATCCTCTCAATACTAAATCACGAGCCCAGGCCTCCCCCCAATACTAAACTACGAGCCCGGGCCTCACTCCAATACTAACCTGCCATGAGATTCCTGAACTTTCAAAACTTTTAAAACTTTTAAAACTATTAAAACTTTTAAAACTATTAAAAAAGCATCGGGCCATCTCCCAATACTAAATTACGAGCCCGGGCCTCCCTCCAATACTAAATCACGAGCCCGGGCCTCCCCTCAATACTAAATCACGAGCCGGGCCTCCCCCCAATACTAAATCACGAGCCCGAGCCTTACCCCAATACTAAATCACGAGCCCAGGCCTCTCCCCAATACTAAACTACAAGCCCTGGCCTCCTTCCAATACTAACCGGCCATGAGATTCCTGAACTTTCAAAACTTTTATAACTTTTAAAACTATTAAAACTTTTAAAACTTTTAGAATTATTAAAAAAGCCTCGGGCCTTCTCCCAATACTAAATTACGAGCCCGGGCCTTCTCCCAATACTAAATCACGAGCCCGGGCCTTCTCCCAATACTAAATCACGAGCCGGGGCCTCCCCCCAATACTAAATCACGAGCCCGAGCCTCCCCCCAATACTAAATCACGAGCCCGGGCCTCCCCCCAATACTAAATCACGAGCCCGGTCCTCCCCCGGAAGCGGGCCAGCCCCCCCTCCTGTTCCATTTAAATTATTTAAATTATTCAAATTATAAAAATTATGTAAATTATATAAATTAGGGTCGCGTCACTTTGGTCAGATTTTGCCGGGCCCCGCGTAGATCCAGGCAGATTTTGTCCATGGTGATTTCTCCAAAAACACAAAGGACAAAATCTGCCCGGATCTACGCATCACTTTTTTTGTAAGAAACAGCGCCGCGTAGATCCGGGCAGATTTTGTCCATGGTGTTTTCTCAAAAAACACAAAGGACAAAATCTGCCTGGATCTACGCGGCACTTTTTTTTGTAAGAAACAGCCCCGCATAGATCCAGGCAGATTTTGTCCATGGTGTTTTCTCAAAAAGCACGAAGGACAAAATCTGCCTGGATCTATGCGGCACTTTTTTTTGTAAGAAACAGCCCCGCGTAGATCCAGGCAGATTTTGTCCATGGTGTTTTGTCAAAAAACACGAAGGACAAAATCTGCCTGGATCTACGCGGCACTTTTTTTGTAAGAAACAGCCCCACGTAGATCCAGGCAGATTTTGTGCGTGGCAGCCCGATTTGGCCAAATTTTGCCCGGAGGCTGCCCGGCAAAATTTGGTCAAATCGAGCCGCGCATTTCTCATCGCAATCGAGCCGCGCATTTCTCATCGCATACGAAGAGCAGCCCGATTTGGCCAAAATTTGCCCGGCGGCTGCCCGGCAAAATTTGGCCAAATCGAGCCGCGCATTTCTCATCGCATACGAAGAGCAGCCCGATTTGGCCAAATTTTGCCCGGAGGCTGCCCGGCGAAATTTGGCCAAATCGAGCCACGCATTTCTCATCGCGTACGAAGAGCAGCCCGATTTGACCAAATTTTGCCCGGAGGCTGCCCGGCATAATTTGGCCAAATCGAGCCGCGCATTTCTCATCGCATACGAAGAGCAGCCCGATTTGGCCAAATTTTGCCCGGAGGCTGCCCGGCAAAATTTGGCCAAATCGAGCCGTGCCTTTCTGCAGGCCCGAAATTATTTACATTACTTAAATTATTCAAATTTTATCTAAATTAAATTATTTCAATTAGTTGGGACTGAAATGAGTCACGGCTCCGTGCCCCCTCAACGAAAGCAGTGACTCATTTCAGGGCCTGAAATGAGTCACGGCTCCGTGCCCCCTCAACACACACAGTGACTCATCTCAGGGCCTGAAATGAGTCACGGCTCCGCGCCCCCACAAACTCTTTAAATTCCTTCAAATCCTTAAAATCTGGAAAAATCATTTTTCCTAGGTTTTAAAGTCCCTCTTCCTGGGAGACTGCAAATTTCAGACCCATTTCAAGGGCCTATCTCTTCTGTTCCTTTCCTTACCCTTCTCCTTTTTTCATGGTTCATCCTTTTTGTCATTTTTGTTGTCCTTATTTCGAAAAGAAAAAGGGAAGGGAGAGATGTGGGAGAGAGGATCGCTAAAGAAGAGTCCCATCTTCTCTGTGCCTTGTTTTGTCTTTCCTGCTCCTTTATTCATCTCTCTATTCTTGCCTTTGCTCTTCCTGTTAAAAATGCAACCCTGTCCATGTCTCCTCCTCCTTCTCTCTCCCTCCTCTTCAAAGACAAAAACCACAAGAAAAGGAAAAAAGCAAAGGGAATGGAGGCACTTGGCCTTTCTTATCCTTTTTCAATGGTTGGGGGTTGGCTGCTTGCCCGTGGCCCCTCTCCATGCTTCAGCATATGCCTCCTCTCGCCTTATCTCCTCGGTTCTTTTCATTGTTCCCAAACGGAAAAAGAAAGCGAGTTCCTTTCATTTTCATTGTTCTTCCTTTGGGTTTTTGTTTCAAAGGGAAACGAACAAGAGAGAAGAAAGAGGAGAAAGAGAGGAAAGATGAAGACGAGTACCATCTTCTCTTTGCCATGGGCGATGGAACGATTGTGCCTGTGGATCGTTTTCTGCATCTTCAAGCGAGAAAAAGGACGCCCCCGAACAAAAGCACTCTCTCTCTGTCTGTATCCCTGTCGCTATCTTTCTTTCTTTCGTTCTTTCTTTATCTTGCTCTCTTTCCCTGTCCCTATCTCTATCTCTCACTCATTCATTCCCAGTCTCACTCTCTCTCTCTCTCTCTATCTCTCTCTCTCTCTCTCTCTATCTCTCTCTCTCTCTCTCTCTCTCTCTCTCTCTATGTGCGATGGAAGCAGGCGTCCTTTTTACGTTTTCTGTGTCTTCAAGCCAAAAAGAAAGACATCCCAAAAGATAACACTTAGGGGTGTCCCTTTTGCTCGTTTGAAGACACAGAAAGCGATTAAAGGCACACCATTTTGGATTGGCAGCAAACCCAGCTGATGCTCATGATATATCACTCTATATATAGGGGCGATGGAACGGGTGTCCTTTTCATGCGTCTTCTGTGCTTCCTGTTTCTATTCCTTGCAGTACGCTTCCAGAAAAATGGCATCCTTGTGATCGCTCCTCTCACTTCCCTTTCCCTTCTCTCCATCTATTACCTTTTAACTGATTAAAAACAAGAAAGGAACTTGTATGATAAAGCAGGGGAAGGGTAAGCAGAGGGTGACTCCTTGCGCGTGGACCTTGCCGTACTTCATCATATCCCTCTTCTCGGCCTATCTCTTCTGTTCCTCTCCTTACCCTTCTCCTGTTTTCATAATTCCTTTTTGTTTTCCTTATTTCGAAAAGAACAAGGGAAGGGAGAGATAAGGGAGAGAGGATCGATAAAGAAGAGTCCCCCATCTTCTCTGTGCCTTGTTTTGTCTTTCCTACTCCTTTATTCATCTCTCTATTCTTGTCTTTGCTCTTCCTGTTAAAAATGCAACCCTGTCTATGTCTCCTCCTCCTTCTCTCTCCCTCTTCAAAGACAAAAAACACAAGAAAAGGAAAAAAAACAAAGAGAATGGAGGCCCCTGGCCTTTCTTATCCTTTTTCAATGGTTGGGGGTTGGCTGCTTGCCCGTGGCCCCTCTCCATGCTTCAGCATATGCCTCCTCTCGTCTTATCTCCTCGGTTCTTTTGATTTTTCCCAAACGGAAAAAGAAAGCGAGTTCCTTTCATTTTCATTGTTCTTCCTTTGGGTTTTTGTTTCAAAGGGAAACGAACAAGAGAGAAGAAAGAGGAGAAGGATAGGAAAGATGAAGACGGGTACCATCTTCTCTTTGCCATGGGCGATGGAACGGCTGTCCCTTTGGATCGTTTTCTGCATCTTCAAGCGAGAAAAAAGGATGCCCCCGAACAGAAAACTCTCTCTCTCTCTCTCTCTCTCTCTCTGTCTGTATCCCTGTCGCTATCTTTCTTTCTTTCGTTCTTTCTTTATCTTGCTCTCTTTCCCTGTCCCTATCTCTATCTCTCACTCATGAATTCTCAGTCTCTCTCTATCTCTCTCTCTCTATGCGCGACGGAAGCAGGCGTCCTTTTTTACGTTTGCTGTGTCTTCAAGGCAAAAAGAAAGACATCCCAAAAGAAAGCACTTAGGGGTGTCCCTTTTGCTCGTTTGACACACAGAAAGCGATTAAAGGGACACCGTTTTGGATTGGCAGCAAACCCAGCTGATGCTCATGATGTCTCTCTCTATATATAGGGGCGATGGAACGGGTGTCCTTTTCAATCGTCTTCTGCATCTTCAAAGGAGAAAGAACGATACCCCCCAAGAAGGAAAAGAACATAAGAGACAGGGAGGGGGATTGAAGGGCTCCTCTCTTTACTTATTATTTCCCTTTCCTCTCTTCCTACCTGTTCTTGTTCTTATTCGCTTCAAAAAGCAAAATAAGGGAAAGGGGATTTCCTGAAGAGGAGGGATGACACCTATCTGTGAAGAGCAAGAAAGGTTTTTTTCTCATTCAAAAGGGACAGGGGAGAGATGATAGATATAGAGGAATGCCATCTTCTTGCGCCTTGTTTTGTCCGTCCCTCCCCTTGCCTCTTGTCTCTTCTATTCCTTGCAGTACGCTTCCAGAACAAAGGCATCCTTGTGATCTCTACTCTCTCACTTCCCTTTCCCCTCTCTCCATCTATTACCTTTTAACTGATTAGAAAGCAAGAAAGGAACTTGTATGATAAAGCAGGGGAAAGGTAAGCAGAGGGTGACTTCTTGCGCGTGGACCTTGCCATACTTCATCATATCCCTTTTCTCGGCTTCCTTTCCTTACCCTTTTTGTTTTCCTTATTTCAAGAAGAAAAAGGGAAGGGAGAGATAAGGGAGAGAGGATCGATAAAGAAGAGTCCCATCTTCTCTGTGCCTTGTTTTGTCTTTCCTTATCCTTTATTCATCTCTCCTCCATTGTTGTCTTTGCTCTTCCCATTAAAAATGCGATCCTGTCTATTTCTCCTCCTCCTTCTCTCTCCGTCCTCTTCAACGACAAAAAGCACAAGGAAAACATAAGAGGGGAATGGAGGCCCTTGTCCTTTCTTATCCTTTTTCAATGGTTGGGAACGTGAGCGGGGTTAGCTGCTTGCCCGTGGCCCCTCTCCATGCTTCAGCATATGCCTCCTCTCGCCTTATCTCCTCGGTTCTTTTCATTGTTCCCAAACGGAAAAAGAAAGCGAGTTCCTTTCATTTTCATTGTTCTTCCTTTGGGTTTTTGTTTCAAAGGGAAACGAACAAGAGAGAAGAAAGACAAGAAGGATAGGAAAGATGAAGACGAATACCATCTTCTCTTTGCCATGGGCAAAACCCGAGCCTTAGCTTCCAAATAAACCCTATTTGAGCCACCCACCCCCCCCCCCCCGGCCCTCCCCCCTCTCCTTTATAGGAAATGAAAACTGGACATGAACGATGTCCTCTCTCTCCTACTGGGACATGAAAGTCCTCCTGTATTCGTTTTCAATGAAAGATCTGTCTCTCGAGGAAATGGAAGATCTCCTCTATCTCTTTCTAGTAAACACTTCTTCAAGTAGGAGAAAGGCTTTTTCATAAGGTGTAAATAAGGAGCTCTGTCATTCCCTTGGAGGACCCCTTTTCAGAAGAGGCAAGGGCATTCATTACCTACACAGAGATAAAAGAGCTTTCACATGACCTAGACACATGACTTTTGATTGAATTCTGTGGCTCATGCTACAATAACAAAACAAAACGCATTGAACAGCAGCACAAGGCTATTGAAAACACCATTTTTTCAGAGAAAAAAGGAATTGAAGTTGATCAACTTAGTTTCGATTAGAGTTTGTGGTTCTGCAACAACAAAACAAAATGCATT
>CAJNDS010002758.1:30084-59514 GCA_905221605.1 Symbiodinium natans | reverse complement strand
AGAGACAGAGAGAGAGAGAGAGAGAGAGAGAGAGAGAGAGAGAGAGAGAGAGAGAGAGAGAGAGAGAGAGAGAGAGAGAGAGAGAGAGAGAGAGAGAGAGAGAGAGAGCGAGAGAGAGAGCGAGAGAAAGAGAAATCATGAGCATCAGCTGGGTTTGCTGCCGATCCAAAATGTCCCTTTTAATAGCCTTCTGTGTCTTCAAACGAGCAAAAGGGACACCCTGACTAAGTGTTTCCTTGTGGTGTCCCTTTTCCTCGCTTGAAGATGCAGAAAACGATCCAAAAAGACACCCGTTCCATCGCCCATACATGGGGAGAGAGAAAAATCATGAGCATCAGTTGGGCTTGCTGCCAACCCAAAGCGGGCGTCCCTTTTAATCGCTTGCTGTGTCTTCAAACGAGCAAAAGGGACACCCTAAGTGCTTTCTTGTGGGGTCCCTTTTCCTCGCTTGAAGATGCAGAAAACGATCAAACAGGACACCCGTTCCATCGCCCATATATAGGGAGAGAGAGAGAGGGAGAAATTTTGAGCATCAGCTGGGTTTGCTTACATGTTCATTAATTGTTCTTCCTTTTGTCTTTTCTTTCTAACGGACATGAACAAGAGAAGAGAAAAATAAGAAACAGAGGAAAGATGAAAACGAGCACCGTCTTCTCTTTGCCTGATTTTTGCGCCTCCCTCGCCTGCCTTCATTTCTCTTCCATTCTTGTCATTGCTCTTCCCATTAGAGTTGCATTACTTTTGATCTCTCCTCTCTCCTTTCTCTCTCCTTTCTCTCTCTCTCTCTCTCTCTCTCTCTCTCTCTCTCCCTTCTCTTCTCTTGTTCTCCTTTAAATCTCAAAAACACACAAAAGGAAGCTTCTTTGCCTTTTTGAATGAAAAAATGAAAAAAGAAAAGAAAAAAGAGATAGGGAAACAAATTGAAGAGCTCCACCTTTCCTCTCGTTCTATGTGTTGCTTCCTTGTCGTTTCAGAAAGCAAGCAAAATGAGGGCAAGGGGGCTTCCTGAAGAGGAGAGGGGGCACCTATCTGCGAAGAGCAAGAATAGTCTTGTCTTGTTTAATTATAGAGGGAAAAGGGAGAGACAAAGAAGGGAGAGATTACAGATAAAGAAGAGTGCCATCTCCTTTGTGCCTTGTTGCGTTCCTCCGTCTCCTTGTTTCTTGTCTCCTCTCTTCTGTTCAGTACCCTTCCAGAAAAATAAGTGGCCTCCTTGCTATCTCTCTCCCCTCTCACGTCCCTTTCCCTTCTCTCCTTCTAGTTTCTTTTAACTGATAAAACACAAGAAAGGAACTTGCATGATAAAGCAGTGGAAGGTAAGGCAGAGGGTGACTCCTTGCGCGTGGACCTTGCCGTGCTTCATCATATCCCTCTTCTCGGCCTATCTCTTCTGCTCTTTTTTCTTACTGTTCTCCTTTGCATAATTCTTCCTGTTTAGTTGTTCTTATTTCGAAAAGAAAGAGGGAAGGGAGAGATAAGGGAGGGAGGAACGATAAAGAAGAGTGCCATCTTCTCAGCGCCTTGTTTTGTCTCTCCCTCTTCTCTATTCATCTCTCTTCTATTCTTTTCTTTGCTATTCCATTGAAGTTGGATTCCCTGTATCTCTCCTCTCTCCTTCTCTCTCCCTCCTCTTCTCCTGTTCCTCTCTAAATGACAAAAACACAAGAAAGGAAGAACAAGATGGGAATGGAAGCCCTTTTCCTGTCTTCTCCTGTTGCAATAAGAAGGAAAAGAGCACAGGAGATAAGGAAGGGAATTGAAGAGCTCCTCTAGCAACTTTCTCATGCCCTTTCCTTTCTATCTACCACACCACAACACGACCCTCAGCTTCCAAATAAACCCTATTTAAGCCGGCCACCCCCCCCCTCCCCCTCCCCCCTCTCCTTTATAGGAAATGAAAAGCTGGACACGAACGATGTCCTCTATCTTTTAATGCAGCAGGAGAGAGCTCCTCTCTCTCTTAATGGGACATGAAAGTCCTCCTGTGTTTGTTTTCAATGAAAGATCTGTCTCTCGAGGAAATGGAAGATCTCCTCTATCTCTTTCTAGGAAACACTTCTTCAAGTAGGAGAAAGGCTTTTTCATAAGGTGTAAATCAGGAGCTCTGTCATTCCCCAAAAAAGAAGAAGGAGAGAGGGGAGCCCTTGGAGGACCCTTTTCAGAAGAGGCAAGGGCACTCATTACCTACACAGAGATAAAAGAGCTTTCAGATGACCTAGACACATGACTTTCGATTGAATTCTGTGGCTCATACTACAATAACAAAACAAAATGCATTGAACAGCAGCACAAGGCTATGGAAACCACCATATTTTCAGAGAGAGAAAAAAAGGAATTGAAGTTGAGCAACTTAGTTTCGATTAGAGTTTGTTGTTCTGCAACAACAAAACAAAATGCATTGAGAAAAGAGAAATAGCGCAAGGTCTACGGAAAGAACAACTTATTCAACAAAGACAGCAAACATAAAGAAGCAACCGAAACGAACGTTGTGCAATTTAGTTTCAGGTAGCTTCTGTGGGTTTTGTAAAAACAATACGGTATAGAAAAGCGCGTCGGTTAGACCCTTTCTCTTCAAAAGCCTTCGGCTAAACCCTACACACCAAATTCGTCAAGTTCTGTGGTTAGACTCGGTTAGACCCTTTCTTTGTAGAAACCTTCCGTCCATTACCCTAAGCCCGAAATCTCGTCAATTCTGTGGTTACTGCCTTTCTCTCAAAAAAAAACAAGGGTTGAACTGCTGAAGTTTAAATATGTAGTAGTTATAATAGCTTCCAAAGGTTTAAATGCTTCTGCTTTTGTGGCAGGAGGAGCCAGCAACAGAAAGTGTCTGGCCAAAGAGATTAGGGTTTAAATAGTCCATTGTATATAAACAAAAGACCTATGTCAAATCATACGTAAAGGTTCCTGCCTCATATATATATATATGTTTAAGCCCTAGTGAATTCGTCGAATATGCCAAGTCCTTCGTCGATTAAGGCAAGTCCTTGGATGAAAACTTTATATTTTCTTAATGTTATGAGATTCTTTGGGCGGGTGGGTTTTTTTCCTAAGCCTGGAACCCCCTAATGACTATGAATGCTCGAACAGTGACCCTAAACCCTAAACCCTAAACCCTAAACCCTAAACCCTAAACCCTAAACCCTAAACCCTAAACCCTAAACCCTAAACCCTAAACCCTAAACCCTAAACCCTAAACCCTAAACCCTAAACCCTAAACCCTAAACCCTAAACTCAAAACCCTGCCAAGCGGAGAGGCCTCCAAGCGTGCTGCGCCCGGTGACACGGCCCGCGAGCTGAGCGCGTCCTGGGCAGCACAGGGGGGCATCCCCCTAAGCTTAGGGTTTAGGGTTTAGGGTTTAGGGTTTAGGGTTTGGGGTTTGGGGTCTGGGGTTTGGGGTTTGGGGTTTAACGCCAAAAAAGGTATGACAGATACTCATCCCTATACTTGCCCGTATGGGGAAGAACATGTTTTTTGGGTTCTTGAGCAATTGCATGGCTTAATGAGTCGTTTAAGGTTGAGGGAGTCAGGTTCATGGGTAGTCTGAGTTAGGGCAAGAAACTCTTCCGCCAAGCGGAGCTCTTCCTGGGCTCGAGGGGCCAGATTGAACCCAACATGTTGACCCAGGCTTGATTTGTGGTCACAGGACCAGGGTTTAGGGTTTAGGGTTTAGGGTTTGGGGTTTGGGGTTTAGGGTTTAGGGTTTAGGGTTTGGGGTTTAGGGTTGTTTAGGGTTCACTCCTTCAACCCTCAACGGCCGAAAAACCCCAGCCCCGAAGCCCTAAAACTCCGACCCCCGAAACACTCAACCCCTGAACCCAAAACCCTAAAACCCTAAAACCCTAAAAACCCTCAAACCCTAAACCCCAAGAATCCTGAAAGCCTACCCTCAAGCCACGTAGCTCCAAGGCCTTGCTGGCTGCGCTGGGATCCGAGGTCGCCGGGGGCGGAGAGGGTTTAAGGGCTCAGGGGTTTAGGGGTTTGGGGGTTGAAGGTTTAAGGGTTTACTTTTAACGCTACGGGACCCGCCTCGGCCCGGCCCAGCGCATCCGCGTGAGCATGGTGATTCCGCAGCGCCCAAGTCGCTGGACCCCAAGCAATAAGGGTTGGGGTTAGGGTTCAGGGTTCCGGGTTTATGGTTTATGGTTTGGGGTTTAGGGTTGAGGGTTAGTTTAGGGTTGAGGGCGGTAAAGGGGTCGCTTAGCCAACTTTTTTTTTCAGTCGCTTAGCACGCTCACCAACATGATCGCTTAGCACGCTGATTTTTGGAGCTCTAGTACCCCTTCTTGTCTCTTGTCTGCAGCCCTGCGCCACAGTGTTGACCCTAAAGCCTAAACCCCAAAAGGAAACCCTAAACCCTAAAAGGTAAGAGAAGCCCTAAACCCTAAACCCTAAAACCCTAAACCCCAAACCCTAAACTCTAAACCCTAAAAGGTAAGAGAAGCCCTAAACCCTAAACCCCAAACCCTAAGCCCTAAACCCTAAACCTAAACCCTAAACCCTAAACCCTAAACCCAAAGCCTAAACCCCAAAACGAAACCCTAAACCCTAAAAAGTAAGAGAAGCCCTAAACCCTAAACCCTAAACCCTAAACCCCCCTCA
This sequence comes from Symbiodinium natans, assembly GCA_905221605.1. Lineage (NCBI taxonomy): Eukaryota > Dinophyceae > Suessiales > Symbiodiniaceae > Symbiodinium > Symbiodinium natans. The sequence goes on along the minus strand of CAJNDS010002758.1, from coordinate 54,914 downwards.
ACCCTAAACCCTAAACCCCCCTCAACCCTAAACCCAAAGCCTAAACCCCAAAAGGAAGCCGTAAACCCTAAAAGGTAAGAGAAGCCCTAAACCCTGAAGCCTAAACCCTAGACCCTAAACCCAAACCCCAAACCCTAAACCTTAAACCCTAAAGCCTAAACCCCCAAAAGGAAACCCTAAACCCGAGAAGGTAAGAGAAGCCCTAAACCCTAAACCCTAAACCCTAAACCCTAAACCCTAAACCCTAAACCCCAAACCCTAAACCCTAAACCCTAAACCCTAAAGCCTAAACCCTAAACCCCAAACCCTAAACCCTAAACCCTAAACCCTAAACCCTAAAAGGTAAAAAGAGCCCTAAACCCTAAACCCCAAACCTTAAACCCTAAACCCTAAACCCTTAACCCTAAACCCCAAACCCCAAACCCTAAACCCTTGACCCTGGACCCTTAAACCCTAAACCGTGAAGCCAAAACCTAGCCTGAAAGCTAGAGTTGGCTAAGTGATCGTAAAAATGTTTGCTAAGTGATCGCAAACCATTTGGTTTCCCGATTGGCCAAGCGATCGCGTTCTGAGTTTGCTAGGTGACGCGGGTTCATTGAGGGCTTAGGGCTCAAGGTTCACGGTTTGGGGTTGGGGTTTTTTTGGGTTCAGGGTTCAAGGTTCAAGGTTCAAGGTTGAGGGTTGAGACGGGTTCAGCTTGGATTGATCGTAACGTTGAGCCAAAGGGCAGGAGGCGGGGCGGGCAGGGGGGGGGGTGGGGGGGGGGATGGGGGCGGGCAGAACAAGGAGGGAGGGAGGGTGGAAAGGGGGGGGCCTGCTAGGCGGGGCTTCAACTGCGCCTGTGGTCGCCTACGGGGGGGTACCCTTTTCAGGTAAAAAAAAGGGGTCCGACATATGGGTTTTGGGTTTGGGTTCGGTGCGAGGCCTCGGCGGATTCAGGGGTTTAGGGGTTCAGGGGTTTGGGGGTTTGGGGGTTTCAGGGTTTTTTGGGTTGTGGGGGCTTAGAGTTTAAGGGTTTAAGGGTCCAGGCATCGTTTAGGGGGGGACGGAAAACTCATCTTCTATTCGGTAGGAGTCCGAAAAAACATCAACAGGGTTACCCTTTAGGGTTTAGGGTTTAGGGTTTAGGGTTTAGGGTTCAGGGTTTAGGGTTTAGGGTTTAGGGTTTAGGGTATCAACAGGGTTACCCTTCTCATTCTTCACTTGCGGGGGCACTTCTCCGCCGGCCCGGGCTTCAGCCATCAACTGCCCCCCCCAGGAACTGAGGATGCAGCTTAGGGCTTAGGGTTTAGGGTTTAGGGTTTACGGTTTAGGGTTTGGGGTTTAGGATTTAGGGTTTGGGGTTTAGGGCTTAGGATTTCGGATTTGGCGTCTGGAGTCGAGGCTTTCGCGTTTAGGGAGCCCTGAACCGCAGGCTCCTCCACGACCCAGGATGGCTTGACCGAAGCTGCGTAGAGGTCTTATCCCTAAACCCTAAACCCTAAACCCCAAACCCTAAACCCTAAACCCCAAACCGTAAACCCCAAACCCTAAACCCTAACCCCCAAACCCTAAACCCTAAACCCAAAACCGTAAACCCAAACCCTAAACCCGGCTCCTTCGCTTTGCATTGCATCTTTGCACCCCAGTCTCCGCGCTCCAGCGATGCACCGAAGGACCCTGCTTTCTGGGAGGCACTTGCAGAGCTTTCGGTGTACTGGCCTAGGGTGTGGGATGTAGGGCTTAGGGTGTTGGGGTGATTCTGAGGTGATATTGGCTACATCCCCCTCTGGAATTATTCCTTTTTTTTTTATATAAAGCCCAAGAGGATATTAAGCCTATTATGTGGGAGTCGTGCACTTGCTGTCCAAGGGCTTTGTTGCAGCCAGGTTTCGGGGCTCGATGGCAATGTCCCTCAAGCCCCGCAAGTAGCCCAAAAAGTCCAAACCTTCAAGCCCCCCAAGACTCCTCGTTGTTTACTGGGTACCCCCCCCCCACTCGAGTTTTGGGTTTTAGCGTTTTAGGGGCGATAGAAGGTAAACTAGAGGGGCTGTAGAGGGGAAGAAGATTGATTAAGGGCCCTTCTGGGGGTCCCTCCTCCCGCCCTTAAGTTTAGGGTTTAGGGTTTAGACCCTTATCCCTAAACCCTAAACCCGACACCCTAAACCCTAAAGGGTTTTCTGAAGCCGCTGGTGATGAGCCGGCTCGCGAAGGAGAAGCAGGTGGAGGAAGATCCCGAGCCGACTCGTGAGGAGCCCGTGGAGGAGGCTCGGTGCTTTTGAAGCCCCTAAGGGCCCGAAACTCTAAGCCCTAGACCTTAGACCCTAAACCCTAAGCCCTAAACCCTAAACCCTAAACCCTAAACCCTAAACCCTAAACCCTAAACCCTAAGCCCTAAGCCCTAAGCCCTAAACCCTAAACCCTAAACCCTAACCCTAACCGTAAACCCTAAACCCTACTGCAAGGGGGCTGGTTTTGGGTTTGAGGGTTCAGGGGTCTAGGGGTTCAGGGTGTGGTTTCTCTCAGGATCAAATCTCAGAAAAATTTGTGGCCAGTTTCGCACAGGGGCCTTACATGCCCTCCCCCCCCCGCAGATCAGCCGTTATGAAAGCCCCATGTAAGGGACCCTAGACCCTAGACCCCTCCCAAGCCCTGAGCCAAGGCCTCGCCAGCGCGTGAGGACAGAGCAGCATTGGGCGAGAGGCGACTGAGAGTTGTTGGTGGGAGTTGCTTGGGACAGGGTTTTGTAGGTTAGGGTGTAGACTTTAGAGCAGGTGATGCCGCAGCCCCCCCCCCCCCCCGGCATACCGTAGTGTACTGGGCTCCCAAACTGTGGCCCGAATATAGCGATATGTAGTAGCCCTGAAGCTATAGGATCCTATACCTGCAAAGCTAAGAGCATCTTCCAGCCTTTTCAGCTGGCAACCGCAACGCGGGTCCACTCTGAATCTTAAAGCTTGTAGCCTTAAACCCTAAACCCTGAACCCTAAACCCTAAACCCTAAACCCTAAACCCTAAACCCTAAACCCCAAACCCTAAAGCCAAAACCCGAAACCATGAAAACCTAAAGCCTCAACCTCAAGACCCTAAGCCCTCACAGGGATGTAGGGTTCAGAGCCCTAAGCCCGACCCCGACCAGAGAACTCAGGCAGTTGAGTCCTAAACTCAGCTGGCGGTGCGTTTAAACCCGAAACCCTAAACCCTAAACCCTAAACCCTAAACCCTAAACCCTAAACCCTAAACCCTAAACCCCCTCTTCAGAGGTCCAGCTGCGCCAGCCGCCGGGCGGCCCCAGGGGACACGCTTCGCGAGGTGGCCCCGACCTCCAGCTGTTCTCGGTGGTAGGGTTTAGGGTTCAGGGTTTAGGGTTTAGGGTTTAAGGGTTAGGGTTTAGGGTTTAAGGGTTTAGGGTTTCAGGGTTTAGGGTGTAGGGTTTAGGGGTGAAGGGCTGGGAACATGAGGCAGGCTCGTTGAGCCCGCTTCAGGGCTCCTCCTACAAGAGATGCTATTGTCAGACGGTGCCTGACAAAGCCCGAAGTGCTGCAGATTCATCCCAGCTCATAGCTCCGGTTAGAGTTTAAGGTTTAGGGTTCAGGTTTTGGGGTTTGGGGTTTGGGGTTTGGGTTGTAGCATTGGTCGGCGTAACGCAGTAGTGTGAAGAAACCACCCCCCCCCCCCCCCCCCCAAACCCACCCAATCACGACTCACTGCGAGCCAAACCTCAAACCGAAGCCAGCCGAAGACAGAAGCCAAATTCGCGCTCGCATGCGTCGGCGACATTCGGGCTCAGAAGAGGGCGTATCTAACTTTTGTGGAAATCAAGTTGAAGGTGCCGCTTGGTATTCTAGGAGCCTGCAAAGTTCCGGAAAAACAAATGAGAAAAGCATGCGAGCAACTGGTCGCAGAATATTTCATACAGTTGATAGGAGCCAAATTAGGTCAAGTTCACTGTTATGTACAGGGAAATCGTAGGCAATACCTGAGATTCGGACATTGCTGAAGGTTTGATGATCGGCGGTTGGGCTCATCACACTTCCCGTACAAGTCGTCTCCAAAGCAGACAAGCTGACCATCTGCCGCCTCTGCGCAGTCGTCGGGTTTCATACTTCTTCATCTGTGACATGCAAGGCGGGTCTAGCTCAGAGTCTCGCTGAGCGCTCGACTGCGCCCGCTTATGCAGAGAGAGATGAGCAGGGTGGCGGGCGGGTTTAGGGTTTCTGGTTTGAGGGCTTGGGAAATTTAGGGTCCTTATTGGGGTGTGTTTGGATGAGTATCTGAGGCATTGCTGGACAAGATCAATCCTTGCAAATGAGGGCGGGGGGCGGGGGGGGGTAGGGTCATAAGGAATGCCATGGCATGGGCCAGCTTTTAACCAGTTGTTTTCATACATACCTTGCGGGAAACGCTGACAAGCACACAGGAACTTTCAAGTAGACCCTAAACCCTACAGAGCGCTTCCTGCGCTACCCATGAACCTTCTTCTTAGCGGGTCATCGATGGCTCGGCAGGAGCTTCGTTTCATGCGCCTTGGCGCTGAATCGGATGCTCCAGGACGTTTGAAGTGTGGAGAGCCCGCAGTTTACTCAGGGAACAGACCTTGAATTATGCATGGGCCCTGGTTCTGAATAACCCCTTAAAACCTAAACCCTAAACCTCAAATGTATTCCTTAGGCGCGCTGCTTAGTTGGCGTGGTGCCGAAGCCCTTAGGCATTTCTTTTTCATTTATATAGCAATCAATGGAATATTAAAGATACAATTTAATTAAGGTTCTAGGGGGAGTAGACGCGCTCTCTGGCAAGAAAGTTCTTCCGGCTGCAGAGGGGATTTCAGGGGTTCAGAAGTTCCCATCGCCAGATCGCCACGAGATTGAGCCTGGTACCGTAATTAGGTGTAGGGGTTAGGGTTTGGGGTTGAATGAGTGTTTAGGGTTCAGAGTCTGGGCTCAGAGTTTAGTAAGATTTAGGGTTGGGGGTCGCTTGGAGTTGCGCTTGGAGTTGTGATTGTAGGCTCCCTGTTGCTTGTGTGGTGCCAAGTGTCGAACATAAGAGCATGAACACCATATCTCCGAGCATAGGTATGAATTCCCAACCCTTTACTAAAGGGTCCTTGTTAAATGGGAGTCCTACGATTTAGAGTTTATTTGGGGTCCCCTGTTATCGTAAAACCCCAAATCTACCAAGCCCTGCTACCAAGCACTAAACCCTACCAGGCCCCGGACCCTACTAAGCCCTACTTGGAAGCCCTTTTGACTTAGCAAGTGGGGTTCGTAAGGTGGGTTCTGGGAATCATAATCCGGTGTTTACGGGGTACTAAGTAGACTTACTAGTAGACTTACTAAGTCAAAGAGCTTGTAAGTAACCCCTCCCTCCTCCCCTCCGAAAGCCGGAAGATGGCATGGGATTGAAGGGTTCCTGATGGTTGAGGTTGACAAGAGCTGTCAACCTCCATGGGGACTGATCCCTTCGGAACTCAGGGTTTAGAGTTGAGGGTCTGAAGGGTTCCCAAATCCACCCCACAGGTTCAGGGTTTAGGGCGCCAGGACTCGAGCGGCATCACACTCAGCGAGGGCGTGGCCGCTGAGCGGCCACTTCGGATTTGCTTGGATGAATAAATACATACATATACATATGTTTGTATTTTGACGTGTATATGTTTTTGCACACATGTGAGTGTATCATATGTGCATAATACTAGAATCTGATATGTATACATCATATACAGAAGAACAATCAACAAATATACGTCTTATCTTTTTCAATTGTCCAGTATCCTCTAATCATATTTGTTTTGCATCATGATTATCGGTGATCGGACTCCCTGAGGCAGGGTCCCCCTTTAGGCTTGGGTTTTAGAAATTAGGGTCTACGGCACGATGTTTTCGGTCCCTTAGGTATAGTAGCCCAGTGCCCAAGGCATACTCCCTTAAATTACAACAGGAATCCGAACAAGAGCTAGGAAAGATCCCCCTGAAGCCTGAACTTGGGATGTTCACCCTTATACCAACAGTCCTTAGTAGGGATTATAGTCGGGGTTTAGGGTTTAGGGTTTAGGGTTTAGGGCTTAGGGGATTAGAATCCCTTTTAAGGACTGCTTCGTATAAGGGGGCCAAAACCCTCCCCCGAGTTTGTGGGGCTTTGTTTAGGGTTTAGGGTGTAGGGTTTAGGGTTTGGGGTTTCGTTTTTTTTTTGGGGTTGCATGGGCAAGAGAGGTTCATCCGGCCTGGGGCATCTTTGGCTGAGAGCGTATCTGGTTTTCAAGCTTGGGAGTCTGAGAGGGGCGCAGGGGTGATGTTTGGGTCTAGGGTTTAAGTTGAGGGTCTCGAGTTTGCTGCTGATAGAGGCTTTTGTGACTTGGGTTCCATGTGGAACACTAAGTTACTATGTCTTGTGGCCCAGGGGCTTCTAGCTGTGCCTGGAATTCGAGGCTGCATGTTTGATATTGCGAGCTCTTCAGCAGCACGGCTGGCTCTTGGCTAGACAACCCTAGACCCTAGACCGTAATCCCTAAACCCTAAACCCTAAACCCTAAACCCTAAACCCTAAACCCTAAACCCTAAACCCTAAACCCTAAACCCTAAACCCTAAACCCTAAACCCTAAACCCTAAACCCTAAACCCTAAACCCTATCGTGGAGTTCTGTCTGCAGGGCTTTCAGCTATTACCCCCTCACAGATGCCAGAGGTTGCGCTACAAGCCAGTCTGGGGCGCGAAAACCTCGTAATCCAGACTCCTGGGAAGGATCCAACAAGTAGATCCCTTTGAAAGGGTCCTAAAGAACGGCCCAACAGTAGTATGGGGAACTATTTGGGAGTTCTACCTTTTTTTCGATTTTCCCAGGGGTCTGGGAACTGAATAGCCGCGATCTCGGTTTAGGCTTAAGGGTTTCACCCCTTGCTCTGCTTGGCAGTGGTGCTGTCTTGGGATGTGAGGGAACGAAGGCTGTGATGCCCCCACACCCTAGACCCTCAGCCCAGATCGTTCTAAACCCGAAGCCCTTAAGCCTAACCCCTAAGCCCTAAGCCCTAAGCCCTAAACCCTAAACCCTAAACCCTAAACCAAGAAACCCGAAACCCGAAACCTCCTTGAGCATACAAGAGGCCCCTCTCTGAGATGGAAGACGTCAAGGCCAAGATCCCAATGGTGGTCAAGTGGCTATTTCCCACGCAACGGCCCCCCCCGCCCCAGACACCGCAAGATACTTTCCAAAAGGAGGGCCTGCAGTCCTCTGGGCTCATACTCTAGTGCTTCTTATCGGAACCCCCAAGAAAAGACCCCTAGTTGTCGGAGACTCTCAAGCGTCTGTTGTGTGCAGTTGCCCTGATACACTCAGTCTGATGAATTCTGACAAATGCCTCAAGGTTTTGCGTGTTGGCTCAACAACTGAGTTCTAGCTCCCTAAACCCTAAACCCAAAACCCTAAAGCCTAAAGCCTAAACCCTAAACCCTAGACCCTAAACTCAGAGAGATATTATGCATCACACGCGATGCTCTGACTCCATGGACAGCATGGCAAGAGCTCCCACAGAAAGGGCGAGGATTGCTTTGTGAGCCGATCAAGATACCCTTGCAAGGATCCCAAGCCGTTATGGTAAGGGTTTAAGGTTCAGGGTTCAGGGTTTAGGGTTTAGGGTTTAAGTCTCGCAGTACAGCACTGCATGCTCGGATGCTCCCCCTTGCTAGGGTTGGAGGTTGAGGTGTTTGGATGTGGCATTCCTTGCATGGGCATTCGTCCTTACCTTTAGCATGTAAGGCTTCACATTTTCCACCCTTGGCGAAGCCAGCTAGACCGAAAACAAATGGCTGCAAGCGTCGGGTTGGAAGTGCTCCAGCTCGTCGTCGAGGGCAAAGGTCCGAGGGAGGTGTAGGAGTAAGTAAGCCCGGAAGACTGTACCCTGATGTCTCAAACCTCGACTGCGGCCCCGACCTCCAGGAACCCAGGCACTGACTATCCTTAGCCTGCAAAGCCCAAACCCCAGCGCCCTAAACCCTACAGTAAACCCCCTAAACCCTAAGCCCTAAGCCCTAAGCCCTAAACCCTAAGCCCTAAACCCTAAGCCCTAAACCCTAAACCCTAAACCCTACACCCTAAACCCTAAACCCTAAACCCTAACCCTAAATCCTAAACCCTAAACCCTAAACCCTAAACCCTAAACCCTAAACCCTAAACCCTAAACCCTAAACCCTGAACCCTGAACCCTGAACCCTAAACCCCAAACCCCAAAAACCCAAAAGCAGCCTCCGCCCAAGGCGCTTCAATGCAGCCGGGCCCTCGTAGCATTGAGGTTTGTTTTGGGGGATTCTAGCCCGGGGTTCCCAAGTGACCTCTTCCCTACGTTTAGGGTTTAGGGTTCAGGGTTTTGGGTTTATGGTGCCTGAACGAACAGGGTCTGATTTTCAGGTTTCTGTGCCAACTTGCCAGGCGCTGTCTGTCTGCAGTCGCGATCGCCATGGGAGAGGTAACTATCGGTTCACGGTTGGCACGGGTTTAGGGTTTAGGGTTTAGGGTTTAGGGTTTTCGGTTTAGGGTTTCCTTCTTCATGGAGAGGATAGATTCGCGCAGCTTCAGCAGCTCACCTAATAAAGGCCCAAAGCAGCCCCGTCGAATCCTGAACCCGAAGCCCTAAACCCTAAATCCTAAACCCTAAACCCTAAACCCCAAAGCCCCAAACCCCAAACCCGAAACTCCAAAACCCCATGTTGTGTACTGGAGGTCCGCACAGGCGGCAAGGGAACCGCCCGGCGGACGAAGCTGGCAACAGAGCTGCAAATAGGACCCCAAAAAAGCACATAAGCAAAAATTAGGATAGGGATATCCCATATAAACCCCCTTATGATGAAGCCCAATAAGGTAGGGACATCCCTATAAAATGCTTATGCTTATGTCCTTTTTTGGGTCCCTGGCAAAGGGATATCTTTTTTGGCTTTTTGGGTTTGGGCGTTTCGGCTTGTGGTAGGGTTTTAGGGTTTCGGGTTTAGGGTTTAGGGTTTAGTGTTTTTAGGGGTTTTAGGGTTTTTAGGTTTTTTAGGGTTTTGCGGGTTTTTAGGATTTAGGGTTTAGGGTTTAGGGAAATAGCCGACCTCATGCTGGGTTTAGGGTTTAGGGTTTTGGGTTTAGGGTTTTGGGTTTAGGGTTTAGGGTTTAGGAGCGATTTTTTCAGGTGTACGGCATGCCAATATGCTGCAAGGAGCCACACCAGGGAGGTTGCACTTGGAACAGCCAGTGCAAAGCCGGATGAACGTCTTCGCGGCTTCAGGCGCAACAAGGTGGAGTGCGCAGCACGCTCCCGCACAGTGTTTTCACATTTTCCAAAAACGCAGGTTTCAGCACGTTTCAGGATTTTTCAGTTGGCTTTCCATCGTTTCTTGATGCTTGTCCGTTGTTCAGCTCTTTGCGGTGGTGTCAAGTGTCATTCTTTCCCAAACGCCGATTGAAGAAAGTATATGTTTTTGAATCGGAGAGCTTCTTTGCTATGTTCACCTTATCGTGCCGCGCCACTCGCTCTCGCGGGTGATGTCACTTGGTCGGCCGGCCCGCGAGCAGGGCGAGGTGCAGGCGGTACCTTGCCTTGACTTCGGTCAGGGCACTTGGTCGGTAACCGGCAGTCGCCTTGGCCGTGAAGCGGCATGGAGGTTTTGGGTTAGGGTTTAGGGTTTAGGGTTTAGGGTTTAGGGTTTAGGGTTGGGCCCTGTTAAGCACCTGTCAGCGTGGTGACTGTCCGGCAGAAGGTGGAGGGGGGGGGGGCCGCTGACCTGCACAGGGCCCTTGACCTTTGTCCGAAGGGGAGCTGTGTAGAACTTGGGAGAGTCCAGCAATTTGCATCCACCTACAACCTACAAGCGAGCGTCTATCAGCCACCAAGAAGCATCACTAGCAGCCCTAAACATGAAAACCGAAACCCTAAACCCTAAACCCTAAACCCAGGCGAAGCACACAACGCAGGGCGCTGACGCCTGGGGGCCCGGAGGGACCTGAACAGACCTGGGAGTGCTTTTCTCGCAAAGACCGTTCGGGTGGAAGCAGTTTAGGGTTGAGGGAGTTTAGGGTTTAGGGTTTAGGGGTTAGAGGTTAGAGGTTAGGGTTTAGAGTTTAGGGCTTCTCCTGCAGGACCTAGTGGGTGTAGTTCTGTTGGGCTTCTTCGGGAGCATAAGATGAGGAGGAGGGCATATGCCTAAGGAATTTTCAGGTGGGTTCTTTGCTCCACATGAACCTTTTGTGCTTGAAAAGCCTTTGTGCCCTCCTCGTAAACCCCAGCCCTCAAACCTTCAACCCCTGGCCCAAACTTATCTAAAAGAAGCTCAGGACAAGCAGCTTCAAGCACAGCTGAAGCGGCTAGGCCGCGGGGTACGAGTAGGGCAACTAAAGTTGTTTATTTCATGGGGTTCTTACAATTCTAGTGAGAACTGTCCATGTGCCTTCTATGCAAGTGTGCCCCAACCCCAATTCCCAAGACCAAAGCTCCAAACCCCAAACACTAAACCGGGCTCCTTATATATCTTCGGTACTTGTATCTATGGGGTTTACCATGGGGTTTACCAAAAATTGTGCACCTATTCTTTTGTTTTTGTTTCGGGGGAGTCGGCCTCGCACAGCCTGTGACTTAGGGAACGAATACAGATCTGCAAGGCCACAGGTGGGTCGTTTCTTTCAGAAGTAGGCGTGAGTGTGCCATTTCTCGCATCGCCCTCAGAAGTAGGCGTGAGGCGTGTCTTGAAAAAATGTGCTAAGAAGGACTCGGTACTCGCAACCTTGTTCTTCTTCATTCTTTGAATTTGTCTTTGACGCCCCCGCAGCATCATGAGCATCATGGGGCCTCCGCTTCTTCCCCATACCTGCAAGTGGATCCGAAAACCACGCCCTGTGATGCCATCGTGCTCACGGATGCTTGCAGGTGTGGGAAGAAGCGGGCCCCCATGATCCTCATGATGCTGCGGGGGTGGCAGGGCCTGTCATCCCATCATGCCCACGGACGTGTGGCAGGGTTTTCGGATCCACTTGCAGGTATGGGGAAGAAGCGGAAGCCTCATGATGCTGATGATGCTGCGGGGGTCAGGGCTTGTGATCCCATCATGCTCACGGACGCGTTGCAAGGTTTCGGATCCACTTGCAGGTATGAGGAAAAAGCGGAGCCCCCCCATGATGCTCGTGATGTCCCTGGTTTAGGGTTGAGGACTTTCAGGGTTTAGGGTTGGGTGTTCAGGGGCGTTAGGAGTTTAGGGGCTTTGGTGCTTCAATCTGAGTCGGAGCAAAGAAGGCCAACGATCAACATCAGGAAATCACATGCAGGACCCGAAGCCCTAGACACCAAATTCCACACTTGGGATGTTTACCCGTTTCCCCTTTTTTTACCAGCAGTCCTTGATAGGGATTGTAATAGGGGGTACTTGAATCGCGATCAAGGACTGTTAGTATAAGGGGGAACATCCCAACTCCATGCCCCAGAACCACACAGCATAATCAAACCGCGGAGATCCAGCAGGAAGCCGCAACTAGGAAGGATCAAGTGAAGGAAAGCCAAGGACGACAGAAAGCACGGCCCTGGACTTTGTTTGCGCGAACCCTCCCCCCCAACCCTGAAATGTGACTCCTCCCCCATGGCCTGTTTAGGGTTTGGGGTTTAGGGTTTGGGGTTTAGGGTTCAGGGTTTAGGGTGTAAGGGTGAAGATTTGGCAAGTCATGTGGAGGCGTCAACAACATCCCTGGCATTGAAGAGGCCAGAGCTTTGGACATCTTTTTGCGTTGGGCAAACCCTCACCCCCTGCATAGGGAACCCATGCCCCCCAAGTTTTCTACTAAGAGCCAGTAGGATGTTGGGGTGGTTGGAGCCCGGAATATTCTCAGGAGTTTTATGTCCAGGCTCCTTCCGTCACAAGTCTGAATTTTGACAACGACCTGGCAGGTGAACATGTTCAAGGACGACGGAACGGTCCTCCACTTCCAGACACCGAAGGTGCAGGCGACGACCCGGCAGTTCTCTTGGGCCGTGTTTGGGGTTGGCTCCGCCGGGGATACTTACGCAGCACCCAGAAACCTTATACTCCTTAGTTCGGAACACTCCCCTCACCGCCACCCCCCCATCATGGTCCCATCATGGTCCGGCGCCCCTGTCCCCCTTGAAGCCCGCTGTGATTCGGGACGAGATTAGGCAAAGCAAGAATGTGTACAAGCCATGAAGGGCGCTTGTTGATGGTTCAACCCTCAACCCAAGCGCGCCCAGGCGTCTGTTGGTGCAAACACCTACGCCCGAAGCTCAGTCCCGGGTAAAGTGGCGCTACAAGATTCAGACTGCCCGCCCTTTGCTTAGAGAGGACCTCTTTCCCTCAGCATCGCCCTTAGAATAGACCCAAACCCAACGGTCCGGCTTGTAGGAGGTGTTTAGGAGAATCGGAGACGTCGAAGGTGTTTAGGAGAACCGGAGCCCAAGTTGTGGGTCCCTGTTGAAAGCGTGGACATGTGTTTTGTTTAGGTTGTACGTGGGCTTACACGGTTTTCAGTTTTCAGGGTTGCGGAACATGTAAGGCCTTATGGTAGGACGACCCCCCCCCCCCTCCCAATTTCGGAAACTCCCCATAGAAAGTAACGCGAGGGACAGAGACAGAGAGGCAGTTTCGTCGCACAGACCCACCTTAACCCTAAACCCTAAACCCTTTAAGCCCTTCAAACCCTTTAAGCCCTTTAAGCCCTTTAAGCCCTTTAAGCCCTTTAAGCCCTTTAAGCCCTTTAAGCAAGCCCTTTAAGCCCTTTAAGCCCTTTAAGCCCTTGAAGCCCTTGAAGCCCTTAAGCCCTTTCAGGGTTCTGGCATAGCAAAAGCACAACACAGATGCACAAACGACGGATCATGACATGAAGTCTTGATGATTCGAAGAATGATCGGAAAAGTCAGAAAGAGAAAGGGATGCAGAAAGAGCGAGAGAGAGAGAGAGGGAGAGAGACAGACATCGAACGAGACCCGCAGGTCAGAAGAAGAGGAAGCAGAAGAAGAATGAGAATAAGAAGAATAGGAAGAATAAGAAGAATAAGAAGAATAAGAAGAATAAGAAGAATAAGAAGAATCAGAAGAATCAGAAGAATAAGAAGAATAAGAAGAATAAGAAGAATAAGAAGAATAAGAAGAATCAGAAGAATAAGAAGAATAAGAATAATAAGAAGAATAAGAAGAATAAGAAGAATAAGAAGAATAAGAAGAATAAGAAGAATAAGAAGAATAAATCATAATGAACGAGATCGAGAGAGCCCGGCTGGGTGTAGTTTCTGTGGCTGTTGCGTGGGTTCTGGGAGAGTCCCACTGCTTCAGGCCAACTGTTCCGGGTTGCTCTGAGATGTAGCCAAAAGCCCACGCCGAATCCCCTGCCCTAAGACCTAAACCCTGAAACCAACCTTGAGACCCTAAAGTAGGGTTTAGGGTTTAGGGTTTAGGGTTTAGGGTTTAGGGTTTAGGGTTTAGGGTTTAGGGTTTAGGGTTTAGGGTTTAGGGTTTAGGGTCTAAAGCCCTAAATTTCAGAACCCGCTTGGCTGCTTTTGAGGTCATCGCTGGCCATGCGGAGACCAAGAAGCTAGAGGCGCAACATCGTTTTTTTTTTTTGGGTAGCTTTGAAATTTCGGGTTTAGGGTTTAGGTTTAGGGTTTAGGGTTCAGGGTTTAGGGTTAAGATTCATGGATTTAAGGGGGTCTTGGGCTTTGGTTTTTAGGTGCCTTATGGGGTTTCAGGAGTTTTTTTTGGTTGGGGCCTTTCGAGATTTAGAGTTTTAGGGTTTTTTTCGAGGCCTTTGGTGTTTCAGGACGCGCCCCTGTCTGGCAGGAAGGAGGGTTTAGGGTTTAGGGTTTTGGGGGCATTGCGGTTCTAGGGGTTTGAGGACTTTAGGGTTTAGCCTAGAAGTAGAGTAGGTAACCTTTAACTTTTTTGGTGCAATACAATCCCCTTATAATCCCAAAGGCTAACCTTTAGTTCCCTCAGGTTACTGGGCAGCTAAGTTAGGGTTTAGGGTTTAGGGTTTAGGGTTTAGGGTTTAAGGTTTCAGGGTTTGAGGGCTTGATGCCGTGCTGGCCGCCTCCGAGCTTTGAGGTTTGGAGGCTTCGGAGGAGAATGTCTAGCCCTAAACCCTAAACCCTAAACCCTAAACCCTAAACCCTAAACCCTAAACCCTAAACCCTAAACCCTAAACCCTGAACCCTGAACCCTGAACCCTGAACCCTAAACCCTAAACCCCAGTCTAGAGCTCGGCTTTTTCGGCCCTCGCGTCTGGGATCTTGGATTGTGGAACCATGGTGACGAGAGGCGTGTGCTGGGGCTGGTCGAATCAAACTTTTCGTGAATCATTCAAAATCGACTTCTTTCGCAACATGTAGGACTTGGGATGTTCCCTCTATACTAACAGTCCTTACTAGGGATTATGATAAGGGGTACTATAGTCGAAAAAAGAGGGTACCCTAACGCCTAAACCCTAATACGTTGGGGCCATTCCTCCGTCTAGGGTGCATGGAGCATTGTGGAGAAGCAGCCCAGCACGGCCCAGCACAAAGTATGCACCTCCGTAGGCGAACTGGACGTCAAGTTCACGAAGCGTTTAGGCTTCTGATCTGTATAGAAAGAAACGGCATATCTTCACGTTTCCTTGCACCTCCAAACAACTACAGGCCCAAAATGCCCCTCAAACGCCCACAAGGCCACAAAAGGCCCCCCCAAAAGGCCCTTCGGGGGTCTGTTCTGGCTTTGGGCCTTTTCACGGCTTTTGGGACCTCTTTGTGTTTTGTTTGTGTGTTTGGGCGTCTTTTGCTTGTAGGTCCTTCTTGGAGCCTTTGGTGCTTTTGGGGCCTTTGGGGCCTTTTGGGGCTTTGGGACTTTGTTTTCTTTGGGTGGCTGCTGGTGTATTTTGACGGTTTTGGACGCCTGGACGCTGGCGCGAAGGCTTTTGGATCCTTTCGGCCCCTTTTTGATGCATTTTTTCGATGTTGTGTTTATATATATATATATTATTATTTTATATTTCGGCCTTTTGGCGCCTTTTTTCCGGGCTGCGTTGTCTGTTTTGGCACACCTTTTGCGAAAGGGCCCTAGACCCTAAACCCTCAACCCTAAACCCTAAACCCGAAACCCTAAACCCTAAACCCTAATCCCCAAAACGACCATGTCACTCGGCTCGCTCGCCTCTTCGCCGGTGTTCTTTGGTAAATATGTAGTGAAGAATGAGTGTCCTCATTTGGGATGTTCGGTTTAGGGTTTGGGGTTTAGGGTTTAGGGTTTAGGGTTTAGGGTTTAGGGTTTAGGGTTTAGGGTTTAGGGTTTAGTCTAAAGAGGGGGTCCTATAGTCCCGCTTGAGGACTGTTAGTATAGGGGGGAACCTCTCAAGTGTGCTCATTTAAATGCTCAGAAGCCCATGTATGAAAAAGGTGAGCCTGTGAACGGGATTTGTTCTTGGTCATGTCTTCCTCACCAAGAAACCGTTCCAAACCAAAATCGTTGTCTATGCCTTTGTACGATATTCGTGTCAACAGTGAAAGAGCAAAGCGAATGAACACAGAACCCTCAACCCTACAACCCACAACCCTAAACCCTAAACCCTAAACCCTAAACCCTAAACCCTAAACCCGAAACCCTCCACCCTAAACCCTAAACCGCAGCTGCTGTTTGGTCAAAGCTTCTGAGGGTTTGCTTAGTTACACCCGCCTAGCGGCACCGCGCGCTTCCTTGACAACATGCCACGTGGCCGGGCGTCTTGCTTCTTGGAGGACTGAACTGGGCTTAGGGTTTAGGGTTTAGGGCTTAGGGTTCAGCATCTCCAGTTCAAGCATTCACTAGTCAAGCTCGCTACTCTGGTATCGAATATATACCCACCCACCCTTTGGATCCCATAACATTAGAAAAATATTGTAGTTTTTAAACGGACCCAAAACTCGAAATCTAATCTAAGGCCCACAATACGCCCTTGCCCTTTATGCTCTTAGGGCCCTAAACCCTACGGTTTAAAAGCCCCTATCGGTGAAGGCTCGGTTTTGGTCAAAAATCCAGACAACGAGAGGCCACCCAGAACCGTCGATTTCAGTACCAAAAAATGGCATTTTTAACTGGGACCCAGGCCGATGGGGTGTTTTTGGAAGCAAATTTGACCCGGGGGTCGGAGTTTGAGGCAAGGGGGGGTCTCCGAAGACTATTTTGCCTTTAAAATTGATGAAAAGGTGGTGGGGGCGGCCCTTCATCAGAATTGAGGGTTAAAAACCCTGAAATATCCTGAAAAACATTGTAAAACCTTGAAAAAGACTGAAAAAACTGGAAAAACCTTGAAAAAAACTCGGGGGAAAGGAACATCACCATTGCCCACTTTTGAGGCCCAAAGTCACCGTTGCCCACTTTTGAATTAGGGTTTAAATTCATTATGATAGAGAGGTTTAGGGTTTAGGGTTTAGGTTTTAGGGCTTAGGGCTTAGGGCTTAGGGTTTTGGTCTAGGGCTACTAGTTCGTACAGGGCACCACCTGGTTCCCTGATTCCTTGGCAGGGCGAGTTCTGAGCCTTCCATAAATCCTCAGTACACATCCCTACAGCTGAGAAATCAATGGGCCCGAAACCCTAAACCCTACATCCTAAACCCTAATCCCTAAACCCTAAACCCTAAACCCTAAACCCTAACCCCTAAACCCTAAACCCTAAGCCCAGCATGCCAAGAAGCGGTCACAGAGGGTGGCAGCTGGCAGTCCCCAGAACCATATAGGGTTTAGTAGGGTTTAGGGTTTAGGGTTTAGGGTTTAGGGTTTAGGGACCCCAAGCCCTAAGCCCCAAACCCATATTTCTAGGGTTTAGTGTTTTCAGCCATAAGTCCATTGCAAACGGTCTTAGGGCTTGGGTTTCGTCAGATGTGGGGATCAGGGGTTTTCGGGGTATTAGGGTGGATGTGGCGTTGGCGCTAGGGCGGTGGTAGCGGACATGGAAATCTTAACATCTCTGGTGTAAGGGTATAGGGTTTAATTATTGGAGGAAGCCTTAGTCAAGGAATCTTCAGTCATATGTTTTAAGATTTTGCTTGGGTGTTCCCCCTTATACTAGCAGTCCTGAATCGGGAGTAGAATAGGGGGTAATCCCTATGAAGGACGCAGATATAGTGCTTCTCCTTAACATTGCGATTTGCAGGGGATCAGGTTGTTAAGCCCGATCTGTCTTGCAGGACCTGTTGACCAATGCAGCTGCTTCGCCTCTTGCCCGCCTCTATCATGACAGCCTCTTGAGCCCCTGCCCTAAACCCTAACCCCTAAACCCTAAACCCTAACCCCTAAACCCTAAACCCTAAACCCTAAACCCTGAACCCTGAACCCTGAGCCCTACACCCTTCTTTCCTCCTGTAGACGCGGCGGGGTTCCCTGATTCTGCACAAGTCTTGGTGCCCATCAGTTCTCGGAACCCTGAACCTTCAGCATTCCCGCCCTGAATCCTAAACCCTAAACCCCTAAACCCCTAAACCCCTAAACCCCTAAACCCCTAAACCCCTAAACCCCTAAACCCCTAAACCCTAAAACCCCTAAAACCCCTAAACCCCGAAAACCCTAAACCCACAAACCCTAGACCCTAGACCTGGACCCTAAGCCGCCCGAGATCAGGTGCAGTTCAGCTCCCAACCGTTCGATCAAGCGCCGCATTCGCCAGCGCCTTCACAAGAAGCTGGGACACATGCTCACAGGCGAGATGGGGGACCTGCCCTAATGCCTTGCTATCGTATACTTGGGCCCCAGGATCCCTAACCCTAAACCCTAAACCCTAAACCCTAAACCCTAAACCCTCAACCCTCAACCCTCAACCCTAAACCCTAAACCCTATACCCTAAACCCAAAACCCTACACCCTAAACCCTATACAGGAAGTCCTTAAATGCCCAAGCATTCCCTCTTCAGGTACATTGGACCCCAGGGCTGCCTGCTGGGTCTTTCTTTGCAACGCTCATGACTCCAGTTTGGGCACCTTTATATCCCCCCCCCCCCCCCGGAATGTTGGGGGGTACCCCCCTATACGGGCTCTAAATCCAGGTTGAGTCATAGTTTCAGCTACGGGCTGGCCAAAGAATCTCTTGCCTTCATGCGACCCCCCCATCCCCCTGGCTGTCGGTGAGGTCCTGGTGGCTTCCAGAAGCTTCCAGAAGCTTCCGAAAACCCCAATTCCAGTAAGCACGAATTATGCACTTTAGATGGCAGAGGTGACCCCTTTTTGAGCTTCCATAGGCCTCTAAGACCTTCCAAGAGCCTCTACTGCAAGGGCTTCCACAGACCTTGCAAGGGCCGCGAAAGGCTTGCAAAATGCATCCCATTGTTTCATTAGTCGTTGGCGTGATTTTTGATGGAACAGACGACGAGTATCGTGGACTGACAAGACTCGCAAAGGGGCCAAAACAACTTGCGGAACAGCCAGTGCAGAAAATTGCAGCAATGCTTGGAATAGATTGGGAAGCAACAGAACATTAATGCATATGACAACACACCCGATACAGCCTCAGACTACCGCAGTCTTACATCATCTTTTGTACAACTTTGTCGATTCGGTAGTCTTACCGTGTAGAAGGCACCGGGACGTCACTGACATTTGTTTTGGTCAAGAGAGGTCTCGGCCCGCGCTGGCTCAAACCCTGACCCCCCCTTGACAGGGGCCCGCAGGAAAGCCCCGGGTACCCCGAAAACCCTAAACCCTAAACCCTAAAACGGATTCGGGAAAAATAGCAATTATGAGCAGATTTCGATGGCAGAGGCCTCTGCTACCCGTTTTTGGATTCCGGTTCCAGAAAGCCCACAGTGCAGAGGCCAGCCATTGAGAAGGTGAATGGATAAAAGCAAGGGCTGGGGCTACTAAGCAGGGCAAGTGCGCGATAGGGCGTAAAGGAAGGGGCGCACTCCCCGCACGCGTACGCTGATAGCCCTAAACCCTACACCCTAAACCCCAAACCCTAAACCCTAAAGCCTAAACCCTAAACCCTAAACCCTAAACCCTAAAGCCTAAAGCCTAAACGCTAAAGCCTAAAGCCTAAACCCTAAACCCTAAGCCCTAACTCCCCCCTCCCTCCAGGAGATGACTTTGAAATTGCGCTTCGGCGCTTCAGGAGCCTGGAGGCCGCCTTTGATCGCGCCGTGGCTTCCATCAGCAGCCCACCAGCCCCCGAATTCCAGGGTTTAGGGTTTAGGGTTTAGGGTTTAGGGTTTAGGCGAAGCATAGTCAAAGAGCTCCTAAGGTGAAGGGGTGGGGGTCTGGGGTGGTGGTGGGGGCCTAGGGGTCGTGGTGGGGCTCTAGGGGTGGTGGCGGCGGGGCTCCAGGGTGGCTCTGCAACCCCAAACCCTAAACCCTAAACCCTAAACCCTAAACCCTAAACCCTAAACCCTAAACCCTAAACCCTAAACCCTAAACCCCGAGTGGGTTTAAGGGGCGGGGGTCCTCGTTTCCATGGCAGCGTGACATCCCTCCAAGCAGAGGTTTTTTTTTTAGAGAGAGAGAGAGAGAGAAGAAAAAACAAAAAAAACGAATCTCGAGTCTAGGTACACCACGCAAGAGCCTCAAAGCTGTGCGGGCGGCGGGCGGATTCCTGGGTCATGCTTTGGGACACCAACCCTTGGGCCCTAACCCTAGAACCCTGCCCCCCTCCAAGAGTTTAAGTGGCTGAGTTTTCAACAACCACCTGTGTAGGGTTTGGGGTTTAGGGTTTAGGGTTTAGGGTTTAGGGTTTAGGGTTTAGGGTTTAGGGTCTAGGGCAGCCCAGCTGAAGCGAAGCCCCGAACTCGCCACTCTTTTTCCTTGAGCCCGGAAGCTTGAGCTGTAAAACCCGTACCTTCAACCCGAGCCCTAAACCGAACTTAGAGCCCGAAGCCCTAAAGCCTGAAGCCTAAGAGCCCCAAACCCTAAACTTCAACCCTAAACCCTAAACCCTAAACCCTAAACCCTAAACCCTAAACCCTAAACCCTAAACCCTAAACCCTAAACCCTAAACCCTAAACCCTCAACCCTCAACCCTCAACCCTCAACCCTCAACCCTAAACCCTAAACCTTAAACCCTAAACCCCAAACCCTAAACCTCAGGCGAGCTCGAGAGCCAGGCCGATCTGAAACCCCCCGGTGCCACCGCCTTGGAGGCAGCACTGCCGAAGGCTTGGAGGGCTTGGAGGGCTTGCGGGGGTTTAGGGCTGAGGGTTTAGGGTTTAGGGTTGAGGGTTTAGGGTTTAGGGTTTAGGGTTTAGGGTTGAAGGTTTAGGGTTTACGGCTGTGGGGGGCAGGGGGGGAAGGTTTAGGAACTTGTGGTTTAGTGTCAGGTCGTCCTGTGGGAGTCTTCTAATCTCGGGGGCTCTGGTGCCCAGACGGGACCAGATGCCTCAAGGCACGTAAGACCAGTTTTTTTTGCGAGCAGATGAGTCACGCAACATCTTGTCAAGCACAACTCGATGTTCCAAGCACTTTGAGCCTCAACAGTTCCCTGAACCTGAGCCCTAGGTCCCAACCGCTAAACCCTAAACCCTAAACTCCAAACCCAAAACCCTGAACCCTAAACCCTAAACCTAAACCCTAAACCCTAAACCCTAAACCCTAAACCCTAAACCCTAAACCCTAAACCCTAAACCCTAAACCCACCTAAACCCTGAATTTTCAGGCCTTGGAGGTTCCTTGTGCTTCGCCGAGGGGAAGACGGATCGACGAGGCTACGAACGCAAGGGATCCCAAGCCCTAAGCCCTAAACGCAACCGGGTTTAGGGTTTAGGGTTTAGGGTTTAGGGTCCAGGGTGTAGGGTTTAGGGTGTAGGGTTTAGGGTTCCGAAACCCTAAACCCCAAGATCCAGGATGCCTTGATGACCTGAAGCCCCGAAACCCTAAACCCTAAACCCTAAACCCTAAACCCTAAACCCTAAACCCTAAACCCCAAACTCTAAACCCTGTACACTCAATCCCAAACTCGAACCGGGCCACCACTGGCACTTTACTCCCTACCTTCGGTTTCAGGGCCGCCGCGGATTTCAAAAATTGTCTCACCCCACCCAAGCGAAACAGAAATGAACCTCATAGGTAGACTGGTAGACTTAACTTGCAGCACATTCGGGGGGGGGGAGGGGGGGGGGTTGCCGGCATTTTTCGGGTTTTTTTATTCTAGGCTGGGGTCTCCACCTGCTAGGCAACGTCGTCCCGACGTGTGCCTGTCAAGCACACCTTCATCCAGCCGCTTGCATGAAGCAAGGATGGCTGGTTCTTCGGGGGGGGGAAAGGCTGGCTGTGGCTTGAGGGCCCTGGAGGCCCGAAGGTGGGTTTTAGGATTGACTTGGGCGACGTTGGGCTGGCTGGCTGGCTCTTGAGACTTGAACCTTTTGGGAATTGTGAAGCAACTACAAGAAGGAGAATAACAGTTAAGCTTTAGGAGGGGTTCAGAAGTCAGCCAAGATAAGTCCGGTTAGGAGAGCCCCACATACAGGTAGAACAAGCTGGATTCATAGACGGCCATAGTTACAGTTGCCCGACTCACGTATTACCCTAACTATAGCTGCCCATGAACTTGCAACGCACTCCACACATTGGTCTAAAGGGGTGGTGCTCACTCTTTGTTTGAAACCCTAAACCCGCGACTAAACCCGAAACTAAGCCCTAAGCCCTAAGCCCTAAACCCTAAGCCCTAAACCCTAAACCCTAAACCCTAAACCCTAAACCCTAAACCCTAAACCCTAAACCCTAAACCCTAAACCCTACATTCTCAACAGCCTGAACACATAGCCTAAAGGTCAATTTTTAGGGTTCAGGATTGAGGGTCCCGGCTGGAAACCCTAAGCCCCAAGATCCAGGATGCTTGTTTAGGTGTAGGGTTTAGGGTTTAGCGTTTAGGGTGTAGGGTTTAGTAAAACTTTTCAATACCAAACTCTACCGTACCCACCACAGGCGCTTGGCTCTTTCTACCTTCGGTTTCAGCGCCGCGGATTTCAATATTATCTCGCCCTGCCCCAAACATTATGCCGGCGTAGACCCCAAACAGTGAGGAGGGCCAGAAAAGGCCAAAGAAGGCCAGAAGAGCACCGACACTATTGGGGACAAAAAGTACAAAAGTTCGCGGGGGGCCGAAATCCCTTGGGGGTCAAAAAGATGCCAGCCACTGGGGGATTCGGCTTTGCACGCGTGTGGAACTGGGGGGCCAAAAGACCCAGCTGATGCTCATGATGCTCAACCCCAAAATCGCTACCCCATAATACTAACCCCCGGCACCCAGCCGCAGGGTTGACCCTAAACCCTAGACCTTCCCTAAACCCTGTGTCCATGTCGGAGTCTAAGTCTGCACAGCGGGAGCATCGAAATGCAACGGAATTCGCGCGAAACCACAGCGGGAGCATGGAAATGCAACGGAATTCACGCGAAACCACAGCGGGAGCATCAAAACGCAACGGAATTCGCGCGAAACCACAGCGAGAGCGTCGAAACCAAGGCCCCGTCCCACCGCGCGCGCCGTTACGGTCAGCAACCTAAGTTGCACCCCCAGAAGAGGCCTCAAGAGGCCACGAGAGGCTCGCATTCGCGCGAAACCACATGACGCGAGGCTGGAATTCGCGCGAAACCATAGCGGGAGCATCAAAACGCAACGGAATCCGCGCGAAACCACAGCGGGAGCGTCGAAACCAAGGCCCCGTCCCACCGCGCGCGCCGTTGCGGTCAGCAACCTAAGTGGCCCCCCCAGAAGAGGCCTGAAGAGGCCACAAGAGGCCGGAATTCGCGCGAAGATGCCACGAGAGGCCGGAATTCGCGCGAAACCACAGCAAGAGCATCGAAATGCAACGGAATTCGCGCGAAACCACAGCGGGAGCATGGAAATGCAACGGAATTCACGCGAAACCACAGCGGGAGCATCAAAACGCAACGGAATTCGCGCGAAACCACAGCGGGAGCGTCGAAACCAAGGCCCCGTCCCACCGCGCGCGCCGTTGCGGTCAGCAACCTAAGTGGCCCCCCCAGAAGAGGCCTGAAGAGGCCACAAGAGGCCGGAATTCGCGCGAAGATGCCACGAGAGGCCGGAATTCGCGCGAAACCACAGCAGGAGCATCAAAATGCAACGGAATTCACGCGAAACCACAGCGGGAGCATCAAAACGCAACGGAATTCGCGCGAAACCACAGCGGGAGCGTCGAAACCAAGGCCCCGTCCCACCGCGCGCGCCGTTGCGGTCAGCCACCTAAGTGGCCCCCCCAGAAGAGGCCTGAAGAGGTCGGAATTCGTGCGAAACTACAGCGGGAGCATCGAAATGCAACGGAATTCACGCGAAACCACAGCGGGAGCATCAAAACGCAACGGAATTCGCGCGAAACCACAGCGAGAGCGTCGAAACCCAGGCCCCGTCCCACCGCGCGCGCCGTTACGGTCAGCAACCTAAGTTGCACCCCCAGAAGAGGCCTCAAGAGGCCACGAGAGGCTGGCATTCGCGCGAAACCACATGACGCGAGGCTGGAATTCGCGCGAAACCATAGCGGGAGCATCAAAACGCAACGGAATCCGCGCGAAACCACAGCGGGAGCGTCGAAACCAAGGCCCCGTCCCACCGCGCGCGCCGTTGCGGTCAGCAACCTAAGTGGCCCCCCCAGAAGAGGCCTGAAGAGGCCACAAGAGGCCGGAATTCGCGCGAAGATGCCACGAGAGGCCGGAATTCGCGCGAAACCACAGCAGGAGCATCGAAATGCAACGGAATTCGCGCGAAACCACAGCGGGAGCATGGAAATGCAACGGAATTCACGCGAAACCACAGCGGGAGCATCAAAACGCAACGGAATTCGCGCGAAACCACAGCGAGAGCGTCGAAACCAAGGCCCCGTCCCACCGCGCGCGCCGTTACGGTCAGCAACCTAAGCTGCACCCCTAGAAGAGGCCTCAAGAGGCCACGAGAGGCTGGCATTCGCGCGAAACCACATGACGCGAGGCTGGAATTCGCGCGAAACCATAGCGGGAGCATCAAAACGCAACGGAATTCGCGCGAAACCACAGCGGGAGCGTCGAAACAAAGGCCCCGTCCCACCGCGCGCGCCGTTGCGGTCAGCAACCTAAGTGGCCCCCCCAGAAGAGGCCTGAAGAGGCCACAAGAGGCCGGAATTCGCGCGAAGATGCCACGAGAGGCCGGAATTCGCGCGAAACCACAGCAGGAGCATCAAAATGCAACGGAATTCACGCGAAACCACAGCGGGAGCATCAAAACGCAACGGAATTCGCGCGAAACCACAGCGGGAGCGTCGAAACCAAGGCCCCGTCCCACCGCGCGCGCCGTTGCGGTCAGCAACCTAAGTGGCCCCCCCAGAAGAGGCCTGAAGAGGCCACGAGAGGCCGGAATTCGCGCGAAACCACAGCGTTGCATTTTCGCGCGAAACCACAGCGGGCGAAATGCAACGGAGTTCGCGCGAAACCACAGCGAAATGTAACGGAGTTCGCGCGAAACCACAGCGGGAGCATCAAAACGCAACGGAATTCGCGCGAAACCACAGCGAAATGCAACGGAGTTCGCGCGAAACCGCAGCGGGAGCATCAAAACGCAGCGGAATTCGCGCGAAACCACAGCGGGAGCGAAATGCAACGGAGTTCGCGCGAAACCACAGCGGGAGCATCAAAACGCAGCGGAATTCGCGCGAAACCACAACGGGAGCGTCGAAACCAAGGCCCCGTCCCACCGCCGCGCGCGCCGTTGCGGTCAGCAACCAATTCCCTTTACCCTGAACGTAAGAACCCCATTGTGCAAGCACTGTTTGGGGAATAAGACAACCTCACAGGAAGACTGCTAGATTTACAGCACATTCAGACAAACACACATACACACGCACACACACACACACACACACACACACACACACACACACACACACACACACACACACACACACACACACACACACACACACA
>CAJNDS010002758.1:0-29984 GCA_905221605.1 Symbiodinium natans | reverse complement strand
CATCCCCCATCATCCCCCATCATCCCCCATCATCCCCCATCATCCCCCATTATCTCCCATCATCTTCATCAGCTTGGATTAGCAGGTCAGCCTGGGCGATTCGGCCTTAAATCGCACCATTGTCATTTTAAGCGTGAACAAGCTGTTATGCCTCAGGCTCAAGAGGCAGACGATGATCACCATCATCCGGTCAGCGCGGCTTGTGTTATCTTTCAGTTACTTTACGTGCTGGTGACCAAGGGCGGTATGCATGTCATTGTGTTGTCTTACACTGACCAGTACTGCGTTGCATTGTGCTATGCTGAAGTCCGCATGTCTGAGTGCTCAGTCCGTGGTCCTTGGTTATGGCCGTAAGTGTATCACCGCTTCTTGACTTCTGCTCTTTCCCCTCTTCCTTGTCTCGGTCGCCATGCCCCGCGGTCCGGCTACATCTGTACCTGCTCAGCGGAGGTCCCTTCGAGTTCTGCGCGCAGAATATTTGAAGCGGAAGGGTGATCTTCGCGAAATGGTGGTGGCAAAAAAGGCTATCATGGCACAGTTGCGAGCCAAGATTACGAAATTGGAGGAGGAAATACTGGGAGCCCATGAAACCCTGTCACAGGAGTTCGACTCTGGTTCAAGTCTGTTCGCAACTTCGGACTCAGAGTCGTCCTCCTCTGACAAGGCTGAAGCACCCAGCGAGACACCTGCTACCAAAGCCAAAGCGGCTCCTTCGAAGAAGACCGATGGCGCTACTGGTCAGGAGGTCAAGAATATGAAGGAGAAGGAAGGCAAGAAGCCCCCCAAGGCAGTGGGTCGTGAACAACGGCCCCGTTTGCCTCCAGGCGCGCCGGCCCCCAACCACCGCGGGAAGCCTAACTCCCAAGGAGTGCTTTACCCGGGCTTCGCTCAAAGCGACCCACGGTACTGCGACGCCTGCGAGCAGCTACGGCGTGGTTTTCCAAGTGCCACAAAGGCACACCGTCCCAAGGACGGTCCCTGCCAATGGGCGCCGCTCGCGAAGAAGTGACCCAGAAGCCGCTGCTTGGGGTTAAAACCACATACCTGCGCAGGCAGTCACTAGCAAATCTTCGACTGAGTTGACTGTAGCTATGTCAAGTCTGTGCCAGGCTGCGCTGCCGGACAAGAAGATTGCTGGAGGCGTGGTGCGTTAAGTCAACCCGCCTTGTGTGAAGTAGCCTCGGGGACGCGCGACCTCGGGAGGACCAGTCAAACAGTGGCATGAGGGCTGTCTTGAGTTTCAACTTAAACGCTGGCCTGTGGGCACGTGACCTCGAGTAAGCCTTTCAAGCAGCGGTGAGCACACGCATGGACCGCTTTCTGGGATGGCCAATGGTTTTGGGGAGAACCAGTTGAGCAATTGTCGACCACTGCTTTACATAGCAGTTAGAAGTGGCTTGGTGATGGGTGGATAAGTGACTCGGTCAACGCGGCTTGCGTTATCGTTCAGTTACTTTATGGGCTGGTGAGCAACGGCAGCATGCATGTCATGGTGTTGTCTTACACTGACCAGTACTGCGTTGCATTGTGCTATGCTGAAG
This sequence comes from Symbiodinium natans, assembly GCA_905221605.1. Taxonomy (NCBI): domain Eukaryota; class Dinophyceae; order Suessiales; family Symbiodiniaceae; genus Symbiodinium; species Symbiodinium natans. The sequence continues at coordinate 28,443 of CAJNDS010002758.1, read as the reverse complement.
TCCGCGTATCTGAATGCTGTGTCTGTGGTGCTTGGTTATGAGCCTAAGTGTATCGCCGCTTCTTGCCGGCTGCCAGCTCAGTCTGCTGAATCGACTTAGGGTCGCCCCGACTTATGCTAAGTCCACTTATCGGACTTAGCCTAAGTCGACTCCGGTCAGCGCGGCTTGCATTATCGTTCAGCTACTTCTGCACTGGTGAGCTAGGGCAGTATGCATGTCATTGTGCTGTCATAGACTCTCCAGCACTGCGTTGCATTGTGTTATGCTGAAGTCCGCGTATCTGAACGCTGTGTCTGGGGTGCTTGGTTTTGAGCTTAATTAAGTGTATCACCGCTTCTTGCCGGTTGCCAGCTCAGTCCGCTGAGGCGACTTAGGGTCGTCCCGACTTACGCTAAGGCCGCTTATCGGACTTAGCTTAAGTCGACTCCGGTGAGCAAGGGCAGTATGGGTGTCATTGTGTTATCTTACACTGACCAGTACTGCGTTGCATTGCGTTATGCTGAAGTCCGCATATCTGAATGCTCTGTCTGTGGTGCTTTGTTATGGCCTCGCCGCTTCTTGCCGGCTGCCAGCTCAGTCTGCTGAATCGACTTAGGGTTGCCCCGACTTCTGCTAAGTCCACTTATCGCGATCGGACTTAGCCTGTCGACTTATCGGACTTAGCCTAAGTCGACTCCGGTCAGCACAGCTTGCGTTATCGTTCAGCTACTTTATGCACTGGTGAGCAAGGGCAGTATGCATGTCATTGTGTTGTCTTACACTGACCAGTACTGCGCGTCACTGTGTGTTATGCTGAAGTCCGTGTATCAGCATTCAGATTGTGTTGTCTTACACTGACCAGTGCTGCGTAGCATTGTGTTATGCTCACTTGTTTGACTTACGCGCTTGCTAACCGCTTGGGAAGCAGCCGTCCAAGCATAGCTCACCTGGCAAGACTTCACACTTATCGCGTGTGTGCTTGGGGTGAGGACTTCATTTATAAGTTCTTGAATAATCGCTCTTACAGCCCGGGAGTTGACGGCTAGCAGGCGCACATCGACCTGATCCTGCAGGCGCGCCCGTGCCTGTTTCTGATTTCTTTGGTTTCGGGCAATAGTGACATATGTCTACAAGTCTCGCGAATCGTGACTTAGACTCACTTGGCTCATGCTACATTCTTTACTGCGCCTTACTTAGAAATGTGGGTGACCGAGCAGTCTCTCAGCATGTACGGCGGTTAAATTGCGGCGCAATCCAGCTTGATCGGGAAAGCAGTCGGAGATGTCCACGCAACCAAGTCATGTGCGGCTGCCTCACTGGTTATGCGAACTCCTGCAGTTTCGGCTTGAGCAAGTGACTAATCGCATTCTTGTGCCTTCGCTCTTTCTGTTGCCGCTTGACAAAATTGGGCTCTCGTCTGTCGCTGACCACACCTTGAAGTTCCATGATGCCAACTAAACTTAGTTGGATATGTGTGTCTGGAACCATCAGGATATGTGTGTCTGGAACTATCATGCTGTCCAAGGACATTCCCTTGCGTACGAGTCGGAATGATGACAGTGATGACAGTGTCAGATTGGAGTGCCGCTCGTGTGGCAGGTTGGCTTTGCGTTGCGTGTGCGACAAAAGCGCATGTCAAATTTCTTCATCCGGAAACAGCCGTCAGAGCCTTCAGGGGAGGTTTGTGGTCATTGTTCCAGGCTCGGCCGACGTCAGCCATACCCGCGACAACGGGTGTGCGGTCGGCGCCAGTGCCACGTGGTGCGTCTCGCCGAGGTTTTTTTTCTGGGTGGATGGACAAGAGATACTTCACTACTTCACAGGAACGAGTGCATTGCATGGTGATTGCAAAGCTTGTCTGAAAATCAAGGTGACCGAGTGGTAGCAGGTATTGCAATCCGAATGCAGGAGGAGTCCTCATGGATTGAACTCAGCTTCTTGCCACACATAAAGTATACTCCCAATTCGACTGCGTAACTCGCCCGAGCTAAGGCTGCAAGACCAAGACACGCAGTACTCACGACTCCGTTCTGCCTGGTGAGGGGGTTGAAGTCGAAGGTCGGCGAACTACTTGTTTCCTTTAGAATCTAAAAGACTTCCTGTTGTCCTGACACTCCAGCTCGTGCAAGGCCTCTGTCCGCTCCGAAGCAAGACGAGTGAGCAGCGCTGGGCTACGTTGTCCCCATTGCCTGCCGACATGTTCTCGCATGTTCGGCGACGCCAGGACAGCGGTCCTCGAGGCTTAGTCCTCGTGCCGAAATTCGGAGGCCGAACTCGGAGACGGAAGTGCGCCAGAAGCAGCTATACGTTCGGTCCTCCTACACATCATTGGAAATTGGGTAAGGGTCCAAAAGAGTTGGGCTACTACCCGCGGCTTGACGAGCTTAAAGGCAACAAGAGGAAGAACCGCAACCCACTGACGTCCAAGAAGAGGTCCAACCAGGATGCGCCGACGAAGTGTAGGCCTTAGTTAGCATGGCCAACCAAAGCGAATTCTTGCTTTGTGGACGAGATAGATGTTCGAATGTTTGGTGTCTGTGGAGTTTACGCATACAGGAATTGGACATCCGAAGAGACCGAAGAGATCCCGAGCGACTCAAAGCCGGAAGAAGAGCCAGCCACTTACTTCTCTGCCTGCCCAAAAATATATGTGGATGAATCTTCTTGTCCTTATCCTTTGGCCGAGACAGTCAAGTCTGGGGGCTGCGAATCAAGTCGAGGCCCGCGCCGGAGGTGTGCGAGAACGGCAACCCGCTGCTGGGAATCGCGGAAAGCTCTGTCGAGCCGCTTCCGCGGCTCGCCAAGATATATGCTACGATCTTGCACATCTCCAGGAACTCGTTCAAATCTTCTCTTGCTAAGTTTCAGGTTGGCCAACCTCCGCCTGCCTGAGATCTCGCTCCACAGGAATGAGCAGCGCTGCTTGGGTCTAAAGGATTCGGGTTGTGGCCTAGATGTATCCCTCGCGCGGAACGAGTCAGTCTCACTAATGCAAGGCGAGAAATGGGAGGCGCCTCGGCTTTTCATTGCGCGAGAGCGTAGTTGAAGAAGCCAAGCGCAACACAGTTACATGTCCTCAGGCCTGGATTCGCAGCGTTTGCCTTGCTGTCTCCACGGACTACGAGAGCTGGCTGAGCAACTGCGGCGGCGCGGAGGTGTGCGAGAACGGCAACCCGCTGATCGCGGAAAGCTCTGTCGAGCCGCTTGCGCGGCTCGCCAAGATATATGCTACGATCTTGCACATCTCCAGGAACTCGTTCAAATCTTCTCTTGCTAAGTTTCAGGTTGGCCAACCTCCGCCTGCCTGAGATCTCGCTCCACAGGAATGAGCAGCGCTGCTTGGGTCTAAAGGATTCGGGTTGTGGCCTAGATGTATCCCTCGCGCGGAACGAGTCAGTCTCACTAATGCAAGGCGAGAAATGGGAGGCGCCTCGGCTTTTCATGGCGCGAGAGCGTAGTTGAAGAAGCCAAGCGTAGCGCAGTTACATGCATGTCCTCAGGCCTGGATTCGCGGCGTGTGCCTTGCTGTCTCCACGGACTACGAGAGCTGGCTGAGCAACTGTGGCGGCGACATTGTGCGACCGCGTGCAAGTTTGTGCAGGAAGGCAAAACACTTAATAAGTGTTGTATCATGTTCTTGCTTAACCTGCCCAACCAAGGCGGCGAATGGAGTGCCCCTGGGCTGGCGCTAGTGGAAGCTGAAGCTGTCCATGTGCACATGTTATTGGGCTGGTGCGTCGTCATGTCCCACCCCGCAGGCTTGGCTTCTGGGTCTGCAGTCCATGGAGGATCAGCAGCACTGCAACTTGTCTAAGTACAAGACGTGCTCTTTCTGACAAAACGCAGCCCAACGAACTAAACCGCTAAGCCTTTGAGAGTCCGAGGGCTCGGCTGCCGACATTTCGGAAAGCAGCTGGTCCATCGCGGAGCTAACGGCAAGCTCATCTCTGCTCCTTCCTCCTGTGCCTCGACTGCGTAGAAAGCGCACGAAACCAGACAAAGCGCTGATTCTCAAACACGATACCGTGTGTGCACGTGTGTCCTTCTGCTGCAGACGACAAGCTCGTTGCCAACATGTGCTCTCGTGCACGCAGCACGGCCACCATCTCTGCCGACGTCCAGAACGTGGCAAGGAACAAGGGACCGCCCAAGATCAAGCTCGTGAGGCCGAGGCCATCCCTGTCCAGGCGGGCTCCGTGACTGCGTGCGAAAACATATATTCTTCACGTCAGTCATTAGGTGGAAGTTATTTTCGAGTCATGTCCACCAGGGAGCAAGCCGTGGCGTGGAATCTGATGTGCGCAATGCCGAAAGCCCGCGCGGTCAAGACTTGCAGCTCAAAGATCGAAGACGTCGCAGGCATCTTCACTAATCTGTTTCATCTCAAGTTCAACCAGAGCAAAGACTCAGTCATGTTCACCTGTCTCCTCGTCGATTTATGTCTTGACTTTGTTGTCGGCTCGGTTATCGAATGGCACGTTGCTGACCAGGTCGGAGGGACAACTTCCACCAGGAGTGCTGTCTCGTCGACTCCCTGCGCGCCTTGGGCAACAAGGTGCCCTATCCGGGCAAGGGCCCTTGGTGTATCCAGGATGGCATGGAGTGGCTCAGGCCATTTAATAAAACCATTCGGCCCTCCTGCGTTGTCGAGATGATCAGCGCTCCCGGCGACTACATCCTGGCGTTCTCCTCCCACTTCATGCCAGCACGCTGCATCAGCGGGCATCGTCTTCAGACCAATTCGTCCATGAGAACACACTCGTGGTTCGATCTCCGCCTCTGCAACAACACAGTCGGTCGGGCCGTGCAGAAGTCGCAGGAAGGGTGGTTTACATTAAACCCAGCAAATCTGGACGCTGTCTTTGCCGTGGTGCCTGATGATGGTGCGTTGCCGTGCCAACAGATGGGTCCCGCTCTTCGGCAGTACCAGGGAGGCAAAACCGAGGTCGACTCCGCCCAGCGGCTTCTGCAAGTGTGGACAGAAATACAATTCCAGGAAGCACCTGCCATAAACCGCCAAGTCTCAGCAACTGAGTCGGATGGCTCCGGATTTTGGGAGGAGGTGAACCAGGACGTGCCGGCGCTGCAGGACACGTATTTCCATTGGGGAGATGCGGAATGGATCTGGAGCCCTTTTCCACACAGATTGGTGAGAATTGAAGATCTCGAATCCAACGCGGACGTGCGCTACTCGGGGGGAAGCCTTCCAGCAGATGTCCTGGACGTGTTTCCCGACTACTTTCTGGCGCCTGCCTATCAGAGTCGTCTTGCTGCTTGTTCTCGAGGCATGCTGCGATGCGTCCGTCGCTCCAGCAGATGGCTGAATCTCGATCTGAACTTCGCAGGGCCAGACTTCAACCGTGCTGAAGACCTGCGGTCGATGACCGTTTTGTGCAGATCGGCATCATCGCTGCGAATGGAAGTGCCGCAGCTAGCCCAGCTGCTCACAATTCCGATCAACGTCCGTGTACAGTGGTCTCCACGCAATCCCATTCCTCCGGGTCCAGTCAGAGGATTCTTCTCGAGCTCGCCACTCCTGGGTGTGGCCTCATTTTCATTGAAAGTTCCGCCAGGCGTGACAAGCCTGCAGATGGGCTCCAGACAGCTGCATGGTTTTCGAAACACTTTCGTTCGAATCAAGAACGTGTGCGCTGTCGGGGCCCGTCCACGATGGTACTTCGGCGTCACCGGCAGACGGCCGAGCTTGTATGAGCCTGCTAGCTCTCATTCCTTTACCCCGCGCAAGTTGCACCAGGTTGTCTTTCGCTGGAGCCAAAGATTCCTCAGCGTCACGCTGGACGACGTACTTGTGGCAGCAGGGCTGTTGCAACCTGGCGAGGTGTCTGGCGCGCCGCCTCTGGCTACCTTTTTCTTCTCGGCTTCAACGGAGGACGTGGAGTTCAATCCGATGCCGTCTCCCGTCATGCGGAACGCCAAGATTGTGTGCGCCATCTGCGACCGCGAATACACAGTGGCAATTCACAGATGGCGTGTGTGTCCAGATTGCAACAACTGGGTCTGCTCCAGACATGTGGCCGACAGTCCTTTTCGACGTTGCCCCACGTGTCCGGCGCAGCTTCTGGACTACATTGGCGGAGCGGACGCGTGCTTCTTGCCGCCAGAAATCGTACTTCGCCTGCCGGAACACTTCTTCTCGCTGAACTATCTCAGATCTCTGGCTACTTGTTGCACAGCACTGAGAAGGCATGTGCTGCAGCCGTTGCTGTGGTGCAACAAGGACCTGTTTCTCAATGACGAAGACATGCGGGAACCCGCTGCTGTGCGACAAATGGAAACATTGTGGTCTCTGGCGCGCACAATCGTGTGCACGCAAACGCAGCTGGCAAGCATGCGTCAGCCTGCCCTCACTGCTCTCAGGGCGCTTATCGAGTGGCAAGTGGCGCCGATCAGGCTGGATCGAGTCAGGCACGCCAGCATCGAGTCCACGCATTGCCTACTCGGCACTGCGCGTTTTTGTCTTTGGCTCTCGGCTGAGGTTCGTGAAATCTATGTGGGCGTAAAGTCTTTCAACAGCAACCGGCGCAGCTTCGTGAAAATGCATGAGCTCTTCACTGAGCGCATGGGTTTCTCCTTTGGCATGACTGGACAGGCGCTGGATCCAGACCATCGGCCTATGCAACAAAGTCAGCTGCGCGCCAACGGCTGGAACCAAATGATGCTTATGTGGAATGAACGCTGGCTGGCAGTGCAATTAAACCACCAGACCCTCGGCTGTGCCCGCATCCGCCAGGACTTGCCGGATGGACCCGCCCCGCAGTCGATTGTTTTCGTTTGGGCGAAGCAGCCAAAACGGCTGCTCACGCAGCCGGATCTGAAGCTAAGGCCCTTGCCGTCACCTCTTCTTCCGAGCGCCCACGTTCAGTGCTTGCTTTGCGAGGACGAACGTCCCATCACGGTGGGTCGATGGCGAGTGTGTCCCGAATGCTGCAGCTGGATCTGTGCTCGACATGCCCACGAATCGCCCAGCTTTCAGTGTCCGGGCTGCCCGCTGCAATTGTCAGATTACATTGGTGGCAGCAGCGGGGTATCCTTCTCTTCCCGGCGCAAAGAGACAGGAATATCTTACAGGGACGCAGTTGATTTCTTTCTCAAAGGCGGAAAGCTGGAAGGAGGCGACGACAAGTTCGAAAACGTCGTCTTGAAACTTCTTCGAGATCATGAGGAATTCTTGCGGGAAACGCCCGCAGCCGTCCAACTCATTCCGGTCCCACAGGCCAGAGCAGGCATGAGCAAGCGCACGTGGGAGCGCCTCATGTATCGGGCACGAGCCATCCTTGACTTTCTGGACCAAAAACAAGATTTGCTGCTGTTCCGATTCCTGCACGCCGAAGCCGAGGACCTTGCGACTTCACGCCAGAGTCCTCTGTTGCGTCTGCGACACCCTGCCACTGTTGACGACTCGGAGGCATGGCGATCCATCGCCATGGACTGCGCGCTGCAACTTCACGTGCTTTTGTTTCATCAGCAGCAAACTCGGGGACGACAACAACATGTTCCTTCTGGCGCAAGCAGAGTTCAGACGACGTGGACAGAAACGTTCGGAGGCGCTCTCCCAGTGGATGATCATGGGGCTCATGAGCTACAGCTGGGAAACGGTCTGAACTTTTTTCAGTGGCAGCGTCTTTCACGCAGCAGAGCGACGGCTTTTACTCGCAGGCGTCAGACACGCAACGCGTCTGAGGACCAGAGTGAGAGCTCGTTTCATGTTCAGTGGGAGTCAGGCTGTTCTCCAGCTTGCTGTCCAACGTATGGTGCTGGGACTTCTTTTATTCGCGTTCCAAGCGCTGCTTCTTTTCAATGCGCAGCTCCGAAGCTCACCAGGGTGCCCACTAATTTTCTGGAAATGCCGCGGACTCTAGTGGAGGCTTCTTTCCTGGCGGAGTTTAACCCACACTCCAGAGATTTGCGTGTAAGCTTCCTGGCGCAGTCTCATGTCTACAAGGTCGACGGCGCGGCCATGTCCACATCCGTCACTGGATTGGTGCACAGTTACTCGCAGCCATTCGATGCTGCGGCGGCCATACAAAGCATGAAACGTAGTTCACGCTGGCCGCGTGCAGAGTATTCCAAACTGCAAGACGGGAACCTGGTCGAGATGACTTCGGACGAGATCCGGCAGCTGTGGCAAAATAACAGTCAGGAAGCAGCCAATCGCGGGACTTGGATGCACTTGCAGCTGGAAGTCCTTCTCAACGGAGGTTACGCGTCGTGCGACTGCATCGAAGTACAACTTTTCCAGAAGTTCCTTGCTGCATTCAGTCGGAATCTGCTGGCTTATCGCACGGAGTGGTGTATTTTCTCCAAAGAAGACAGTGTCGCGGGATGCATCGACTTTGTCGCACAGGCGTCGGACGGAAGCTTGGTTCTCTTCGACTGGAAGCGCACAAAGCAGCTGCGTTCCAAATACAACAATCCCTGGCGAAACATGATGCGGCCGTTGCAAGAAATTCCAGATGTAGCCGGCTGGCATTATCGCCTTCAATTGAACTTGTACAAGTACATCATTGAACGGCACTACGGGTTCACTGTCAGCGGCATGTACGTCGTTTGCCTGCATCCGGACAATTCGGAATCGGGTCCGTTCGTAGATGATGTGCCGGACCTTGAGAATGAGGTTCTCTCCATGGTGCAGCATCATCGGCAGCGCTGCGGGGCTGCGTGGCAGGAAATGACTGGCGGCGCAAGCAACCTAGAGCCTGACCCTTCCCAGCAATATTCCTTTGAGGAGATGCTTCAGCAGGAGTTAGATGAAGAACGTCAGGCCGAGGACGACGAGAGACAAGTCGTGGAGTCTGTCCCAGACGCACAGCTTCAGGTGGCCATTCCCTCGGCGCTGACCCCCGAGGCGATGGCAGCTGCCAAGAGAAGGCGCTTGCAGCCCGGAGCATCGACCACAGCGGCAGCGTTCCAAAGTTTTTTCGATTCGGCGACATCTGCTTACCAGACTTCTCTTCGAAACTGGCCAGAGACGCAGGCCCCGTCCGGCAGCGGGAACATCAAGCAGCAAACCCAGAGAATTCTGCAGCTTGTGCGACAGGAGCGCCAGCACTGGTCTGAAGAAATGATTCGCATGGCTGCGGCTGCAATTACCGTGTATCGGACGCGCTACACGGACATTTTCGTTCATGATTTCGTTGGTCTGATATGGATCATCGAAGGTGAGCGGTTCCTGCGTGCTCACCGAGGGGTCTGCTATCTGTATCATGATTCGGGCGCCTTCGAAGCATTCAACGGAGTCCCACCCGAGTCCACCTTTCACCGGCTGAAGAACTTTCTGTTGAAGCTCGAAGGAATGTTTCGACTCATGTCGGTGGACGTTCAGCGCTCGGACTCCGGCGTCCTACGAGAGATGTCCAGATTGCGGGCTGAGTACAACAGCGACGAAGAGTTCATGAATGTCTGCAAGGACGAGGCGATCATGACTCTGCCCGGCCGTCCCGGCTCTGCTCGCCGGCGCCAAGGCGGTGAGGCCGACGCAGCCGGCTGGCCCACGTGGACCGCGGACATGCTTGGCAAGTTCATCGGCCCGCTGCAAAAAGATCTCCTGGAAGAGCGCATCTTGTCCTAAATTTAGCAGGAGTTTTCGGTTTGTGAATAGTCATGGAGTCCTGCAGGAAACAAAGCACGCAGCCGAAACAATATTGCAGGTCGACTTCTGCAATTCCTTGCGCAATGGTGCGACACTCCGCCCACTCGGACAGCCGGCTGCGCATTTGATGACGTCTCACTCCTGTACGACCTTTCTGCAGATGAGCACGTGCGACTCGTACAACCCTCTCCAGACAACAACATATACGTCAGGATCCCTCATCCACTGCTTTCTTCGCTTCCGGATCCAGTGCTAGAAAACGCAAGGGCGCGCTTGAATAAATTCATCCGGCAGACCTTTTGGTGCAACGAAGATTACTTCAAGGCCACGTTAGCAGCTATTGCGCTGGCCAAGCGTGGTGAAAACATCGACAGATGTTTCATTGGGGAATCTTCTGGCGGCACGGGGCAGTCCTTGTTCAGCAGTCATCTGGATGCTGTATACGCGCACAATCATGCTTTTATTGATCCAAATCTGTTTCATAACGAAGATGAACTCCGGAAGCAGTTAGAGCAGTTTGCAAACTGCTGGATGATTACTGCTCAAGAAGCTCCTGAGACCCACAGGCACTTTCAACAGGATCTTTTCAAAAAGCTTATGTCTGCAGACGATCTCGCCGGTCGTCGCCCGTACGGCTTCGTGACTCGCATGCTGCGTGTGGTCGGCTTCAAGCGCTTCGAAACCAATCGGGTGATGACTTTCCGGAACGTCATGGAGGCCAACTTCAACTCAATTTACAGACGGTGTCTGGTCTGGATTCCAAAGCCTATCTTCGTGGATGACACCGACTTCGGCGAGGAGTACAAGGATCCAGACGCAGACGGCATTTTCCTGAAAGATGCCTCGCTGAAGACTTTTTTGGTTAACGGGCCGGCCATCGCCGCGTCTTTGGAAATGCAACATGGCTTTGAGGCAGAGCATTGCAGGGAGAGTTCGCGTAGAATTATTGAGGAGGTGGCGCTGAGTGGCCTCACGGAGAAGAAGATGCGAGAGGCTTGCGGCCTGAAGGTTCGAGTCGAGTCTTGATCGATATGGTGAGCATAAGTGCTTTTATGCTAGCAAACATGTGTTCTGTTGACATGATCGGTTATTGTCAAGTTTCGCAGTCGGAAAAGTAACTTCCAGTGAACCAAGGAAGAAGAGAGTGACCGCAAGCAGTCCGCCCTGAGTAGTCTCTTGCAGCAAGAAAGCGAGGAGAACAGCGCTTGTCCGAAGGACGCGCTGAGTCAGGCCAACAAGCTTGTCGTGGAGTACGCCTTGGGCTTTGGCCCGGGTAAGCCGGAGCCCGTGCGAAAGACCTCGTACACCACAGCCTGGTGGAAAAGATGGGCGACCTCCAAATTGGGCCTGGACAAAAAAATCTGGCAAGATCTTCTCGAGAAGGAATGGTTGCTGCCCATGGAGAAGAAGGCCAACCCAGACGTTTTCATCCCTGTCATTCCCTTAAAGAAGCAGCTGGCAGACATTTTGGATTACAAATACAGCGAAGAGACCACGTTGCTGGAAGAGCACTTGAACGCCCGCGCACTGTGGGACGCGTTGGAGCTGCATCCCAGTCGAGCTGCGAACGCCGAGCTTCTGCGCCACTTCTTCACCAAGGTACTGGGCAAGGTGCAAGGGAAGAGGGGTCGTAACTCTCTGACGCAAGACCAATACATTCTGTTCTGGAAATCCCGGGCCGAGAAGCTGTCCAAGCACGAAGAGTGCGCTTCGAGTCTGCTCGATTTCTTGCAGGGCCGCATTTCAGAACGCACGGAAGCACAGGGCGTCGCTCCTGCGGCTTCATCCGTCAGCCCCCTAAGGCGGCAGCGCGGAAAGAAAAGGATATTGCCATCCGAGCCATCGAGCCCAGTCCCTGCTGACGAAGGATTGTCTGGTGGCCATGGCTCCTCTGGCAATCCCTTTCCTGAAAGTCATCCTTCTGTCAGCAAGACTACATCATATCACTACAAGCTCGACGGAGTTCGCTCTCGCCGATATGGAGAGTCCAGGTCTGTGCAACATCTCGGCACCGCCTGGCAGGCAGCCGTGCTGGCGGACACCGTGGATCTCGACATCGAAAACTCCTGCTTCAGTCTCATCCTGCAACTTTTGGACAAATTGGAACCGCAGCACGACTCCTGGCCCGGAGTTCGTCAAACCCTGGACGCATGCGCCAACCGTCGCGCAGAAGTGATTCAGAGCAAGCTGCAGAAAGACAAGAGCACCGGCAAGTCTCTTCTTCAGAAAATTTTCAACGGCGGTGCTCCGCCGGCGGAACTTGCCGAGAACGTCTTTGTCCAGGATTTGCAGAGAGCCTCCCTTTTCTGTCGCTGGGCGGCTGCCACCGCTTTAAAGGACATCATGTGGGCGTCTGTATTGAACTTCAAAGAACGCCCAGACCTCAGCATTCTGACGTATTTCTGGAACATCGCTGAAGACGTCGTGTTGGACGCCTGGCTCGCTAAGGCGAGGACTTTGAATTCCAAACACCTTTCACTTCACTTCGACGGCTTAAGAATCGATCGGAGCGTGGTGCTACCAGACCCTGAGACTTTCTGCAGAGACTGTGAGATGTTGATCTCGAAAGAGACTGACTTCAAGGTCCGCATCCGGCCGAAGGAGCACGAGAACTTCATGTCCATGCTGCGCCGCGTCGAGAACAAAGAGGAGGTAGTGTTTCCCGAGGTGCTTGCGAAACCTGGGAACTGCATTCTTGCAGCGCTGCATCATCTGGGTGAACCCGAGAAGGCCATGCGTATGGCTTCCACCCTTGAAGGCCCCGACCACACATATTTCCTTCGCAGACAGTGCCGCACCTACCAACAGGTTTCCGCACATCTCGACCTGGACTTGTACGCACGGTTCCCGTCTCAGAGGTTAGCAATCGGACAAAAATTCTTCATCCACTTGGCCACGGGCGGCAGGCCTCACTGCGTCGCGGGAGAACTTCTTTCAGCCGAATCCGTCCGCATCACAGATGGCGCAGAGAGGTTTTCTATGTCCATGCAAGATTTTAGCAGAATGTGCTCAGAGGCCACGGATCGAAAGTACATCCTCTTCATTTTCTTGGGCCACAAGCCGGAATCCAGTCCTTTGGACGCGGACGAGGATGAGTACACGCTTCTGCTGGAAACACAAGCCGGTGCGGCCGGTGGCGACTATGATGAAGTTCCCGACGCTTTCGTTCGGGACGTGGAGCTGCCCTTCTCTTCTTCAGACAATCCCGAGCACGAAGACAATCAGGAAGACGAGGGCATTACCCATGTCGCGGATCGACTTCTGGATGCTCTGGAAGAAGAAGTCAATTCTTTCCTGAGCAAGGATTCCAGTTCCAGAGCCTTGGTCATCCAAAAGGCGGAGGTTTCTGCTTGTCCGTTCTGTCCTTCCCGCACGTGGGAGCGGAACAGACCTGGTCGAGTGGTAGCTCACATCCAAAAGCACCACACCAGGTCAAAACAATTTGTCGCCAGCGGCACAAAACAATTGAAAGTGGTCATCGCCCTCCACGACCAGGACCAGTGTGAGCGCCGGAAAGCAGGCAACTACCTTGCCCGCAGCGCAGCTCTACTCTCTGCTCATCTGGATGACTCCGTGTCGAGGAGCCAGATGGTGCTGGACAAACAAATACGTTTGGTTCTGACATCTTCCGGTCCGCAGTACTGGCCCTTGGCGACCGTCCAGAAACATGATGTTCGTCGCGTGCGGAATCTTTACTACACGCATGACTTCGCTCAATTGCTTTTCAAAGAGTTCTTGCTGTGCGATGCCAAGGCGCTGACCAAAGCTTTACATGCGGGAGGTTTATTCGCAAAAAAAACTAAACAACATATATAGCGTAAGCAAAACCAGCTCCGGAACTCAATATCTTTCCAGGTCTACGCGTTGCACGCTCGCCTGGTTTCCCACTTTCCGGGCGAGGTGAGCAGCCTGATACCGCGTCATGCAAATCACTGGTGGCCCATGCTCGAGGACGTTTTTCAGAGTCCTCGGATACTTCAGTTGCTCGATACATTATCCAAGGAACTCATCTCTCACGAGGAATACGAAGTTGTGAGCATGGACGCAACTCTGCGATGCTGCTTGCCCATTATGGGGCAGGCTCATCCACGAGCATCGCGTGAAGTCAAAGCGCAGGCTGTCTTCAAGGGCGAAGCCGCGTTGACGCGAGCCTCTTGACCGCACACATCATAAAAAAAAACATAAGGCGTTACACGCATCGATTTGCAACAAAACTATACATAATAGTACAAAGGCCTCTGCGGTGTCCCTTGCAGGTGCTCACGTGCAGAGGTCGCACGAACGCGGTGGTATTGCTACGCGCTGTATCATCTGAAGACTCGGATGTCGTCATCGAGGCCTTGGCGTCCCACATGTCCTCTGAAGCTTTGCGACAAATTCGCTATCTTAGTGTCGACAACCCATCGACCAAACTATGGCAAGGCATTCGGCGAATTTGCCCCAATTTGCAAGTGCTTGCATTGGATCCTGTGCATCTGCCGATGACTTGCGAGTACGCGTCGAGTCGCCGCAGAACTGCTTTATCCAAAGTCCTGCGGAGCATCATGCAGAAGTTCACAGTTAGAAGCCCAGTGTGCGGGCCTACTGCGTGGGGAGCGATCTTCACGGGCAACAACCATCGACCGTTGACCCGCGAAGAAGAAAGAGCGCGTGTTCAAATCGAGGACAAGAGCATGCCGCTGAGGAAGGCCAACGACATTTTGGGTGCCTTAAATCCTCAGGAGCCATTTCTGGAAAGGATCGATTGGATTCGCAGTCTGGCAGCCGTGGTCGCCGTGTATCGTACAGACGTGGAACGGATGTGTCCTGGCCCGAACAGGAAAATCTATGAACTCCTGCACACGGCCACGGCTTGTCAGCGTACCGAGTGGTACTTTAATAATTTGCGCATGCGCCATATGATTGCAGAAAGCCGTTTGAGTTTGTTGCCAGTGGGGACAACCTCGAATGAGGCACTCCATCACGAAATTAACAACTGGTTCCGGGAAACACAAAAAATTCACAAAAGCACGCTTTCCCTGAAGCTTTTCATTTTTAGGCTCGGCAAGCTCATGACTCACAACGCTGCCTTGTACAGAGCCGCCACCAGACAGATGGCAGAAGCCGAGCTCCTGGCTCGAACAGCTTCAATGCAGGTCTGGACGGCAAAAGAATGGCAGGACTGGTGTGCAGAGCTGAAAGATGGCCACACGCCCTGCAAAGCCGACTTGCGAATACAGCCGCAGTTGGCAGCTGAGCGAGCCATTGTCAAAGCCGCAGTTCACAAGAAGCCCGCAATTTCTGATCAAAAGAGTCGGAAGCGGCGCCTCACGCCCACCACCCTGACTCGGCAAGACAGCCTGCGCCGTGCAGGCGTGCGTGGCAGGAAGCCCGTGGTTTGAGCCCTGAACTGAATTGATAGCACGGAACCAAAAGCGTATTAAAGGAGTGAGCGTCTTTCTGCAGCACATGGATGCACCGCACGTGTCATAGACCACATGTCACGTGAGGTGTTTGGAGACCCAGCAACAGAATTGCATGCCGGCCAGGCCAAGCTCAATAAATCTCTTCGTCTGGACGCAGGCAACTGTGTGTGTGTGTCTGGGACAATAGCTGAGGATTGGATTGCGTACGTTCGAAGCATCTAGAAACACAATTGCCTTGAAATGACTGTGTTAAACAGATTGACGGTGCAGTGTCCAAGTGTGTTCGGTGCTTAGCAGCAGCAGCAGTTGCCCCTGGATAATTTGCTTGTCCGTAGGCGCTGGCCTAGAGCGTCGTGTTAAGTCTGCCTGTAGGCCGGCTGGATGGTTCGGTTTGCTTGCCTGAAGCTTCGGATTAAGTCACCGGCTGCAATCGTATGTGTCTTTTGAGCGCTTGCCTGGAGCGTCGAAGTAAGTCTGCCGGTAGGCCAGCTGGATGGGTGGTCTTCTTCTATTCGGTTTGCTGGCGTGAAGATTCGGATTAAGTCAGCCTGAAGGCGGCTGCAATCGTCTGCTTCTTTTCAGTGCTTGCCTGAAGCATCGAGTTAAGTCTGCCAGCTGGACGGATGGTCTTCTTCTGTTCGGTTTGCTGGCGTGAAGTTTCGTATTGAGTCAGCCTGAAGGCGGCTGCAATCGTCTGTTTCTTTCAGTGCCTGCCTGGAGCGTCGAGTTACGTCTGCCTGCGGCCGCCTGGATGGGCGGTCTTCTTCTGTTCGGTTTGCCGGCGTGAAGATTCGGATCCAGTCTGTTTCTTTCAGTACCTGCCTGGAGCGTCGAGTTAAGTCTGCCGGTCTGCCGGCTGGATGGATGGTCTTCTTCTGTTCGGTTCGCTGGCATGAAGATTCGGGTTAAGTCAACCGAAGGCGGCTGCAATCGTCTGCTTCTTTTCAGCGCTTGCCTGAAGCATCGAGTTAAGTCTGCCAGCTAGATGGATAGTCTTCTTCTATTCGGTTCGCTGGCACGAAGACTCGGGTTAAGTCAGCCTGAAGGCGGCTGCAATCGTCTGCTTCTTTTCAGTGCTTGCCTGAAGCGTCGAGTTAAGTATGCCAGCTGGATGGATGGTCTTCTTCTTTTCGGTTTGCTTGCCTGAAGATTCGGATTAAGGCAGCCTGAAGGCGGCTGCCATCGTCTGTTTCTTTAAAGTGCCTGCCTGGAGCGTCGAGTTAAGTCTGCCTGTTGGCCGGCCGGATCTACATCTTCTACTACTACAACAACAACTACAACTACAACTACAACTACAACTACAACTACAACTACAATTCTACAACAACAATTCTACAACAACAATTCAACAACAACAACAACAACAACTACAACAACAACAACAGCAACAACAACAACAACAACAACAACAACAACAACAACAACAACAACTACTACTACTACTACTACTACTACTACTACTACTACTACTACTACTACTACTACTACTACTACTACTACTACTACTACTACTACTTTCTACTACTACTACTATTTCTTCTTCTTCTTTCAAGAAGTTTTGTAAATAGTAAACAAACGGGCGTGCCAAATAGACCCTAAAGGTCCATGCCACATATACATATATACATATATACATATATACATATACACATATATACGTATATACATATATACATATATACATATATACATATACACATATATACGTATATACATATATACATATATACATGTATACATACATATATACATATATACATACATATATATATATATAAATAGATAAATGAATATATATATATATATAGTGTCTTCTCTACAGTATGGTCCCCTTTTAGGGTGACGAAGGCGGCCCCTCATATTTAGGGTTTCTTCCGCAACAAGGGACCATCATGCCGAGAAAACTGAGCGTATGTATGTATGCATCTATCTATCTATATATATATATATGTATATTTCTTTATTTATTTCTTTATGTGTGTGCATGTAGCGGTTCTTCGCTTTTAGGGTTTAGGCTTTGTGAGCCCGTTGTGCTTGAGAGCCTTTCGAAAAACCCCATGCCAAACAGCAAGAGCACGCCGTCAAGGGGTAAACACCTTGAAAGGCCCCTAAAAACCTCAGTAGCTCCGAAAAGGTCCCTTGTAAAGGTCCCTCCTTCAGGCTTCCATTTTGGCCTCCGGGTTCCTGGGGTAATCTAAGAAAGTTTCGACTTTTTTTTGGGTTTTGGGGAAAGGGGGTGAGCTTTGGGTTCCTTTCAAACTATGTATATGGGTTTAGGGTTTAGGGTTTAGGGTTTCGGATCAGTAAGCCTGGACTCTGCGAATAGTTTGGGCGGCCCTTGGGTGTGTATTCTGCATTCTGCATCCGGCTGGAGGTTGTGCAGTTAGACTTGAACCCTAAACCCTACACCCTAAACTTTAAACCCTAAGAATCGAACCCTGAAAATGTAAGCCCAAGACTCCTAAACCCTAAGCCCTAAGCCCCAAGCCCCAAACCCTAAACCCTAAACCCTAAACCCTAAACCCTAAACCCTAAACCCTAAACCCTTAACCCTAAACCCTAAACCCTAAGCCCCAAACAACCATAAGCCGTGAGGGCTCGCCAGCTGCCATATGCCTGATGTCTGATCAGGTCGCGATTGAATTTTTTTATCGGGATAGAAGCCGTGTGCGTTGGGCCGCTCCACGGAACCTCCATTTTGGGTTTAGGGTTTGGGGTTTGGGGTTTGGGGTTTAGGGGTTGAGGATCAGTGATATCTGTAGATGGCGAGTCAGGGTCCATGTTGGTGGGGCCTCAAGCCCTTAGCCCGGAACCCTGAAGCCTAAGACATCAGCCTTAAACCCCAAAACCCTAAACCCAAAAACCCCAAACCCCAAACCCTAAACCCTAGCCCTAAACCCTAAACCCTCCAGGGAGCCTCAAATCCTTCAGGTGAACATGCCCTTGCGCTTTGCTGAAGTCTAGGGCTTTTCATCACGCCGAAATCCGACTCAGGTACTAATATTAATAGTAATGGGAGAAATAATAATCAG
Organism: Symbiodinium natans; assembly: GCA_905221605.1. NCBI lineage: Eukaryota > Dinophyceae > Suessiales > Symbiodiniaceae > Symbiodinium > Symbiodinium natans. The sequence goes on along the minus strand of CAJNDS010002758.1, from coordinate 10,417 downwards.
AGTAATACTAAGAATAATAATAATAACAATAGCAATAATAATAGCAATACAAACATAATTGTCATAACCATAATATGAATAGACATACATATATTGCCTTTTTTACATATACATACGTCTATATACATTTACATATACATATACATGTACATGTACATGTACGTGTACGTGTACGTGTACGTGTACGTGTACATAAATAAATAGAAAAAATAAATAAATATAAATACATATATATATATTTTATGGAGTCGAAAGGAGGACAGGTAACTTGCGACACACGGCTTGCTTGGACCGGCGATGCTGCGCCAGGCGATGCCCCGGAACCGGGACCCTTGGGCCCCGAAGCGCTTTTGACATAAATCCCTACAGCCCCAGCCCCAGACCCAAACCCCAAACTGAACCCCATACCCGAAACCCGGACGCATGTATTTTATACAGATATATATATATACACATACATATACATAAATATAAATATAGATATAAAGATATATACATATAAATATAAATAAATAAATACGCAATAAATAAATACATATACATAAATATAAATATAGATATAAAGATATATACATATAAATATAAATAAATAAATACGCAATAAATAAATAATAATTAAATATTTTATGTGTTTTTTGTAGGGGGGGGGTGGGATCCGGTGCGGAGCCCTGGACCCAAACTCAACCCTAGGCCCCCAACCCTCAAGCCTACACCCTAAAGCTTTTGGGGCACCCACCTGTTGCGCGCTTTCGCCCTCCAGTGTTCCGGCAGCGCCAGCACCTCGGCGTCTTGGGGTTTACGGTTTTTAAGGTGCACGGTGCAGGTATAGTTTGAGGTAGGGTTGTGAAAGCCCAAGGAAGGGTCAGAAGAACTTGTGCTAAGGTCCCCATCGAAATCATACATGGGCGGAGCAGCTAAACGCTGCTGGTTCTTGCTAGACAGCTAGGTATCCGATCAAGTCCCTGCGCCTTAGGGTTTAGTAAACCATGGACCCTTCGTAGTCCCTTACCCTTGTTTTTAAGGGTCCGAAGTATGGGCCCTTTGTTACGTATAGTTTAAATAGGGGTTACATAACAAGGGAACCCTAAACCCTGAACCCTGAACCCTGAACCCTGAACCCTGAACCCTGAACCCTGAACCCTAAACCCTAAACCCTAAACCCTAAACCCTAAACCCTAAACCCTAAACCCTAAACCCTAAACCCTAAAAGGGCCCATACTTCGAGCCCTAGAATTCCTGGATCGAGCTTCGAAGAGTTTGGCAGCGAGGTTGCCGTTGGCGTGCCTGCTGAATTCAAGCCTCTTTGGCTAAGAAGCCGAAGACCAAAGTTGCAATGCATGAGATTTGTCAAAGAGCCAGGAGTCGACGTAAGAATGAGGTGTTGACTTTGTGTATTCTGGGGCATGGGCCTCTTGTTTGTTGCATGTTAGTTTAGTTATGTATATATATATGTATATATATATAGAGATATGTATATATACATATATATATATACACACATTTTTTCGTTTTTTAATGTTCTAAGTTTAGGGGCGTAGAGACAACTCACGCTCTTCCTGCTCACCGCAGCCCTGGCTGTGGGCAACATGGACATGGACCAGACAGGCGGTTGTTTCCCTAAGCCTTAGACGGTTTAGGGTTTAGGGTTTAGGGCTTAGGGTTTTAGGGTTTAGGGTTTAGGGTTTAGGGTTAGGGTTTAGGGTTTAGGGTTTAGGGTTTAGGGTTTAGGGACTAAACCCTTGCAGGTACCTTGAATGCTAGAATGTCTCGGGATGTTCCCCCTTATACTAACAATCCCTAATAGGGATTATAGTACCCCCTATTATAGTCCCTATTAGGGACTGTTAGTGTTCTATGGACCTCAACCTTGAAAGTGATCTGCACCCATTGCGGCTCTCACATGTTGGTTGCGCGTTGGCACTGACTAGGGGTTTAGGGTCAGGGCTCAGGGCTCAGGGTTCTTTGGGACACTGTCTAGGGGTTTGTGCTTCGATTTCAGGGTTGCTCGAGCCTCGCGTTTGACTCGTGGCTGTGTCCGCCGTGTGCCGCCTGAATGCGCTGGCGGCACCACACCAGGCGCCAGGGCCACCAAAGATGGTGGCGTTGGCCAGATCCAGAGAAGAACTGCCGAGCCTAAGACAGCTGGAAGGCGTCTCGATGCTAGGTCTTGGGACATTTTATTTCTCCCTTGTTGGGTTTGACAGGATCATCTTCAGATATCTTCAGGACTATTTTTCGGATGCTTTTAAGGGCAGTCCTAGTAAACATTCCACACGTCGCCCAAACCAGCAGGGACATTTACCAACTCGGCGCATTGCGCCGCTAATCCCGAAGCTCTACTTGGAAGCCCCTTTGACGTCGTATGTAGGGGTACGGGAAGGGTTCGTGGGGATTCTGTTCGGGCTTCTAGGGGAGGCGGACTTACTAAGTCAAAAAGAGGTCCTAAACCCTAAACCTCCCAACCCTACTCCCGACCACTAAAAAGGCCTCAACAGGTAAAAAACTCCTACAACTCCTGCAGAAGCTTGTTGCAATTCCGAAGACCTCTAGTTCACAGAGGCATCCCAAGCCTTAAAAATATTGGAGTGTTAAAGGTCTTCAGGGTTTTAGGGTCTCCAAATTTTTATGGCTTTCTCCGAGGGTTTAGAGGCACCGTGCTTTTGGGCTCTTGTAGTCGTAGGGATGGAAGGTCGGGCACGTGAAGCAGGCTTTCCTAGGGGAGTGAAAGGGTGCGGGGGCGAGAGTGTGGGTGGGGTGGAAGGAGGGTTGTGTGCAGCATGAGAGAGCTAGCCTACTGCACACCCTATATACATCCCGAAAACAAGAGGCCCGACGCCACACCATATCTCTAGGTTACTGAGGAAGCTCGGGACGCCAACGGCAGGGAGTGTTGACGCAGTCAGTGGTAGACACAAACCTGTTTCGGAGAAGCTCCGTCGCCGAAATGGGCGTGGGCGCCTCAACCGTTGGGCGGATGTTGTCATTCTGGGGTTAGGGCATGAGGTTTTGGGCTTTGGCCGCAGGGTTTTGGATTCAAGGCTTAGGGTTTTGGATCTGATTTGGTCGTTAGCCGTACACGCTCCTGCGTGCGCTTCTTTCATGTCCTCTTTAGTTGCTCCGGCTGGCGGACACTTCAACAAAGAATAGCCCGCAGGAACCTCGCAATCAATATTTCTATACAATATATATATATATGTATATGTATATGTATGTGTATGTGTATGTGTATGTGTATGTGTATGTGTATGTATATGTATATGTATATGTATATGTATATGTATATGTATATGTATGTATGTATGAATGTATGAATGTATGAATGTATGAATGTATGAATGTATGAATGTATGAATGTATGAATGTATGAATGTATGAATGTGTGAATGTGTGAATGTATGAATGTATGAATGTATGATTGTATGATTGTATGAATGCATGAATGTATGAATGTATGAATGTATGAATGTATGAATGTATGAATGTATGAATGTATGAATGTATGAATGTATGAACGTGTGAATGTATGAATGAATGAATGAATGAATGAATGTATGTATGTATATGTACATAGGGTCTTGTTAAGTTCATTTGGGTGGCTTCGGAGTCAAGATATTTCCTAGCACCCGCAGTGGTACCCTTAGTCGCATTGTTAGGTGCCAGGTTCCCTTGTGACCCCCCTTAAACCACAAAAAGTGTACCTTCTATTCCTCGGTTTCTGGGTTGCGCGCAGGACCAAAGTAAGGCTGACCGTCAACTGTGCAGCAAATACACGAGTTGTTGTCGTGGCAAGCAGCAGCAGGTCCAATGGCTCAGATGCTCAACAACTAGGATGCCCAGTTATTCACTTTTTTGGGGGAAGCTTTAGGTTCCATTCTAAACCTCTTTGAGCAAAAATGGGCACCCAACAAGGCAACCTCGACAAACCCCACAGTGTAAATTCCATTCCGACACCTTCGGTCATCGTGCCAGCTTCTTAGTGCGTTGGGTGTGTTGGCCACCAACTTTTTTAAACCAGTGACAGCATCAAGCGTCCAGAAGCGCGGCAGAAGCCGAAGTCTTCTGCAGCATTCCCCGAAGCCTCCTGGTTCTTCGTAGGCAATGAGGGAAGCAGAGGGCCCTCTACATACCTTCTGACTCTAAGGGGGTTACCTCATTCCCCAAGAGCCTGAGCCCCGGAATCTGCTGACTCTTGCACCTCCCTTCGAGGAGCCGAGACATGTCTGTGTTGGGGGCAGACGTAGCTCAAGCCAGGGACCCAAAAGCATCGAGGCTCAAAAGCTGACCGAGCTGAGCCAGGCCAAACATTGACCCTACCTACACCCTACACCCTAGGCCCTAGGCCCTAGACCCTAGGCCCTACAACCTTAAAGCCTTAGCCTTAAAGCCTAAACCTTACCAAGTCTCCTGGTCCTTGGGCCTATGACCGGCTCTGAAACCCTTCGTGCAGAGCAGCGCAAGAGCGGAGAAAAGAGGCCTCAGAAGGCTTCCGAGAGTTAAGTGTCAGATGGTTTGATGGGCCAAGGGTGTGGCATGTAATCTGGGGGCCTGAAGAAATACTTCGAATAGGGTTTTGGGGGCGATTGTAGTATATTCCTAAGAGGGCCCCCTAAGGGAATACTACTAGTACTCATTTCCGACCCATATATTTTTATTGCATCTGGAGCACCAGCCCCTGAAGAGACTTGTGTGGCGGCATCATTCACATAGCTCATGAAGAGCCCCTATGGTCCCTTGTTCTAAGAACACTCACAACACTCACCCTAGACCCTAGACCCTAGACCCTAGACCCTAGACCCTAGACCCTAGACCCTAGACCCTATAGACCCTATAGACCCTATAGACCCTATAGACCCTATAGACCCTATAGACCCTAGACCCTGGACCCTAGACCCTAGACCCTAGACCCTAGACCCTAGACCCTAGACCCTAGACCCTAGACCCTAGACCCTAGACCCAGACCCTAGACCCTAGACCCTAAACCCTAAACCCTAAACCCTAAAGTGAGGATGCCTTGTGCTGCCTGGGGCGGTCTCCCGCTCCAAACGATTGAAGTCATGGGGCCACGTGTCGAACGGTTTGGGGCGGGTGGGGCTCACCAGCCTTGACTTGGAGGTTGCTGGGTAGGTATGACTGGGGTTTAGGATTAGGGTTTACCCCTAAACCCCCTCAACCCCCTAAACCCCCTAAACCCCCTAAACCCCCTAAACCATAACCCTAAGTTCTTCGAATCTTGCGGAAGAGTGGAGGAGTTGCTGCCCGGCGTGATCAACCAGATCGGCCGCTCAGACGTGCATCCGGTCGTTGAGTTTTTTGGGAGTTTAGGGTCTGGGGTCTAGAATTTAGGGTGGGGGCTGAGGAAGTTTCAGATATGAAGTGAAGGGTTGCGGGTGAGAGTCCTTTTAGCTTTGGCTAGCAATTCAAGGACCTACGTCAACAGGTTTGGTTCAAGCCTCACCCTAAACCCTAAACCCTAAACCCTAAACCCTAAACCCTAAACCCTAAACCCTAAACCCTAAACCCTAAACCCTAAACCCTAAACCCTAAACCCTAAACCCTAAACCCTAAACCCCAAGCCCTAAACCCCAAAACCCTAAACCCAAAACCCTGAACCCCAAGCCCTAAGCCCTAAACCCTAAACCCTAAACCCTAAGTGTTTTTTTGGAGAAGGACAATGCCCACAAAGGCAGAGACCACATCGAAGTAGAGTGGAGCTAGGGCTTGGCGGCAGTAGACAGGTGGGGTCAGGTCAGGGCATGTGGAATTCCGGCATTCCTAGACCCGGGTTTAGGGTTTAGGGTTTAGGGTTTAGGGTTTAGGGTTTAGGGTTTAGGGTGTTCCAAAGTGCCGCGGTCCCGACCCGCGCCAGGGGCGGGTCGGGCCACCTCGGTGCAGCGGATCCCACCCCAACCACCCAAACTACCGCCTTTTTCGGGTTTAGAGCGGTCTACCCTCCACAGCCCCCTATCAAGGGGGCTTACACCTCGAGTCTCCCCGCTGGCCGGGGTGGGACGCAGGGAGCGGGACAATCTGTTGTTTCACCCATACTGCGTTTAAGACACCCTCAAGCCCAATTCCGGACCCAAGCTCATTCATATGGCAGAATGGCGAGGGCCAAGCGCGGAAGGCCCGGCCACCCGCTGGCGCAAGGCCTTCTCTGGCCCAGCTTGGTCTTTGTTGACAGGACCTCCTATGCTGGGGTCGCACGTCTTGGGCCCGGCCTCCCCACCGACCGGGGTCGCGCAAGGGCCGGCGAGGGGCAACCCTGGCGGGCGGCGACCATGGCGGGGCGTGGCGGGGGCAACCCTGGCAATAGCAAGGGCAACGCAAGGGCAGCCCTGGTGGGGGCAACCCCGCTGGCGGGGGCAACCCCGGCACGGGCAAGGGCCCTTCCCGCATCTGGGGCCCATATGGCACAAGAAGCCCTGCTCAGCAACAAAACAACACTTCATAGAGAAGGACGACGAAGCCTTGCCAGCGCGCGAGGAGGCCGAGGCCGTCGCAGAGAAGGTGCGCAATTCCTGAGTAGGCGACGTGAGGAGGTGTGGAACCCTGACAGGGCAAGCTGGCGAGGGCAATGTCACCCTGGCGGGGTCAACCCTGGCGGAACCCTGCCAAGGGCAACCCTAACTCGGTGGCAACCCTGGGCAACGCTGGTGGGGACCAGGCCTGGTGGGGGCAACCCTGGCAGGGGTAGAACTGGGCAACCCGGCGTTGCGATAGAAACCATTAAATCTACTGGACGTCTTAACTTAAAAATAGAATGACATTGAAAGACTTCTCATAAAGTAAAATAGGATGAATATAGAAGTAAATAAGATAATGAATCCTGCATTTTTATTTGGTACAGCTTTTAACATAGCATATTGGCATAAGAAATACCATTCAGGTACGATATGTAAAGGAGTAAGTAATCCACATGCTTCTAATGCATTATCTGGATGTGAGAAAGAAGAGAAGCCGAAATGAATTTGAAGAAGATATAGATAGAGAATTAATATCTTTCCATAGAAACCTTTACTAATAATGAACGGAAAAATGCTATTCTATTATTAGTGGGATTCCTTAAGGAATATTAGAAGATAGAAAATGTAGCTTAAAAATATGAAAACTGGCGGGGGCAAACCTCGGGGCAACCCTGGCGGGGGCAACCCTGGCGGGGGCAACCCTGGCGGGGGCAACCCTGGCGGGGGCAACCCTGGTAGGGGCAACCGCGGCAACCCAATGGGGCAACCCTGGCGGGCAACCCTGGCAACCCGGTGGGGGCAACCCTGCCAGGGCAACCCTGGCGGGGGGGGCAACCCTGGCGAGGTGGGGGGAACCCTGGCGGGGGCAACCTTGGCGGGGCCAACCTGGCGGGCAACCCTGGCGGGCAACCCTGGCGGGGTGGCGGGGACAACCCTAACCGGGCGGGGGCAACCCTGGCGGGCGCAACCGTGGCCGGGGCAACCCTGGCGGGGGCAACCCTGGGGGCAACCCTGGCAGGAGCAACCCTGGTGGGGGCAACCCGACAGAGCAACCCTGCTGAAGGCAACCCGGCGGGGGCAACATTGGCTCCCTGAAAAAGCAACCCTGCCGGGGCCCAACCCTGGCGGGGGCAAATTTGGTGGGGCAACCCTGGCGGGGGCAACCGCAACCCTGGCGAAACCCACCCTTGGTGGTGGGGGGCAACTTCGGTGGGGGCAACCGCGGCAAGCCTGGTGGGGGGGGCAACCCTGGCAGGGGCAACCCGGCGGGGGCAACATTGGCTCCCTCAACCCTGGTGGGGGCAACCTGGTGGGGGCAGGGCAGGTGGGGGCAACATTGGTTTCTGAAAAAAACACCCCTGGCGGGGGCAACCCTGGTGGGGCCAGGGCAACCCTGGCGGGGGCAACCCTGGCGAGGCAACCCTGGCGGGGGCAACCCTGGCGGGGGCAACCCTGGCGGGGGCAACTCTGGCGGGGGCAACCCTGGCGGGGGCAACCCTGGCGGGGGCAACCCTGGGGCAACCCTGACGGGGGCAACCCTGGCGGGGGCAACCCTGGCGGGGGCAACCCTGGCGGGGGCAACCCTGGCGGGGGCAACCCTGGCGGGGGCAATGTGAGGTATAAACGTATGTGTATATATACATATATACACATACATACACATATGTCTCAAAGGAGCTGGCGGGGGCCACTAATGGAGAACTTTGGCAGGGCGAGAAGCCTGAATGGGCGAGGCCAATTCCGGCGACCAACCCAAGTAGGCTGGCGGCAACCCCTGTCACATGTATATATGTCTGGAGTCGCCCTTCATAGACAAAAATGACTAAGCGGCAAGGGCAATTCTGGGGGGCAACCTGAGGGGGCCTAGTCGGCTGGCGGGGGCAAGCCTGGCGGGGGCAATCCTGGTGGCGGGGGCAACCCTGGCGGGGGTGGGGGCAACCCGGCGGGGGCAACATTGGCTCCCTGCAGAGGGCAACCCTGGCGGGCAACCCTGGCGGGCTGGCGGTGGCGGGGGCAACCCTGGCGGGGGCAACCCTGGTGGGGCAACCCTGGCGGGGGCAACCCTGGTAGGGGCAACCGCGGCAACCCAATGGGCAACCCTGGCGGGCAACCCTGGCAACCCGGTGGGGGCAACCCTGCCAGGGCAACCCTGGCGGGGGGGCAACCCTGGCGAGGTGGGGGGAACCCTCCTGGCGGGGCCAACCTGGCGGGCAACCCTGGCGGGCAACCCTGGCGGGGTGGCGGGGACAACCCTAACCGGGCAACCCTGGCGGGGGCAACCCTGGCGGGCGCAACCGTGGCCGGGGCAACCCTGGCGGGGGCAACCCTGGGGGCAACCCTGGCAGGAGCAACCCTGGTGGGGGCAACCCGACAGAGCAACCCTGCTGAAGGCAACCCGGCGGGGGCAACATTGGCTCCCTGAAAAAGCAACCCTGCCGGGGCCCAACCCTGGCGGGGGCAAATTTGGTGGGGCAACCCTGGCGGGGGCAACCGCAACCCTGGCGAAACCCACCCTTTGTGGTGGGGGGCAACTTCGGTGGGGGCAACCGCGGCAAGCCTGGTGGGGGGGCAACCCTGGCAGGGGCAACCCGGCGGGGGCAACATTGGCTCCCTCAACCCTGGTGGGGGCAACCTGGTGGGGGCAGGGCAGGTGGGGGCAACATTGGTTTCTGAAAAAAACACCCCTGGCGGGGGCAACCCTGGTGGGGCCAGGGCAACCCTGGCGGGGGCAACCCTGGCGAGGCAACCCTGGCGGGGGCAACCCTGGCGGGGGCAACCAACCCTGGCGGGGGCAACCCTGGCGGGGGCAACCCTGGGGCAACCCTGACGGCAGCAACCCTGGCGGGGGCAACCCTGGCGGGGGCAACCCTGGCGGGGGCAACCCTGGCGGGGGCAACCCTGGCGGGGGCAATGTGAGGTATAAACGTATGTGTATATATACATATATACACATACATACACATATGTCTCAAAGGAGCTGGCGGGGGCCACTAATGGAGAACTTTGGCAGGGCGAGAAGCCTGAATAGGCGAGGCCAATTCCGGCGACCAACCCAAGTAGGCTGGCGGCAACCCTGTCACATGTATATATGTCTGGAGTCGCCCTTCATAGACAAAAATGACTAAGCGGCAAGGGCAATTCTGGGGGGCAACTTGAGGGGGCCTAGTCGGCTGGCGGGGGCAAGCCTGGCGGGGGCAATCCTGGTGGGGGCAATCCTGGCAGGGGCAACCCTGGCGGGGGCAACCCTGGCGGGGGCAACCCTGGCGGGAGCAACCCTGGTGGGGGCAACCCTGACAAGGAGCAACCCTGGTGGGGGCAACCCGGCGGGGGCAACATTGTCTCCCTGCAGGGGGCAACCTGGCGGGCAACCCTGGCGGGCTGGCGGTGGCGGGGGCAACCCTGGCGGGGGCAACCCTGGTGGGGCAACCCTGGCGGGGGCAACCCTGGTAGGGGCAACTGCGGCAACCCAATGGGGCAACCCTGGCGGGCAACCCTGGCAAGGCAACCCTGCCAGGGCAACCCTGGCGGGGGGGCAACCGGCGAGGTGGGGGGAACCCTCCTGGCGGGGCCAACCTGGCGGGCAACCCTGGCGGGCAACCCTGGCGGGGTGGCGGGGACAACCCTAACCGGGCAACCCTGGCGGGGGCAACCCTGCCGGGCGCAACCGTGGCCGGGGCAACCCTGGCGGGGGCAACCCTGGGGGCAACCCTGGCAGGAGCAACCCTGGTGGGGGCAACCCGACAGAGCAACCCTGCGGAAGGCAACCCGGCGGGGGCAACATTGGCTCCCTGAAAAAGCAACCCTGCCGGGGCCCAACCCTGGCGGGGGCAAATTTGGTGGGGCAACCCTGGCGGGGGCAACCGCAACCCTGGCGAAACCAACCCTTTGTGGTGGGGGGCAACTTCGGTGGGGGCAACCGCGGCAACCCTGGTGGGGGGGCAACCCTGGCAGGG
>CAJNDS010002757.1:892500-1160907 GCA_905221605.1 Symbiodinium natans | reverse complement strand
TGCACCCCCTAAAAGACACCAAGTATATATACCTGCCAATATTAAAAAGGAACCTTATATACACTCACCAAAAACAGAAATATAAACCCTACTTCATATTATCGATGGTTTCTAAATCACAAATCAGCCGATATCAAAATTTTTTGGTGTATCCCAAATTTTAGGGCAAAAGGAGGAGGCTTCTGCTCCCAAAAGCACCAATTACGAAAAAGAATCATCGTCTGCATCCCTTCGGCCCTAAGCCGGCGGGAGGCTTTTTTGAAAGGGGATCTCGAAAAGATTGAAACTCCCCAAAGTGGCAATCCACCTCCTCCTACGCTACCTCCTCCTCCTCCTCAGATTCTTCACCATCTTCTTCCGTTCACCTTGAACAACTCTGCCATCATGGGCAATGCGATAAATACGTGCGCAACATTTCTCCATGCGTGGCCAATCATCCCCGTCATCGGAGTTGTTTGCCGAAGACCAAGCCCGCCCCATGCTTTGAAGGAGAAACGTCTGTGAGGACATAACGCTCGGCACCAGAATCCTGCGGGCCATTGGTCGAATGTGAGGCCCTCGCGTGCACTAGGCAGACTCGGACTTTCCGTCACCGACTTCTTGGCCGAAGCGCTTCCGGCAAGCCTCCATGCATGTTAGCCAGAAGCGGTCTCCCGGTTGGAGTCGTGCCTGTTTGAGCGCCTCATCAATGGTTCCGACTCTCGGGGGCCTATCCACGCGCTGATGCACTTGCCGATCTCGAGCTCTGTCTCCTTCCGAGGGTTCCGGATGCAGGCAGGTTGACTCATGCGGCTTTACAAGCTACTCGACAAAGCCGTGATGCTGCCTAAAGGTAACGATGGCACTGCTTCAGTCGAAACAATACTGACCTCAAATTTGCATGTTAAGCCTTGCCTTGCGCTCAAGACCCACGAAGCGGTTTCGGGTTCCGGGTTCAATGCTTGAGCTCCGACCTCAACAATCCCAACAGGGAAAACTGGAAAACAAAAGCAACCATCATCCAAAGAACCAACTCCTCGGGTTGTAATCCTAAAACCACAAGTTCACCCTGGCACACGCCGGCCTACAGGTTTAGGCTTAGGTTGTTAGGTTTAGGGTTTAGGGTTTAGGGTTTAGGGTTTAGGGTTTAGGGTTTAGGGTTTAGGGTTTAGGGTTTAGGGTTTAGGGTTTAGGGGTTAGGCCTTAAGGCCTGAACCATATGCACGAAGCCCTCTGAAATTCCCCCGGAAAATCACACGGGGAGTGTCCTTTCAAAGCAGCTTCCCCTCAAGGACGTCTGCGAAGCACTCCGCTGCTTCGACTTCCTCACGCTCCTCAGAGGAAGGTTTAGGGTTTAGGGTTTAGGGTTTAGGGTTTCGGGTTTCGGGTTTTGGGTTCAGGGAAGTTGTATCGGGTTTGTGCCCGGAGTTTCCGGGGGCGTTGTCGGGTTTTAGTGCTTGCTTTTGTTGGAATTTGCCAGCTTTGCTTCCGGAGTTGTGGGTTTTGCTGGGGAGTTGTTGGGCGGTTCTGTCGTTTCTTCTCTTTTTCTTTTTAGTGAAATTGAAGCATAGGCCTTTTGGGGCCCTGCCTCTTAATGACAGCATGTTGTTGTTGTTTGGGCTTGTTGCTTGGGCGCACTTGGCTTGCCGGAGGGTGGGCGATGTTATGGCTCCAAAACATGCATTCTACTTTAGGGTTTAGGGTTTATAAGGTTTAGGGTTTGTAAGGTTTAGGGTTTGTAAGGTTTAGGGTTTAGGGAAGCCCCCCAGATCCTGAACTAGCTTTCACGTCGAGTTTTGGGATACAGCACAAACGCGCGGCCAAGCCCGCGCCGCGCACCCGGTAGTTTGTAAAGAGTTCTTAGGAACCGCAAATCCTACAAACCCTAAACCCTAAGCCCTAAAACCCCAAAACCCCTAACCCCTAATCCTACAAACCCTAAACCCTAAACCCTAAACCCTAAACCCTAAACCCTAAACCCTAAACCCTAAACCCCAAACTCCTAAAAGCCCTAATCCATAGAACCCCAGCTCCGAAGGGTTTGGATCCCCAAGTCTCCGCGTCGTCCATGGCACTGGCAGCCGCCAAGTCCTTTTGCGCACTCCACTTTGCCTGGGACTTGTGGGCTAGGGTTTAGGGTTTAGGGTTTAGGGTTTAGGGTTTAGGGTTTAGGGTTTAGGGTTTAGGGTTTAGGGTTTAGGGTTTAGGGTTTAGGGGTTTCAGGGAATATGGTACCTTAAACCCCTAACTCCTTAACCTTTTTTTTTTTTGCCTGCAGGGATTTAGCCAAAGTTCTAGGCTTTCGGGCTTTGGATTGAAGGTGTTGAGGGTGTTGAGGGTGTTGAGGGTGTTGAGGGTGTTGAGGGTGTTGAGGGTGTTGAGGGTGTTGAGGGTGTTGAGGGTGTTGAGGGTGTTGAGGGCATGGGGCTTCAGGGTTCGGGTCATGGGGTCTTAGGGTCTCTGTAAGGGTCGTGGGTTGGAAAGAACGAGACTTACCCGGCAGCTTCTAGGAGTCTGAGTCGTAGGGCTTAGTTAGGGGTTGGCTTCGTTGAAGTTGTGTAGGTGTAGTCCAACAGGTTTAGGGTTTAGGGTTTAGGGTTTAGGGTTTAGGGTTTAGGGTAGGTGTAGTCCAACAGGTCTGGGGCGAAGGTTTTGGGCGGGTGTTGGCTGATGTTCCTTGTGACTTGGGATCTCAAAGGTCGGCGTTCTTCTCACACGAGTCACAGACGTGGATTCCAAGCCTGTGTCAGCGAACTTGACGAGCATGCTTTCTGACTACAAAGCAAAATCCAGGGGGCCAGAAACTTGAAACGTGATCGCTTCAAGTCGTGCGCAAAGGTTAAAGAACGTGCCTGACATGTGCTGGTACACTTTTTTGTGGCTAAGCTGAATTCGAAGCCTTGTTCAATGAGGCTGACCAAAACGGTTTCCAAGCAAAAAACCGATTCCGGGAATTAGAAAGGCGATTCACTGAGTCATGCACGAAAGTCACGATATGTGCGCGACGCACGGTTCAAGCGAAAGCGTTAGCGAAAGGCTTGTGCAAGGGGTTCATGAGTTCAGGGTTGCTACGGATCCCAAAAACCTTCTGAAGCACACGCTGCTACGAAACCTGTTGAACAAGGATAAACCCTAGGCCCTCACGAATTCAAATCGTTTTCAGGGTGCTGGACCTGAAGCCCGAGCAATAATCCTTGAACCCCTAAACCCTAAACCCTAAACCTTAAACCCTAAACCCTAAACCCTTAAACCCTAAACCCTAAACGGATTCATGGGATTCGGGGCCTCTGCCGGTTCTTCAGAGGTTTTGCGACGTCCAGTCATGTCATCTAGTCAAACCAGGACACATGCTGTTCTCGTCAGTAACTAGCACAACTGAATGAACTGTGAAGCCCTGCAAGCAAGTTCATTCGGTGTGACCCTGATTGGATGAAGAGTCATAACTGCACTACTATATAATATCTAAGTCCGTTGTTTGAACTTTTGGCATGCGCTGCGTAAGTCTTCATCGCAGGTATCCTGTAGACCCCCAAAAACCCGAAACCTCCTAAGTGCTAAGCTGTAAACCCCTAAACCCTCCCTAAACCCCAAACGAAAACCCTAAACCCTTTGCGGCCGCGCTGCCGCATAGCGTAGCCAAGCGTCCGCTACAGGCTCGACCACGGGAGTATCCCTGAGGGAGGCCAGCAGTGCCCTATAATCCTATAGAGGTTTTAGGTTTAGGGAGATTAAGGTTTGGGAGTTGAGCGTTTAAGGCTTTTCAACGGTTACGACTACGACTTCGGCTTCTTCTACTGCTAAGGCTGCCGCACCCCTGTTGGCTAGTGCTTCTCCTAAAGCCACCCTCATGCCAGAAGTGTGAAACTGTAAAAGGATTGGATTTAGATCCCTAAGAACTCGGGTTTCTGAGGACGCTGGTCCAAACATTTACATGTATAACTGTATATATATATATATATCTATATGTAAATGAAGAAGTATACACATATATATATATATATATATGATTGCGGTTCGCGCGTCGCCGGTCCACCCCCCTCCCCCTCCCCCCCAAAAATATGCCCCCCACCCAGACCCCAAACCCTAAACCTTAAAACCCTGTAAAACCCCTAAACGCTAAACCCTAAACACCAAACCCCACACCACACCAAGGGGGGGGCGGGGGGGAGGGGGGAGAGGGGGGGATCGGGCGCCCTCTGATCAGATATATCTATATACTTAAATATGTATGTATTTATCATTTCTGTATATATATATATACAAATACATTCTATGGGATGGCTTTTCCTGCTCTTAGATGCCCCTATCTAGGAAACCCTGAGGGCTGGAGCAGCAAACTTGGCTCTTCCCACACGCAACCAAGCTAACTAATCTTGAAACATCCGGAACCTAATTCCGCACTGAAGAATGCCTCGAACTGCCTCCTTACACTAGCTTTTGATAGGAATTTCAATCGTCCGTGCGGGTTAGGATTCTTGCATGGCTTCGGATTTAGAACACCCGCCGCTTCAAGCCCCGCTCGCCTCGCAACTAAGCGGAAAATGGCGGGCCGTTGTGCGAGCGTCTTGGCTGGATGTAGAGTTGCGGGGGTTAGCGTTGTTGTTTGCTTGCAGGGGTATGGAGTTTGGGAGTCAAGGGTTTGATAAGGGTTGTGGGCCACGCCCTAAACTAAAACTGGGTTCGTTCCCAAGACAAAACAGTCTTCTAGCTCCAGAAGACACCGAAAATCGAAAACACAAGCTTCAGAAGGAGTTGGGATGGCGGAAGCCCTACAACAAACATAAGGCGCATAGAAGGCCTGCAGCCTGAACAGGCTTGGGACTCAGGGTTTAGGGCTTCGGGTTAGCACATAAATCATTCCCGAAGCAAGCTGCGGGGCTTTAGGGCTCAAAACTATCGAGTCCAAGGCACCCATGATTTCTGACGCCAAAACCTCAAAGCCGTAACCCAAAAAGCACCCTAATTAAACCTTGTACCCCAAACCCAGAAATCTAAAACCCTATATTAAAACCAAACATTCTCATACCAAAGCCGCCGGTACGCCGTCATCCACTTCGATGGCTGCGCAGTCTCTTTCGAGATGTCCAGTGCCTCGGTTCTCTTTGAGAAGAAGTAGGGTTTAGGGCTGAGGGTTTTGGGGCAAGGGGTTAAGCAGACGGTGTTGTTCTGATAATAACACGAGAGTCATCCCAGTAAGTCAAGTTGGGCCACCTTAAACCCTAAACGCTAAACCCTAAACCCTAAACCCTAAACCCTAAACCCTAAACCCTAAACCCTTGAATGCAGCCCAAATCGGCATTCTGACAGCGTGTCTCTTTTGACGGAGGGGCACAGGCCGTAGTTCTGAAGCCACAGCGCTTCAGGTACCAGAGTCGCTGCCATGCAACCTGCAGTATGCATATATACATATATATATATATATATATATATCTATCTGTACATATATATATATCTATATGTATATATAATGTATATATATATATAGATATGTATGTGTGCAGAACTTAGGGTTTAGGGCCTGTTGAGGACTTCGGTTTAGCATTTAGGGTTCAGGCGCCCAGGCTTTGTGATGAGCTACGGTACTACGTCAGCTATACCATGGCAGAGTAGGATATAAATAACCATAATGCAGTGTACTAGTCCGTAGTATACAAAAACAACAAACCATAAAACAAACCAAATCAACATATTCCCTACCGTGCATGCAGCTGTATGGCGTGCCCTAGAACGGTACCACCAGCAGGGTCTCAGTTAAGGTCCCTACGTAGCTAAGGTCGCTGATCCCTAAACCCCAAGAGCACTTCTACACACTGCCCTCTAAACCCTAAACCGAACTTTGCCTCTCAAAGCCCTAAACCAGAACCCTAGAGTCCTAAAGTTCAGAGATGAGCACTGATGCCCTCACTCCCTACTACACCCTGAAGCCTAAACACAAAAGTCCACATCTAAAGAAGTCTCCCAAAAAATCCTAAAACCCCGTAACCCCTCAACCTCTACGCCCCTAAACGTCTCAATCCTCTACCCTTCAAAAGCCCTAACAATGTTAGGGTTCAGGGTTTCGGGGAAGCCCCTAAAATAGGGGCCTGAAGAACTGCTGGTGGTTACTCTCGTACCATTACAAAGGGACCATAAGGGAACATGATTAGCAACTATTCCGACCCCTCTATGAAGTAGGGTTTATATTTCTTGTATCCCCAAAAGGACACCCAGTATATACACTCACCAATAATAAACAAGAACCTTATATACACTCACCAATACCAGTCATATCTACCCTGCTTCATGTATTGCGGCATGAGTTGTGCCTTCCAGGAGGGGCACATCGTAGCCTGCCCAGGACCAGCGGTGGAGGGACTGGCAGTACCTAAGTTCTGAGGTTTAGGGTTTAGGGTTTAGGGTTTAGGGTGTTTGGGGTTGGGCGTTCGAAGTCTGCATCCCCCACAGCCCACAGCTTCTGCGCCATACTACAGTAGACCTGACACCCTAAACCCTAAACCACCCACCATCTGCTGGGGTGCAAGGCCGTTGGTGAACTTTCCGTCCGAGCCTCCTCGCGGGGAGTTGAGGGGCCGGGGGTTTAGATGGGCATAGGGGTTAAGGTTTAGGCGGGTACAGTAGGCGTCGAACAAAAGGGAGCGCCCAAAAAGGGAACGTTGGACGAACCTTGTCCAAACCTCCAAACCAAGCCTCGGGGAAGTCAGGCGACTTCGACGAAGGAAAGAGAAGGGTTTGTGAAGCTGTGCTTGCCGAGCCTGATGTTCTTCAATTCCGACCTCGCAACTTGCCCCCAGCGGGATCGATGAACCCTGACCCCGAACAAGCCTTGGACGAAAGGGCGAAGCTTCAACGAAGGCGTGAGGGTTCAACGAAGGCCGGCGGGCTTAAACGAACATTGTCCATGTTTCGCGTGGTGGTCGCCCTTTGGGCAGGTCTCCTGCGTTAGCCCCCGACTAAGGTCTAGGGCTCAGGGGTTGGTTTAGCCCAAAACCACCTAAGCCCTGAACTCTGTCAATCCTGTTTGTGTAGCTTGTCCTCTTTCAAGAAGGGAGCTGTCAACATGCTCAAGCCGCTTCCTCCGGCTTTCTACAAAACCCTCAAAGCCAACTCTGCGAAACATGAAAACCTGATCAAAACCTGCTTACAACGGAGCAATGACCAAAAGCCTGCTGAACTGCAATGCACAATTAAGTGTGCGTAGGTAGGCAGAGGTGCAGATGAACCCTCACAAGCCTCCTTCCAACACTCCCTAAACCCTAAACCCTCAGCCCTAAACCTTAAACCCTAAACCCGAAACCCTAAACCTAAACCCTAAACCTAAACCCTACACCCTAAACCGTATCGCGTCTCCTGCGCGCGCAGGAGTCTCGAAACCACCTGGGGCATCAGAGAGGCTGTCTCTTGGTTGTAGACCAGGTCCGAGCCCAGGATCAAGTCCTTAGCTTCTGGTTTAGGGTTTAGGGTTTAGGGTTTAGGGTTTAGGGTTTAGGGTTTAGGGTTTAGGGTTTAGGGTTTAGGGTTTAGGGTTTAGGGTTTAGGGTTGAGGGTTTAGGGTTTAGGGTTCGGTTCTGAGCCCAGAATCAGGTGATTAGCTTTTCTGGAAGGTTTAATCGTGATCTTGGGGTAGAAATACGTATTCAAAGTATGGGTTTGGTGTTGTAGCAGGGCATCCTTACCGACGTTCAGGCCCGGCTCAGGTAGGCTTTCATTCCACCACTTGTTTTCCTGGTTTGTGCTTCTAGAGTTTGCAACTCTGCTGTTGCGGGATCTGCAACCCTGTGCCATCAACGCCAACACCTAAACGCCAAGCCCTCAACCCTCCACTGCAAGCGCTACATCAGGAAGCCTACGCCCTCAACGTAAAAACCCCTGTGCTCCTACAATGCCCAGTCCCAAAAACCGAAATCCGTCAAAGCCCTTGAACAGCGGAGCGTCCCAGGGTTCCTGGCAAATGCTGCTGCCCTCCTCAAGGTGTGGTCTGGGTCTGGGGGGCTTTGGGTTTAGGGTTGAGGGTTTCGGATTTAGGGGTGGGTTTAGGACTTAGAGTTGCGGAGTTCAGGTGGGTTTAGGGTTTAGAGGCTAAGGCTTGGGGTGTGGCATTGATCAGTTAAGGCCAGTCGTGTGCCGACAGCCCCATCCCAACGCCGCACAACACACCGCTTAAGACCAAAACTGACGTATCAAGCGTTTTCAGGTTCAGGAATGTATCCGCATAACAGGTTTCTGGAAGTCACGGACCTTTCTCATCGATCATTTTCGGGCTTATTCGCAGTGGGCCATGGAGGGCCTGTCCGATTCTGTAGGGGCCAATGCCAGACGCGTGAGCACGGTTTGAGGCCTTCGCAGTTCAGGGTCAAGGGTCTTGGGTTTGAGCTGCTGGGGGCGATTTCGGGCTCAGGGTTTGGGAGTGTTTAAGCTGCCTTATGGTTCCGTCGAGTGCATTCATGTGCAAAAGGAGCACTTGCCACTCTCAGAATTCAAGGCCACTATGAACCGTTACCCTGTCGTAGGACGGTACAGTTGGAGACCTAATCTTAAAGTACTCGAAGCCCCAAACTCTGAACCCTCAAGCCAAAAACAAGGATCTCCCGCCTGGACTGTGCCCTGATCCCTCAACCCCACACCCTACTGGCAAACCCCCCAAATCTAAACTTAAACCCTAAAAGCCCTAACCCTAAACCCTAAACCCTAAACCCTAAACCCTAAACCCTAAACCCTAAACCCTAAACCCTAAACCCTTTAAATTAAAACCCTAAACCCAACAAACCCAAATCCAGGCCAGCTGCTACGTCTGCCCAGTCAAAGCCGACGACCTCCACCTTCCCCACGCCGGGAAGGTCCGAGTTCAGCCTCCGTTTAGGGTTTAGGGTTTAGGGTTTAGGGTTTAGGGTTTAGGGTTTAGGGTTTAGGGTCCCAAGGACGCAACTTTTCGGTACTTTGGTGCTTCTACACAGGGAACAAAGCTACGAGGATTATGGTGCTGAGTCGTTCTTTGGGGTCCTCAGTCCTGGCAGCCTTGGGGCCATCCTCAGGCTTTGCGCCCTGGGGCTTACTTTAGGGTTTAGGGTTTAGGGTTTAGGGTTTAGGGCTACTCATGGGTTTAGGGTTTAGGGCTTTGTCGGCAATTCACCCTTCATGTGGGGGTAGCCTTATGAGAAGCTAGTGATACGGACCCCCGGTTTCGGGTTTAGGGTTCAGTCTTGGTGCGGTGAGTCAGAGTGTTGAAGCATCACCCGGACAATAGCTTTTCCAGATGCGATTTTCGGGTTCTGATACGGAGTATATCTCGGAGACTCCAAGTCGTCAGATCGGAAGTATGCCGGACTCAATTACTTGGATTCTCCGGGTGAAGTGAATGATGTTGGAGTGTCGTGCCCAAGACTTGCTTGCTACATCTTAACACCAAATACCCGAAGCCTAGGCATGCAAACCGGTATGCTTTAGGCAAACGTGGATCATGTTGCAATCCTTGTAATGCTTGTCCTCAGAGTTGTGAATTCTGCCCTAAAACCCCAACAACAGAACTCCACACGCCAAAAGCCTCAGAGCCCTAAGACCTGAAACGGCTTCAGTTCTTGCACCCATGCAATCCCTTGCAACCCTAAGCCCGACGCCCCTAAACCCCATAGCGCTGTACCACTCAACCCCCCAAACATCCAAAACCGCAATTAGCCGTGGGAGCTCCACTGTGCGCTGCAAGTGCCCCAACGCATCTTGATGGATCGGAGTCTCCTCGGTTTGCATGTCGTGTTGGTTTGGCGTTGTCTTCGTTGGGTTTCCAAGGGCTCTGAATGTTCAAACTAACGGTTTTGCTATTGGCAGGCCCCTATACCTAAACCTTACATCCTGAACTCGAAACTCAAAACTTCAAACCATGAAGAGGTTTGCTAGGCCTAGGTGTTTCGGGGGGCGGGAGCGTCGGGAGGGGGCGGGAGGGGGTTGGGAGGGTGCAGGGCTGGGTGGGGGGGCTGGTGGGGGCTGTGGGGGTTCGCTTGATCATGGGCCCTGTGCTACCATGGATGTCGTCGTCGTCGTCGGCGGCAACACAATAATGCGCCATCCATAGTGCGCTCTAGAATACCAGTAGCGCATTCTGATGCACCATAGATTCTCTCCGATGCTGAAGTCGGCCCTTTCCGGCTCTGCACATCCATTCTCAAGCCTACAAACCCCCAAACCGGACACGCAAAGAACTCAGAAGCCTTAGAGGTAAGATCCCTCATCATGTCTTCTCTCAGACCCTACAGCAACCAAACCAAAACCTCAAAGTCTGGTTGGCCCTCCCTAAACCCCAAACCCTAAACCCTAAACCCCAAACCCTAAACCCTAAACCCTGTGTGCAGCCCAGGAGGCCGTCAGGAGGATGCGGCCGAGATCCGGAAAGGAGGCCGCGAGGGAGAGTCCCAGCCAGCCTTTTGGGCAGATCCAGTGGTGGTTAGGGTGGTTTAGGGTTTAGGGTTTAAGGTTTAGGGTTTAGTGTTTAGGGTTTAGGGTTTGGGGCTTTAGGGTTTGGGGCTTTGGGGCTTAGGGGCTTTAACAACTTTTTGCGAGTTCAGGGTTCAGGATTTAGGGCTTATGACCTTTAGGTTCTTTCACTTCAACAGTTTGTGGTCAAGGGCCTGGGGGGTTACCAACAACTCTCGTCCCTACTGCTTTCAAGTTTGAGTAGCAAAGTATTCGACATGCCGCGCAAAACTAAACTTCAAGAATACGAATAAGTCCATCAGGACCCAAGTTTCTTTGAAAGCGCAGACAGAGCCTATTGCAAGAAGCCCAAAGCCCTGCAGCAAACCTGAACCCTAGACCCTAAACCGTAAACCCTAAACCCTATCCCCTGAACCCAAGTCTCCAGGCCTGTGCCGGAACCCAACTCAAGGATGCGAACTCCTACCATCGCGGGGAGGGAGCAGTTTCAATGGCTTTCAATTTAAGGGATTCAGGACTTAGGGTTTAGGGTTTATTGCTTAGGGTTTACGTTTAGCTGGGTTTAGGGGTGGTCTTGAGAAAAATAAGATTCTAGGCTTGAGGCTTCTCAAGTTTTGGGGTTTAGGAGTTCGGTCGTCAATGATTTCAGGAATGTACGGTCTACAGTATGGGTGGTTGTGGGGTTTGAGCTTTTGGGGGTCTAAACCCTAAACCCTAAACCCTATACCCTAAACCCTAAACCCTAGACCCTAAACCCTAAACCCCAAACCATTGCTTTGGTGTCTTAAAGTCTTGGGACTTGGGTTCGTGAGACGTTTTGGCATCCTGGCCCCCTGGACCCGACAGCTCCAGAGTTTACTTGGGTTTAGGGTTTAGGGTTTCGGGTTCAGGGTTCAGGGTGTAAGGTTTAGGGTTTAGGTTCAGGGTTTCGCCTATACATCCTAAGCTTTCAAGAGTTGGGGTCTAGGGATACAAGTCGCTTGCCTTTTGTCCGACAGCCTGTCCAACTTTGTGTGCATGATATGGCGACCCCTAAACCCCAATTTCCCAAACCACAAAACCCTTTCTCACGCAACCTAACCCCGAAGTACGAAGCCCCTAACCCACATCTAGAGCCCTAGGCCTCGAAGTTTAAGACAGTCCCGAAGTAAGCCGCAATACCTTCGACCCTCAAGCGCAAACCCTAAACCCTAAACCCTAAACCCTAAACCCTAAACTTAGGCCCTAAACCCTAAACCCTCAAGCTCAAGCCCTAAGCCCTTCGAAGCTACCCCGAAGCGAGGGGGTCCCGCACTCCTGGCTTCAGCAGCCCTTGCTGTCGCCCGTGCGCTCCTCTGGGAAGGGTTTTCAGGGCTGAAAGTCTTGGGGTCGTGACATTTAGGCTAGGCCTCAGAGCTTCAAGCCTCTAAGACTTCCAAGCCCTAAACTCTATATCAATGCCTTTGTCCTTTTCCTCAGCCCCCGACCTCTAAAGCTCGAAACCCAAACCTGATAACGGAAACGCCGAGCGGCGCAGGAAGGACAGCAACTCGACGGCGGCACCCCAGACGAGTGTTGAGCACCTTCAGCTCCCCTATACTGTCCATTGCAAGTTTCGGGCAATTTCCCTATTGAGCTTTTGTACTAACCTAAACCCTATAAACCTTACAAGCTTAAACCTAAAGTACCTAAAGCCTGAACCTTACACTCAAAGTAGTACGAGGTCCTAGTATACGAAAGCATGCAGAACTGTACCGCATGAACAAGTGTCTCAAGTAGCGACTATTCTGCACTTTTGCATTGTGTGCCACGAACCTCTACGCCATCCGAAATTTTCCTTATCCCGAAAGTCCTAAACCTCAAACCCTTCCTAAACCCTACGCCCTTCCAGAGTTGCATGGCCTGTCGCCAGAGGACTGCAGCAGCTTGATCGATGGCTCCTGGCAATCTAAGCCTTAGGGTGGTTTCAGAGGGTACGAGGTAGTAGGACAACAGTGGTCGCTTGAATGATTCGCAGCCCTGAGCTATAATCTGCTATAGCGAATAAGGTACCACGATACTCCAAACCCTCGATCCTAAACCGTAAACATAACCCCAACTATAAATCGGCTTCAGGACAAGAAGTCTGACAGAAGACAGGAGCGCTTATCCAACTTCCTGGAGCTCATGATCGTTTGTTCAGTATCTCGCATGGGCTACAAAACAACAATCCCCAAAAGCAAACCCGAAACCGCTAGTCACTCAACCCACCCGAACAATCTGCAGACTTTGTGGGCTCAGAAGCTCCTCATCGCTCGCCGTGCGCTCTTGCCACTCCATGGACAATCGGCAGTTTAGAGCTGCAGAAATAAGACTTGCAATGGCAATAGCATTCGGAGAATATGAATATCCGTCAAAGTACTATCAGCAGTAAGAACGCAAATGATAGCCATACGAATAGGGGCCATAGCAGTACTACCATGATGTTGGGTATCATTCGTGTTCTGCGATCAAGGGTGGAAGATAACAAAAACCAAAACCCCCCGAGGGCCCCTTCACAACCCTAAACCCTAAACCCTAAACCCTAAACCCTAAAGCCTTTTCCCAGAAAAAAACACTGTCTTGGAAGATGATGACGCTCTCTTCAGTGACATCAATTGCATCTCACGGGTTGACTTGCGCCCTAAACCCTAAACCCTAAACCCTAAACCCTAAACCCTAAACCCTAAACCCTAAACCCTAAACCCTAAACCCTCACATGTGCGCGACATGTGTGTTAGGCGCGCTGCCAGTGTAGTGGCTGCAGCTTCAAGGGCTGACTTACACAGGCGCACCACATGATTCCAGTCCACACTCCACTTAGCGGCTCTCCACTCCAGTGGCCGGTGATGGTTGGAGCAGGGTTGGAGAGCTGGGGAGTGCTCCTCGAATGCAGTACCCTTAGAGCTCTTGGACTAGGAGGTGCGCCTCAAGCTCTTGGAATGCTTTTGGAGACGGCTTGGGGATCCTCTTGGCGGGCTCCTGGTGTTTCTGGCTTTTCCTCAGTCCACACTCAGTTTACACTACATTCAACACGCGCGCGATTTTAGCTGCCGACCTTCTTGGTGGATGCAATTTGCGCACGATCCACAAGCAACACAAGGTCACTTCCTTTCCGTGTGAGAAAACAAAATTCTGGCTACCCGAGGAGCTACAAAGCAACGACGGCGAAGCACATCCGTGATACTGAAAGTCTCTTTAAAACGTTAACCATGATAACGCAAAAAAATGGTTTCGATTTTCGTTCCGGAGTTCCTGTTCCTGTATCAACCGATTTGTACTGCGTTATCTCATTTGAACCGCAACCCTCATTCTTGCTCCCTCGTTTCAACTACTTCTTCCGTGGTCCTGCTATCGCTGCTGTTCTATGCTGCGGCATCAACAATGTCTATCATCAATGGTCATCTGCAAGATTGAGTATAGATGGTTTGAATTCCATCTGTTGCGCATGAATGCTGAGTGATAAACCCTGAATTCAATAACTTAAAGCCCCCAGGCCCTGAATAGGGTCTTAAATGAAGCCAGCGGCATCGTCGGAGGTTCTTTTCGATCCCGGCGCGCGTGCGTGCTCGCGTGCTGCCTTGCCTATTGCAGCTCAACAAAGGTTTCGGGTTTGGAGTCTAGGCTGTAGGGTTTAGGAGCCAAAACCCGAGAATTCAGGGAGGTTCGGGAGCTCCAACAACTGGGGGTGCATGCTTAGTCGGCATGCACCTCTAGCTGGAAATCGTTCACAGTCAGCCAGGCATGATCATCCTCAGCAATATCCGCATGCGTATCCTTGGGGGCTGACTTCTCTGGACTAACCTGGGGCTCCTAAAGGAGGTTTCGCAATACATCAGAAAGGTTAAAGGCTACCTGCTCAGCACCAAAGTATCCACCAGGCGCCAATGTTGGCCGTCCCGGTTGACCTCGGTTGTCCCTGAACCCAAAACCCGAACCCCTCTGAAAAGGTCATTCTTAACTTGGGTCCTCTTAAGCCCACTCTGCGATCTCGCCTGGGCTAGGCCTAAACCCTCTAGACCCTCAAACCCTATAAACCCTAAACTAGCTCATGGTTGGGACAAGATGAAAAATTCAATGTTTATTCCTTATTGGGTTTAAAGTACCCTTAAAAATGTAACATGTTACCCAACTATGACAAAGTAAACGTTTAGGGTTTACAAGGGGTCCGAAATCCCCGAGGGCCTACCAAGTGGCGTCGATCCGTTGAGAGCCGAGTCCAGGTCCTGCTCGGACTTTGCCAAGAAACTCCCACTGCCCATCTGCATTCCACACCTGGGGTGTGGGGTTTAGGGTTTAGGGGTTCAGGGGTTTAGGGTTAGGGGTTTGGGGTTTTGGGTAGGAGGGAGAGGGGGCGTTCACAGAATCTCGAACATCAAGAAGATGTTAGTCCTTATATCGTTTTAGAAGGGTACCCAACAAGAGGGCCTCAGAAAAAAAAAAAAAAACGTAACTTTAGAGGCAACCCCCGGCAACCTGCAGACTCAGGCTGACGCTGGTGCCGGACAGGTTCCTTTGCCCGGGCATCCGCACCATGGAGACAGCATCAACCAAGGCGTAGTCCACATGCACAGCCATGGGATACGTTGCTGTGACACAGCGGTGTTTGCTCGCCTGACATGGGAGATGCACTCCAAGCAACAGCTTGAACTGCATCAACTGCGTCAGGAGACTTGGCTTGAGCGTGTCGGTAACGAGCTTGTGGGGAAGGTCGCTGCACGGAACTGCCGCTTGCATCTTGAATCGCAGAACGCTCCTATACTCCCCTTAGAACCTTAATAACAGTAGCATTTTTAATATCCTCTTGAGTTTTATATGAACAAAAAATAACAAATAATTCCCAAGGGGGATATAGGCTCAGTGCAAGCTTCGACTGGTTGATGAAGCGCCAGTGCCGGCCCCTTCGGTGCACGGGTATGGTTTCCAACTGGCCATTCACGGCGCAATTGGACTTTGCCAAGGTCTCCCAGGTGCCAGCACTGTTCCTCGGCTCCCCAGTGACTTGTAGGGATGGTTCAAGGAACCCTGTTTCGTTTTCGCGCTAAGAAAACTGGAATGCTATTGTCAGATGTATGGGCCACCACTGGTAATACGAACTGCTACTACTGAAACTCCCCAAGGTGCATGACTTGGAGCTCTGCGCCCTTCAAACTCCGCGGCCCCCAACCCTCCAAAGGCGCCACCATCACAAAGTCCACGTGCACATGCGAGGCAAAGCTCGCAACAATGTGACACCAATCTCCGGACCGAGAAATGCAGGCCGAGCCACGATTTGTGAAATCTTGCAAAAGATATTTGTTTCCGCTATGGTTCTGGACGCTGTCATCCTCGCGTGCCGCGTGATGTAGCTCCAGGTCCCAAGTCTTATGCTCACCTTCTGTGCATTTCAGGTGCAGGAGCTCAAGCAGAAGCTCGTTCTCCATCTTCGGTGTCCACCACTCCTCCGTGGGCGCGCTTTCCTTCCGGAACGAATCCGCATCATGACAGCCGGATGCACAGCTTCGCAGCACTGCGGCCAGCGCCAGTGACTTCACCGCTTGGTTGTGCTGGGCTGTTGATCTGCGCAAGAGGGACCAGGCCGTGCTACCCTGCAGACTGGCCTTGATGCGCCTCAGGGCCTCCAGGCGAAGCGCGGCCCATGCTGGCTCAGATAGCTGAAGATAGTTCTGTCCCCCGGGCCCTGCCATGGACAGCAAATCTACCAAGTCACACGACGTCACGACCTCGTCATCGATGGTCTCTGCAAGGCGGCCTGTGTATAGAAACAGGAGCAGCGCCTTCACAGCAGCAATTCGCGGCTGGAGGGGTGTACTGATGGGAATGTTTCTCGTCCAAGCCTCCTGCATGGGGGTTGAAAGCATCCGCTCGTAGAATTGTGATCGGGCGCCCAGGATGAAGCGGTGCGCGGCCACCTAGGTTCCCGACACCCTAAACCCTAAACCCTGAACCCTGAACCCTAAACCCTAAACCCTAAACCCTAAACCCTATGCTTCTGTTTCATTGGGTTCATGAGGGACCCTAAACCCAGCACCGTCAACAAAAACAGAAACAACAAAAAAGGAGAAAGGCACCACTGGGGGGCCCAGCCCAGCGACATGACATGAGGACCCGAAGCTGAGATAGCAGTCAGACCGAAAGAGCAACTCAGCTTCAGAAAACAAGACTTCCAAGTCCTCTGCAAGGCAAGGCGTGGAAGGTGCCAGCAAGCGCGAGATAGATCGGACCAAAGACGTGTGTCTATGTAGCTATCTATCTACGTAATCTACATACAACATGAAGAGGATGTAGAGCAGAAGGGACTGGAAAGAACACGTAACGTCCTCTGCAAGCTTTGAAGGTGGAACGCTGAATTCTGCAGCCTCCACCGCCTCGCCAGGCGGGAGCGTTCCGGCAGCTGCACAGATTGCACGCGCCACGGCGCCTGGATGATCTTTGCCAAGCATCTCAACCTAGGCCCAATAACCTAGGACAAGGCTTTTTAGGGCTTTATGGGACTGTGGGTTGAGACAAACCCTCAAAAAGTGGCGGGGAGGCGGGGGGGGGGGGGGGGGGAAAGGGGTATCACTGAGAATGCGAGCAACCAAGGACTGGTTGAAGGAGGCTTCCTTGATGAGGTTCTTGCCCTTACGGGCAAGGAAGGCATACACACACCCTTCAGCGAACTTGGAGCCGATGTTAAGTGAGGCCTGCAGGATTTGCACAACGTTGGATTCTGAGATGTTGTCGCAGACTCTCTGCTCACACATGGCGTATAGCCTTCGCATGGAGCAGCCACGCACTTCCCGCCGTGCGCGCTTACCAGGTGGTGTTTCACGGCTCTCATCTGGAATGAACAAATCCCGCGCAAGGTTCATAAGCCCCAACAGAGAATTGATTTCGCCGGGTTCTGTGCTCAAGCAGTCAGTGTAAATAAACAGAAGTAGCTGCTGCAATGCCTGCACAGCTGCGCCCGCATGAATGACACAGGCCGTCCCATCCGGCTGATGTGTCGCCCGCGCAGCTAGTTCTGGACAGCGAATCTGAAGCAAAGCGAAATGTGCCTTCACCTCGCCATCCTGCCCTTTCACACGTGTATCGGAAAAGAGACACTCGCCCGTAACAAGTGCTCTCAAATCATTTTGTATGGCCTCGTTGATGTCTGCCACCATCACATCAACAAGCTCTACGGCAAGCTAAAGGCCCATCACTGGAGCCCCAATCGCCAAAGAGCATTGGAGTTCAAGTTACCCAAGCACAGATTTCAACACTGTGGAGTGTGCAATGCGACATTGGCAAAACCGCGCTAGATCCTGGGGCAAACCTAGGGCACCGGAATATTATATCGGTATTTTTCGTCTCGTTTAACAGTTGAAGGTTGAGACTCCCAAATTGGAAGAGCACTCACCAAATGCCATTGTCTCTTGAGATATCGTCCTTCGTCGACGTCTACTTCGGGAGTCCGAAGAGATGGGGCAAGCACCTTCAGCGGTGGAGTGGAAGCTGAGAGTAAACATCCCCCAGAGCAGAGCTCTCGCGTGGTTGATCAAAATTTGGTCTCTCTTGTATATGGGTATATTCCGTTTCCAAATCGTCTAGAGGCACCGTACCGCATACTCCTTGTACTTTAGTGCGCTGCAAGACACATATACCTGAACTACATCGTTTAGACCAAACGCTCCTTACACCAACTTCAGGTTACTATGAAGGCCTCCCTATAATTTAATGTCCATGTGCACATTGGGTGTCTAGCTGCTGGCCTAAAACTCGAACCCCCCCCCGGGGTTTTGATCTCGTAATGCTTGTCAGTCACCCTAAGTGTAGATTTGCGGAGGCACCGTGGACGAGAGAATGTCGCGTATAATCCTTTCAAAACTACTGTTATAATAATCCTCATAATATTACTGTTCTAGTGATCTAATCCTTATAATACTACTGTTATGGTGATATTGCTTTTGTATGTGTATAGACATTGGTTGAGATACACGAAACTTTTGCGGCACAAGCCAGATGGCTTAAATTTGGGGCAGTCGCTCTCCCGCAGTTGAGGGGAGCAACCGTGAAACTCTGTGAAACCGGTCGCCGACACTTGCATGAGCAGAACGCACAGCAGATTTGAGGCTTGGCGATTTACGGTTCAGGGTTCAAGGCAACACTGAAGCTTTTCGCCCCAGGGAAGCGGTGTAGGTTTAGGGTCTCTTTCGGACTTTAGTAACCCCAAATACCCCAAATACCCCAAACCATCATATGCTACCTCTTCAAACGCAGGGGCTTTGAGAAGTGCCGCTACTCCGCATCCTAGAAATCTTGGGTGCTGCTCACGTTTGCGCTCGGCCTTAGTTCGAAGGGCTGAACTTGGAGAGGTTGCGCTTGCTGTTGAGTGTTCAGAGGGCCTGCAGCGCTTATGGGGTTTATAGGGTGGATAGGGCTTTTCAGGGGTTTATAGGGCAGATAGGGCTCATGGGGGTTACAGGGTGTAGGGTTCATAGGGTTTATGCGCTTTCGCCCGTGTTTTGAGGTGGAGATTGTGGGAAGCCGCGTGGCACAAGTCCAAAGTCATGCGGAATCATGCCATGGTAAGTCCGTGTGGCACTCTGCTCATTTGATAATGACGGGTCACTTTCGCGCTGGCCCCCTCATCAGTGTTTTCCTGCTGCTGATTTCAGAATGGTCAGATGGAAATTCATCGCTTACAATCCACAATCTCTCAAACGAGCTGACAGAGAGCGCCGAGTCATACATGCATTACACAGCAATGATGTCATCGCACTGTCCGGCACCCGTCTGCCAGATGGCGACATCGCAGTCAGTCAGCGTAGAGTTGAAACGCATGCTGTGTATAGTTGGGGATACGGAACAGGGAGGCTCACCAACTCTCATGCTGGAGTTCAGCTATGCCTCAAACGCAGCCGCTTCGCAGCTGATAACGTGGTACAGATTTCGTCCCCGCCCAGCGAGTTGCAAGGTCGTGGTGGGGCACTGCGGGTCAAGCGACGTGACTCCGACTTTGCATTCATCGTGTGCTACTTCCATCCCAACTCCAATCTGCCGTATTCGAAACGCGTCAACACTGCACTTTGGAAATGGGTTGATAGTGTTGTCAGTGCTCTGCCGGCACGATGTGTGCCCTGCTTGCTTGGCGACTTCAACGCGCGTGTTGGTAAGGAACATGTGGCAAACAACATATGGACGACCACGCAAGATGAGTCCATCGGCCCGTGCAATGCAGACAACGAGAATTGGAACGGAGAACAGTTCCGCCAGTTCTTGCAGAGGCATTACCTCGCAGCTACCAACACTTATCACAATGTTGGACCAACCTATTTCGGAATCGTTGCAGATTATACGTCCCGCGTGGATTTTATATGCATTCCATCCAGCATGTTATCTCAAGTCCAGCATTGCTCTGTGTGGCATCACACAGGCGACGATCTGCAGCTGGTGGCGGCTCCAGGCCGCCGAGATCACAGACCTCTACAGATCAAGCTCGACCATTCGTTGGGGCTGCAGCCGACACTCACCATGCAGCAACAGTCCCCGACACGCTGGGATATGGACAGACTCATGCGAGGCGTTCTTCGAGGACACTGTCGAGAGCAACTGGTGGCAGAGGTTGAGTCCCGGTGCAAAGACCTCTTGGAGAGTTCCCAATGGCAGCATGCCCAGTCGGCAAGCACGCCAGATGATGCCTGGACCATGCTACGTGATGTGGTGTTGTCCGTTGGCAGAGAGTTATATCAGTCTCGCCCAGTCAAACTCCAAGAGCGGAAAGTTGACACAGCAGCCGCTCTGGAGCACCAGCATGAATGCAAACTACAAATCCAACGGCTTCCTCGCCCGCGTCGTTTCTGGAGCCAAGGAGCTGACCGAGATACTGTGTCATTACAAGCGCTATCAGATTTGCTGTGCAGATGGCATGCTTTGGCGCGGTATCACAAGGCTCAGCGGCTCGCTAAACGACTCACAACAAGAGATAAGAGAAGACGTGCCTGTGAACATGTGCACCAGCTTCACGAAGGTTGGCAGAGTGCCAACTTCCAGTCCATGTGGCGAGCTGCCCGAGCGCTTTCAGGCAGGCGTGTGGGTCCCAAACAACGCAGGTTCGATAGGCCGAAGAGTTGCAGGCCCAGTATGCAGCAATGGCGGCAGCACATGGCACAAGTGGGGCGTGATGGAGGCTGCAAGGCCGTTGCTACAAACTGGACAGCGCACGTCCAACAGTTTGCTCATGGAGCTACTGGCTGGCAACAAAAATGCCGAGCTGATCCGGTATGGCGTAGTCAAATGCAGCAGTTGGCAGCTGAGGACTTGCGTGCTGTGGCTACCCAAGTTTGGCATGCAAAAACACGCAAGGCTGTACCTTGTTGGACTATTCCCAATGAAGTGTGGCGCATGCTGCTATATCCCAACTACAACCTGGCAAGAGCTCGACATGGTCTTGGGCACAAGTCCGCGTGTTTGCAAACTCCGCATCTGCAAAACGCGCTACAGCAGCTCTTCGTGCACATACGATGCTCAGAATCAGCGCCCTTGGAGTGGCATTGCTCGCAGGGCACGCAGCTTGACAAGCGCAATGGCAAGCCCTTATGTCAGGGCATCCGAGTCATCAACGTGCTGGACCCGATGGGCAAACATTTCTACCGCACACTGTGGCGCAGAGGCACGTCGCAAGCTGCTCGAGATTACGCGTGCGGCTATGTTAGACACAAAAGCCGCGAAGAGGCTATTTTGCAGCAAATTTGCTTGGGGCACCGGCTGCGCGCTGCCGGTGTTGGACATGCTACCCTTTACAAAGACGTGGCAAATGCCTTTTATTCCCCTTTGCATGACCAGCTGGACCTGGCGGTGGCTAAGACGATGCGGCCACAAGATCAAGTTTTGCTCAAGCAACGGCACAAGGCTGCCTGTATACACTTGCAGGCCGCTGACGGGCCCATATTGCTTTCAGTTGGCAGTGGTGCTCTCCAAGGCGACAGCATTGCGTCAGATTTATTCATGGAGCAGTATCATCCCCTGGTTGACGAATGGTTGCAAAGAGCAGCGCAAGCTTCCACCTATCACCAAATGTGCGCATATGATCCGGTCAATTGCAAATATGTCAACACTGCGTTATCCGTCTTCGCGGATGACCTCGCCATTAAGGTCATCTGCGACGAGGCTGCGGATTTGCAAGCGCAAGCATCTTTCCTGGATGACGAATTGGACGAAGTGCTCGCAAGTGGTGGTATGGCGCAAAACCGCGACAAGCAAGAAATCGTGTCGCATTTTGCTGGCAGAGGATCTCACAAGCAGATGCGAGAAATCTACTGCGGCAAGACTCCACTCGAGGGGAAAGCAGTGCCGCAGGCCAAATACTTGGGAGAGATCTGCACGCACAATGGCTCCACTACTGCTGCTCGCAAGCACCGCCTGGACAAAGCTCAGGCAGCCTGGGCAAGTATGGGTTCATTTTGGACGCGGACAGGCTGTAGCAAACGGTCCGTCAACATGGTCTTCCGAGCATTGGTCTTCGAGACTGCTGTGGCTGGTTTGGCGCCCTTCGTCCTCAGTCAATCCGACTACAAGGCCCTCGATGCTTTTGTCGCGGCCAAAGGGCGCATCCTCATGCGAGGAAGCGCGTGCAAGCGCGAAGAACAGCCGGACGGTACTGTCAAGTATGCAGCTGTCCCCAACCAACAAGTCTGGCGGTATCTTGGGCTTGCAGGAGTCTACGTGGAACTGCGTATCAAACGCCTGCAATTCTGGCAACGTCTGTTACGACAACCAGAACTTCACTCCAATGTTTTCGCTGCTATGTTCGGGTTCTTCCCGTTTGAAACAACCCCCGCGCTGCAAGAGGATGGCTCCTTGTCTTCTGCAGCGCATCCGTGGCTCAAACAGTTGGTTGATGATATCGAAGCTCTGCAAGACATCGCCGACCTGGAGCATATCACCAACGCAGTGGACAGGAAGCCGTTACGCCTATTCAGCCATGACGTTAGACTGGATTTTCTTATGGTTGACATGTCCATTCTCCGGCGCAAGTTTCTCTGTGTGGAAATCCCCCCACCAGGATACCAGAGCCCCTCAGTGCAGGGAGAACAGGCTCCCGAAGACTTGCCCGACATTCCAGATGACGAGCAGCATGTGTGCGAGCACACACTTTCAGATGGTTCTCTGTGCGGTAGAGCTTTCAAGTCGAGTAAAGCCTTGGCAATACACTGCACCAAGCTACATGAGCATTCACCGATGGAAGCTTTGCTTGTGGTCACAAATCAATGCTTGTTCTGCAGGGAGGTTTTTGCAAATGTTTTTTCGACGCGGAGACATGTGGCGAATTCCCTCCTACAGCAGCATTGCAGTGGTCGGTCTAGTGTTGTCAACAGGGCACCAGATATTCCGGACAATCTTGACTGCAGCATGTGTGACGCACAGTTTGAGACTCTTGAGGCCTTGCACGATCATTTGGGGCAGCATTTGGGCGCACAGCTATAGTGAGAGCGTAGTCGAGAGTTCCTTAAACGTCATGGATAAGTGGGCGGCAAATGCTGGAACTCCCAACGGGCCGGCGCTGAAGCGCAGGCAAGTTGGAGGTGAGAAAGACGAGCTTGTCCTGAAGGCGGTTCAGCTCCTCATGAAGTCCAACTTGAAGCTGTCTGCAGACGTACGGGCCTTGCAGTCGGCAACTTTCCGGACTTGCCTCATCCCATCTACGGCCTCTTTCGTGACCAAGGCGAAGGAAGCCAGTCAGAAGTACAATGACCTCGTTCAGGCCGCAGGGAAGCACCACGACCTTGGCCCTCCACATATCCATGTGTGGGCAGCGCTGACAGTTGAAGCAGCCGTGCATCTCAGCGGAGAGATGTTGCAGCGTGTCGAAGCCCATGCTGCTGAAGCCGACTCTCCCAACAAGTTGCTGACGGATGTGCTGTACTGTCGAGTAGCTCCTGCGTACGGTGGCAAGCATGTGAAGATCTACCTGACCACTACTGACAAGCTGAGACCAGTAGCTGACGCCTTTTTCCACGCGTTCAAAACGCAAGGAGGGGAAGAAAAGTTCGGCTTAGCTCCCAAGGGCGGCCTTGAGCGTGAGCTCCAGGCGCTGTTGGAGGAAATCCAAAGCAAGTAAGTTGGCCGAATCCGTAGCTAATGCCACGATCGTGGGTGAAGGCGCCCACATCCGGCAATTAGTGAGGGGGTACTCGCAGGTCCGTGGGTGGTGCCTCGGGGGTGTGTTCTTTTCTGTGTTCTGTTCTTTCACCTCGGCTATCCCCATGCGATCTGCATTGGGTCAGTGCCTCCACTCCAATCGGGGAGGACAGCAGGCGACTGACTCTTATCATGTTCCCAGAGCAGAGTGCTCAGCTAGGCAGACTTTGACTCGTCCGCCATTCAGCTGCGTGAGTGAGTGAGAGGAGATTGTGGGAGGGTGCTTGAGGTTCCGGCAAAGCAACTGTCATTGGTTTAGGGATGTTGCAAACGCTTATGTGCATAGGTCAAGTTGATACTTATGAAAAAGAAACTTGTTCATGTGTGCATAAATGTGTGTATATATATATATGTATATACATACAGTGCTTTTGGCTTTACACCTGTGCTTTAACCATGTTAAAGTAAGAGGGCTACTCGAGGTGCAAAACCCGAACCAGATTCAATAATTGAGCAATGTGGGCTCAACCCTCAACCCTAAACCCTCAACCCTAAACCCTGGCTTGCAGGGTAAACCCGAAACACTGAGCGCTGGGGCTGTGTCTTCAGCTCCTTGGTATTGCCCTGGGAGCCTGGTTGCAAGTGTCGGAGGTTTAGGGCTTCAGGCTTGACGGGGCTAAAAGGGTTTGCAGCTCATAGGGTGTATTATGTTTATATTATGCTTTTCTGGTTTGCAGGGTTTAGGGCTCTGATGAACCCCAAACCACAAACATCTTGAACCCCAAAACCCCAAAACCCCAAAGCCCCACAAGTCGTGATGCCCCTGAACCCTAAACCCCCTAACCCCCAAACTACTGCTGATCAGTGGGGACTGACGGAAGAGTAAGAATAGAACTGTTGCAATACTATAATTCATACGCTTGCGCCAGAGCACATAATACTAGGTGACCCACCAGCCCTATCCCTAACCCCAAGACCCTACACATCGAAAACCTTAAACCCCTAAACCCTAAACCCTACAACAAAGTCCCAAAGCCCTAAACCAACCCCAACAAAGCCCTTGCCTGAGTTCTGCGAGGCGCGGTCGCCACCACGGGGCATCTCGGCCTAGTATTGGTGTTCAGGCTTTGAGGTTTAGGGTTCGGTGCCTAGGGTTTAGGGACTAGGGTTTGGGGTGTAGGGGTTTAGGGGTTTAGGGTTTGGGGTTTCGGGTTTGGGGTTTAGGGTTGGGGTTTGGGCTTGGGGTTCACCATGAAAAAAGAGCCTGAGGCCGCGAGACCTGAAAAGGCCCCGTGAGGCCTCTGAGGAGGGACTGGTCCCGGGAAGCCCCCCAAAAGGGCTTCGTCCCCCCCCCACCCCGCACAAAACAAAAAGAAGTGTACCTCGGTTCCAAAGCAAAGGCTTTCGGTCAAGACTTTTTTGGGGACCCAAACCCTGCACAACTTCTATCCACCCTCAACTCTCAACCCTCAACCCTAAACCCTGAACCCGCTTCACAGGCCTCGAACTTGATGTTGGGCTCCTGCGCCGTCACCGCCTCCAGCGTCGCCCCCTTGGCGTTGAAGACGCTTACACCCTAAATGACCTTAAGTTCACCCAAAACCCTAAATCCAAAACCTTTTCGAACCCCCCTCCAACATTTACCCAAAACCCTATGAGCCCTCGACTGAGCAACTCAATCGCGCTAAGAACAAACGTGCGGAAACCCCCAATGTCCCGCAATCGCCAAACCTTTAAACCCTTAATTTTGCCTTCTCGGGTGGGAGGGTTAAGAGTTAAGGGTTTAGGGTAGAGGGCTTAGGGTTTAGGGTTTGGGGGTATACTATGGTAGGATGCGGCATAACCACAAAGGTTGAAGGTCACCTACCCAGTCCCTAAGGGGCTCGCTAGGTAGTATTTAAGCTCGTATGCAAACTAAGCCCTCAAAAGCCCAACCCCCCGTACACTTTCAGCGTTTCATTCGGCTCATTGCTCTAAATCATGTACACCAAGCTCCTACTGGGTTGAGACCCTAAACCCTAAACCCTAAACCCTAAACCCTAAACCCTAAACCCTAAACCCTAAACCCTAAACCCTAAACCCTAAACCCTAAACCCTAAACCCTAACCCCCCCCCCCCCCCCGTTTTGGGCGCGGGCCAGCTTCACCCTCATGGGGTCGCCCCGGCGCTCCTTCCGGAGAATCTCGCAGATCTCCTTGAAGTCCTGGGAGGGGGTTAGGGTTTAGGGTTTAGGGTTTAGGGTTTTAAGCAGGCTGCTCTGATGTGCTTGGTGTAATCCTTTCCGAGAGCCCGTGTTTGAGACCAGACGTTTCAGATGGCAAGGCCATAATAAGAAGCTGAAACCCAAAAAACCTTGAAATATTTCCCAAAACAAGCCGGGAACATCCCGAACTCCACCCTGCCCCTCCCCCGCACATGCCCGTGGCCAATGCAGATTGGCACCCCTAAAACCCTAAACCCTACACCCGTCCTTCAGGTAGGCCAGGATGACTTTAAGTTGTCTGGCGGCGTTGTCCTTCGATCGGGGCGCCCGCGCTCTTGCTCCCGAAAGGGCCCCGTCGCCCATGCAAAACGAAAAGTTTAGCGCGCAACTGGGGCTGTTTATGATGGGGTGTATAACGAGCCCCAGAATCAGGAACTCAAGGTACGGTAGGGCTTAGGTTCTAAGGTCCAGGCTTAGCCTGTAACGATCTCCTACAGCTAGGGTTTCATGGCTTTAGGGGCTTTCGGGTGTTAGAAGGACTTCGGCTTCTGTTTGGGGTTTTTGGGGTTTCGGAGTTTAGAGTCTTCGAGGTGTCCGGAAAAAAGAACCCTAAACCCTAAACCCTAAACCCTAAACCCTAAACCCTAAACCCTAAACCCTAAACCCTAAAAAACCGTTCTCCTTCTTCTTTCGGAAGGAGTCTTCGCCCTGATCTTGACCATCCTCGCCTGCGAGGCTTTCTTTGGGGACTCTTAACTTAGCTTTGGAATAGACCCTGGAAAAAAAGTATATACTTTTTAGGTAATAAGTAGCAATAATAGGAACCCAGAACAAAAAAGTATTAAAGTATAGTACTCCAAAGCCCAGTTAAGGGGTGGAAACTTTAAAACGAGCACGGTTTCTGGGCTTGTGGTTGCGAGCTTTTCGGAGTGGAGGATGTAGGGATTCAGGACTTGGGACCGAGTCTCCATCCGGAAGTAAAGTTCGAGGGGGTCTTGGACCAACAGATACAGGGTCAGGGCGCCGGGCGCAGGGTCAAACTCCTACAAGTAATAAGAGCCAAAGCCCGCCAAAGCCCCAAAAAACCCAATGGCCCTTCCAACCAATCCCCCCCCCCCCCCCCCCCCTCAACCCAATTCCGAACCCCAAGGCCACCGGTGTTTGGGCTGCGCGGCTTTCGGCGTTCTAGGCGTTTTGGGGGCTTTGCTGCTGCTAGGGGCCTCGGGGCTCGACTCAGAAGAAACCTTCGCTGGCCTTCCTGCTTGCTCTCATCGTCGACAGGCGTCTGGGCATGCTGGATGTTTTTCCTGGCAGGCGAGGGTGTATGGTTGAGGGCCTTGTTAGGGCCCCAGGATTCAGACCCTGAAAACCCTAAACCCCTGACACGTGAACAAGCCGCATGCCCCAGCGTGCCATCCTGTTTCCGGCAATTCGAGGGAACATTCGGGAAAGCCTATGCCGTAAACAACCCAAATTGCCCAGAGCCCTCAGCCCTGAACCCAAACGTAAAGCAACCCAAGCCTTTACTAAAGCCCCTAAACCCCAAACCCCAAACCCTAAACCCTAAACCCCAAACCCTAAACCGCCTCTTTGTGGTGCAGCGCAGGAACAGGTTTTCAACCTCGTGCGCTCCGCAGTTTGGTAGGCTTCGGAGTATGGGTTTAGTTTATAGGGCTCTTGGGGGGCCTCGATTGTGCTCTGGGGTTACCCTTGCTTTTAGGGTTTAGGGCTTTGGGGTTTTGCTCCGGTGTTCTGTTGGTTGAGGGCATGGGTTGCCGTTGCTTTTAGGGTTTAGGGTTTGGGGTTTGCTCCGGTGTTCTGTTGGTTGAGGGCATGACGCCCTGGGGTTTTTCGTTCTACGGCTTGAAACTTTACAAAGTCGTGCCGGGGGGGGGGGGGTGTGCTACGGGGTCAGATGGTTTACCTTTGTTGCACTGCCTACAAACAATAGCCCAAATTCCACGTTTCATTAACCAGGGATAACCAGAGTTTGCGAGGCCCCTTTGCACCGCTGAGCCCTTGCCGAAGCTGGCGGCTCAGTGTTCTGTTCTTGGTCCTATTCTTGGGGCCTGCTGTCCTCCAAGAAGTCATGATGCACCCGTAGCGGGTCTATGAGGTTCACGGTCCAGATAATCCATATCATATAGCCTTAAATTCGGGGTTTTTAGCAGCATTGGGTAGATGATCCCTAAGATAAGGGTCCATTTAGATACGCAGGGCTTGGCCTCGGAGCCGCAGGGCACGCTGATGGTCTGCCGGTACGGGGGGAGGGGCTGCGCTGTGAAATCGCATCCTTCGCATCGGCCCTGCCTTTTCAGCAAGATCTCCTCACTTCCCGGGATGTTTAGGGCGAAAGTCGTCCTAAATGTGAAGCACCGAAAGCCCACCCGGCCTACCGGTCCAACAGCATTTTGAACTCGAGACAAACGGCCCGACTCTTCGAAGTCGAACGTTTTGACCCTTACATCCTATCACCCTGAGTCCCTCGACCCCATATTCTGCCAATTCTCTTGAAGCCAAACCTCAAAGCCCCGCACTCCGCCCGCACCCCCACCCCCAAGTCCTAAGTCCTAAAGCGCGAAGCCGTAAACCCCAAATATCGAACTCTAAACCAACGAAAACAGCTGAACCCCACAACACTAACCCTCGCCCTAAACCCCAAGACACCAACCCTAAAACCCCCCCAAACCCCGACGTGCAGGCGCCCGGCTGACATCAGAATCTGCCCGAAGAAGAGGGAGTCCCTGAGGCCGGGCATGGATCGTGGTCCCAAGCACCCAAACCCTAAAGTTTAGGGTTTAGGGTTTAGGGTTTATAGGGTTTAGGACTTCAGGGTTTGGGGGGGGGGGGGTTGAGGGGTCCAGGGCTTTGCATGATCTTGAGGGTTCAGAACCCAGGTGTGGGGCAGCTCATCTGAGGGCTTTAGAGTCTACGGTTTCGGCGATGTAGGGTTGCTATATATGTCTAGGGGTCGATATGGCTCCTGCTGAATCCAAGCAGGCTGTTGGGACTCCAGTGCTCATCCAAAGCTTTCTAAACATGGCTTTAGAGCCATTATCAAACCCGAAACCTGCCAAGCTCAAGCCCCGCCTCTCTACACCCCTCAACCGAAACCGAAATGACTCATTAGCCTGGCGCCCAAGCCCGCATCCGAAACCCAAACCCTCAACCCCAGATCCTTATACCTCAACCCGAAAGCCTGCATCCACGCCCTACACCCCCCCCCCCCCCCCCCAAAAAAAAAGAGATGCGAACCGGCCTAGAGTCCTCCTGCGTCACCTCGTCAAATTCGTGCTGGAGTTGTTGCCGCTTCTGCGCGCGTGGCGGGCTTAGGGATTTTCAGGGCTACAGGGCTTAGGCGAGAATAAGGAGGCCCCACAATAGACAACACCGTCTACATCTCCAAATTCATGGTAGCTTCAGTTCCTTAACAGCTGCCTTGGACCAGCAACGCAACGCCCTAACCATCTTCACGCCGCAGGGTTCAGGGTTCAGAGCAAAGGACAGAGCGCTGTGCCCTAAACCCTAAACCCTAAACCCTACACCCTACACCCTCCACCCTATACCCTACACCCTAAACCCTGAACCCAAATCCCGGAGTCCGCGGTGCCTTCTGGCACTCGTCCAACTCGATTTGGAGGATGGCAACCTGGAGGCAACCGTAAGACTCACAGCCCGAGCCTCCTGAGATCCCTAAACCCTGAGCCCTAAACCCTAAACCCTAAACCCTAAACCCTAAACCCTAAACCCTAAACCCTAAATCCCCAAAAGCCAAGATCCGCAAATCCCTAAGTCCGAAGTCTAGTATCTGGGATTCTCAATTCGAAGGGCCCTTGTCCCGAGAGCATTACGCAGCAGTCTCCAGCAACTGAAGCTTCAGGGTTCGGGTGTGGCACAGGGCCTAACCACTGAACTCTTATCCCCCCTAGCCTTAAACAGACCTGTGTACTCATGACAGAAGCCCGCCGGCCTTGTTTCGCAGCTCCATCATCTCCATCTCTTGCTCTTTCCTCAGTCAACACGCGGAGCGCAAACCCTCGAACTCAATGAAACCTCACACCTCACAGCTCTCTAGCCTGGCAGGAGTACCCCAGAAACCTTTGGGCTTTCACAGTCAGTGGGGACAGAAGCGGAAGCATGGAAATAGAGAAAAACACCCTGAGCCCTTGATCTGAAATTCTCAGCCCTCCCTCAACCCAAAAACCCTCAACTATAAGCCTTGAACCCTAGACACCCCCAAAAAAACTGGGCGGAAGCCGGAGTCTTGTCTCAGGCTCGGGCTTGTAGATTTGGAACTGATTTCTCAGCTCCTGCAGGCATTGAGTGTCTTCAAAGGGCACAAAACAAACATCCTGAAACCCTAAAAGACCCTGCAATCCAATGACACCCTAAAGCCTGATGAAACCTTGTTCCCTACAGACCCCTTGAATAGCAAACTGTGCTTCTGTCAACAAAAAAAAACACCTACAGATCCCTAACCCCTAGACCCTAAACCCTAACCCCTAGACCCTGAACCCTACACTTCCCCAAAGCACCTCAACTGCACTGGTCTCCTCTATTCGCGTCTCCGAGTCCGCTTGGAGCTCTGAGAGGTCGATGTTGGCTCCCTGGCAATAGGGCTTCCAGGGCTTCAAGTTCTCACTCTTATGGCCCCTTGTCATCATAACCCTGACAAGATTAAATTAAACGTAAACAACCAGTTAACTAGTTCACTAGATCCAGATATGGGAACCAAAAGGCTGAGACCCTGAACCCATCTAGGTTGACTAGGTTGGCTCCTTTTTTGAACCCTCGGATGTTTTTGCCTCAATATGACCCTCTTCAACAGCCAGACGCCCCTCTCCTGCCCCACAATCGGTTTTGGGCGGCTTTATGATTTGGGGTGTAGGGTTTGGGGTTTTAGGGTTTGGGGGTTTTGCTTAGGAGGTTCTAGGGTTTTGGGGTTCAGGGTTTGGTTGGGCTGTGCTGTAAATCCTGAAGTCCAAGCATCTCTAGCCCCAAACCCTAAACCCTAAACCCTAAACCTCAAACCCTAAACCCTAAACCCTAAACCCTAACACAGGCGTCTGCCTCGAGGGTGGAGTGCCGCTCGACGATCTCCTCGAGACTTTGAGGATTCAGCGGCGCCAGGGTCCAAGAAAATCTCTCAGGGTTTATGGTTTAGGGTTTAGGGTTTGGGGTTTAGGGTTTAGGTTTAGGGGTTTGGGGTGCAGGGTTTAGGGTTCCCTAGGGTAGGGTTTAAGAGTTTAGGGGTTTAGGGATTTATGGTTTAGGGGCTTATGGTTTAGGGTTTAGGATTTAGGTCATTAGGGCCCTGAAGGCCCTATAACCTTTCGGGCTCTAAAGAGGGACACCCGGGTGTGATACCTGCAGTACTTGCCTCCTTCCCTCTGAACCAGCGAGGTCAGGGCGCTTAAGGTGACCCGAAACCCTAGACCGGAAACTCTAAACCCTTGCCGCGCTTTAGGGATTTTAGGGTTTCCAAGACTTTTTGACAGCCGGTTTGAGAGTTTTTAGGCCCGGCTCTGGGGTTCGGACAGAAGCTTCGAAGTTCAAGGGATCCGGGTTTAGGGGTTTAGGCTTCGGGTTTTAGGGCGCTCTATTCTAGGGTGCACCTCTCAGATCAGTTCTGGGTCGAGGGTTCAAGGCCCGAGGCTCCTGGTCCCAAGCCCTTGAAGAGACAAGCCAGAAAGCCCTGAACAAGGCTCTAGGTCCTGGGTTGCCCGAAAGATCCCAAAAACAAGCCTGGGTGCTGAAGGTTTAGCCCTAAGCCCTAAACCCTAAACCCTGAACCCCAAGCCCCAAGCCCTAAACCCTAAACCCTGAACCCTGAACCCTAAACCCTCAACCCTAAACCCTAAACCTAAACCCTAAACCCTAAACCCCAAACCCCAAACCCGAAACCCGAAACCCGAAACCCGAAACCCGAAACCCGAAACCCTAAACCCTAAACCCTAAACCCTAAACCCTAAACCCTAAACCCTAAACCCTAAACCCTAAACCCTAAACCCTAAACCCTAAACCCTAAGCTGGGCTCCGAAATCTCGGCGTAGTCGTCGCAGGTTTCCTTCACCAACTCCAAGAACTCCTCTCTTGGGCCGAAGATGTTGGGGTTTTTCGCTCTTCTGCACATGTGCGATCAGGGTTTAGGGTTTTGGGTTTTAGGGTTTAGGGTTGTCTTATCATGCTGTCTGGCCGTTTCCGGTTGGGCTGTCACTCTACCTGTGGCTCTACACCTCCGTTTCTTGGGGGTGCGGCAGCTGGCAAGGCAACATGGGAGGGGTGGTGCTGGATTAGGGCTTCTCCTCGGCTCCTAGGCAGCTGTTTATGATGGAAACTGTTCGCTCTAGAACAACCCCGCTGATCTGCAGGCCCGTCTAACTTCCAACTGAGGCTGCTTTTGTTAAAATCTCAGCGTGAGAACATTAACGGCTGCAGTCGCCACTCTGGGCAATAGAGCAGGTGAGCAAACGACACCTCAAAGCTACCGGCGAAATGACTGGAATCACTCGCAGAGGCTGCGCTTTAAGCGACGGCCACGCACGCAGTGGCTGATGCGTGCAACAATTCCACAGGAATCGGTTCGCACGGTAGCTATGCAACACTATGCGTCTGCTTTGCAGTGCATGCTTGCAACTTTGTGCACAAGCAGCAGCATCTCTCACATACTTGCCATAGACTACGTGAACAGTACCTTCACAATGACCTTTTTGAAATGACATGCGGAGGTGGGGATTGTCTGAATTGACTCTGCATTTGATGCAGCAGTCTTGCAAAGAGAGCAAGATTCAATTGCCCAGGCCGCTATCTGAACCCCGTGCAAAAAAGACAGTCTGTTGCCTACACAATGCGTGTTGCATTGTCGGTTGCACATGTCTGACAACACAACTCCTTCTGAAATGGTGCCCGAAGCGCAAACGTCAGTCGAGGCAGCATCCGGTCCTGACGCAGACGCACCTATGACCCCACAGTTGACGTACCTACCCGGAGCCGTAAACCCCAAACCCCAAACCCTAAACCCTAAACCCTATACACTCTAAACCCTAAGCCCTGCCACCGCCCCTCCCACCCCCAAGCCCCCCCCCACACCCAGTGACGTCCCTGCTTACGTCCGTCCCTTTTGGGGTCTACTAGGCTTTCGGATTTCCAGGCGGCTTCTAGCTCTTTTTAGGGTTCCAGGGTCTTCAATCAAGCTAGGGATCGGTAAGGTTTTTTAATAGGGCTCAGGGCTTTTAAGGGTTTCGGATTCAGGATTTAGGGTTTTTTGGGGGTAAAGGCAAAATAGGCCATCTATTGAAGACTGACCATGTAGCATCACTGAAGCGCGGCTCATGAAGCAAGCCCACTAAACCCTAAAACCCTAAACCCTAAACCCTAAACCCTAAACCCCTGGGCCTCTGGTTCTCATGTCAGGAGAGGCCGCTGCCGCTGATGCTGTGCTTGCCTTGGTGCGTTGCGGCCCCGAGGCTCCCAAGCTGTGCGCACAAGGCATGATCTGCATGGGCCTATAGGGCTTACAGTGTTTATAGGGCTCGGGGTTTAGGGTTTAGGGTTTAGGG
Organism: Symbiodinium natans; assembly: GCA_905221605.1. NCBI lineage: Eukaryota > Dinophyceae > Suessiales > Symbiodiniaceae > Symbiodinium > Symbiodinium natans. The sequence goes on along the minus strand of CAJNDS010002757.1, from coordinate 1,127,643 downwards.
TTTAGGGCTAGGGGTTTAGGGTTTAGAGGGTTATAGGGTTATGGCATTGTAGAATTACAAAGTTCGTTTACCCACCGAACCTCAAACCCCAAACGTAGCGGGGTTGAAAGGGTTATAGGGTTCAGGGCCTCCCCTAAAACCTGCCCTGCGCCAAGTGACAACTCTGTTGGCCAAGCATCTGGGAGTCCTGGTGGCTTTCGAGGGGCGGTTCATCGGGCTCAGGGGTTACAGTAGGGTTTAGGGTTTAGGGTTTAGGGTTTAGGGTTTAGGGTTTAGGGTTTAGGGTTTAGGGTTTAGTACTCGAGCCCTTATATACCTCGTGCATGTCCTATGCAACCCAAGGGCCCGCACTTCAGAACCCTCTCAGAGAGGTAAGGGACCATACTCAGGGGCCATGAAACTCCCCTTTGAGTGGTTAAGGGTTTGGGACAAGACTTCAGAAACCCTAAACCCTAAACCCTAAACCCTAAACCCTAAACCCTCAACCCTCAACCCTAAACCCAGGGTTCATAGGGAACTCCATGCCATGAGCTGTGCAATCAAAGGTTTCGGGTTTAGGCTAAGCCCTTAAACCTCACAAGCCTATAACCCTACACCCTGAACCCTAAACCCTAAACCATAAAGCTTAGTCGAAGAGTTGGGATGGCAGCCTAGCTTATTGGGGGCTACCGGGGGAGGGTTTAGAAAGTAAAACCGCCGAAGTGTACTCATTCAGGGTGGAAAGTTGGTGAATCTTGTACAAAATCCCCTGTGGCTTAACTTAAGGGCGGGGGGGGAGGCATATCTGGTCTCGGGCTCCGGGCGCTACCCCCCCCCCCCCCCATGGTATCCCCCCTTCCATGGTACCAAACCCCCCCTCCCCAAACCAACCTCTCCCCTAAACCTGAAACCAACCTTAAACCTCACACCCTGAACCTCAACCGTAAACCTTCAACCCTAAACGCCAAGGGGCTAAACCTGAAACTCTGAAACTCATGTAAACCCCAAACCTTAAACCTCAAACCCTAAACCCCAACCACACCCACACTACGGGGGCGGGGAGGGGGGGGGGGGGCAGGGTTGCATGGGCGGCCGGTCTCTTGAACCCCAAATCCCAACCCCCAACCCCCCCAATCACACCACCGGCCTAAGCCTTAGACCCCCAAACCCTAAACCTTAAACACTAAACCCTAACCCCCAACCACACCCACACCACCCCTAAACTTTATTTAAACCTTAAACCTTAAACTTTAAACCCTAAACCCTAACCCCCCCAACCACACCCACACCACGGGGGGGGGGGGGGGGGTAGGGATCCAAGCGAGGATGGGGTGGCCGGGATACCATGGGGGGGGGGGGGGGATTGGCAGCCCGAGACCGTATCTGGTACACGGTTCTTCTTTAATCTGGTACACGGTTCTTCTTTAAATCGTTCCGAAACCCGATAAGCCCCACACCCAAAGTCCAAAACCCTCGATTCGGTCCCTAGATGCCAAACCCTAAACCCTAAGCCCTAAGCCCTAAACCCTCAGCCCTAAACCCTAAACCCTAAGCCCTAAGCTCCCAGTCCTGAGGAGCTTCCAGCCTTTGGATGAGCTCCTCAAGGTAGAAGAAGATCTGTTCGAAGCCTGCCCGCGGGGCGGGTACGAGTTGTAAGCTTGGGCCGGTTCAGGGTTTAGGGTTTAGGGGTTTGGGGTTTAGGGTTAGGGGTTTAGGGTTTAGGGTTGATAAGGGCAAGCAGCCGACACCATTCAGCCCAACCCCTACAGTCCCCAAACCCTGAACACTCGGGGTTTAAAACCCTAAACCCTAAACCCTAAACTCTGCAACCCTAGAGTTGAGAGCTCGGGGGTCTGGGAGAAGAGTTTGTGGGATACCCAAGCCCCACATCCCTACACCACCGAGCCTCCCAGACAGAAAAGAACAAGCCTTCACAACATAACTCTTGATGACAAAAAACACCCTAAACCATGAACCCCGAGAGCCCTAAACCCCACAAGCCCGCCTCTGAGCCACGTAAATGAACCAGAGCTCAGGGTTTAGGGTTTACATTCTACATCAGATATTCAGTCAGCACTCTTTTCAATTAGAGAATTATCTTCCTGATGGCGTTTACGAATCTTCATTCTTACTGGTGTATCATGTGTCATTGTTTTGTATTTCTCCATCCTCGACACAATTTGTACGTCCATTTCCATCTTGAATTATATGACTTCATGGAGGACATAACAGGTATAATTTACAGCCCAACATTAAAGAGGTTCTTTGTCTTCATTGTCGATTCTCATTTGCTCTTTGTACTTTTCTTCTTTGTCTTCTTTTTCCTCTGGTTCATCACTCGCTGAGCAAGGTTATAGCCTTCCTGCGCGTAGCACGCTCCATTCTCACCTGGACTTGTGGATGTCGAGGACTATGACCCTAAACCCTAAACCCTAAACCCTAAACCCTAAACCCTAAACCCTAAACCCTAAACCTATGAAGCCTGATTTTTTGCCCCCAAAAAATCACTCACTGCCTCCGCGGCACATGTTTCAGTATGTGGGCGTAGCAGGGACGCACCCTTGAGGAGCATAACTGCTGGTCGCACTTCACTTCACCTCACCTCACCTCACATGGTTCATCCACATTCTCTATCTTCTAATATTCTTTTCAGGAATTCCATCAAGTAAGAATGAAATAGCATTTGTTTCGGTATTCGAGTTCCGCATCAAGCCCCCAAATTCTTAACCCCACCTTCCCCTGCAAGATCAGATCCCACCAACATAGGCTCAAACTGCACTGGATCAACTCGCACTTAAAACAAGAAGTGTTTGCTGAACAATTTGGTGCAGAGCAGCTCTGGAGGTGGGAGGCCAACGAAGCAGTTGATGCGCTGGTGCAACAGGAAGCCAATCAACTTCGAAACTACTCGTGGGAGACTAGCATGATGGAAAAAGATGCGGTGACGTGCCGAGTGAATGCCTTTTTTTGGCTGGAAGGGCGGCAGCCCTATTCGAATATGGCGAAGGAGATGGCCCGCAGATTGGCTTTGAAAAAGATACGGGCAAGCCTGCTGCCCAACCTAATGCCCCTAGGGGTTTATATAGTATAATTTCAAAGGGACCACAAGGGTATAATACTAGTAATTATTCCGACCCCTAAACCCTACTTTGGAGTAGACCCTGGGAAAGAAAGTATAAACTGTTTAGGTATAAGTAGCTATAACAGTACCCCAGAACCAAGCAAAGTCTTAAAGTATCATGCTCCAAAGCCCAGTCTATTCGACATCTGAAGCCCTACATTGCCCCCCACCACATCGCCGGGCCTCGCCGCGTGTCCTTGGTCATCAGAAGTAGGTCGACGGCCCGGGCGGCCCCCTGCAGTCGAAGGCAGCCGCTGATGAACTCCTGCTGAAGATGCAGGGCAGATCTTCCGGTTAGTCAGCCGTAACTAGATACCCTAAAAAGACGGTTCAGCGTTTAGTGTTCCCTGAAGCCCCTAAAACCCCCACCCAAAACCCTGAACCCCCTGAAGCCCCCAAAGGCCCTGAAACTTTGAAGCCCTAGAACCCCAGAGTTGCCCCTAAACAATCCCTTGCTTTTTTTTGGGGTCTGGGGTTTGGGGTTTAGGGTTTAGGGTTTAGGGTTTAGGGTTTAGGGGGATTACCCAAGAGCCCTCATCCGGTTCAGCGCTTAGGGGGGGGGGGGGGGGGTTGGGGCCATAGCCGTCGAGGAGAATGATAGCAGCGCCTTTCAGTGAACCGAAGGTGCAGCTGCCAAGGAAGGGGTTTAAAGTCTAGGGGTTTAGGGTTTAGGGTTTTTAGGGTTTTTAGGGCTTGAGGTTTCAGGGGTGCCCCACTCTACACCCAAGTTCCTTGAGTCGATGCGTGTATCTTGGGGTTGGGTTCAGCGTGTCGGTATGAAGCTCATGCAGCAATAGTATGTCTCCAGTGGAGCGGCGTTCGCCCCACAAGCGAACCCTTGAACCCTGAACCTTGGCATGTTCCCCCTTATGCCTAACAGTCCTTAACAGGGATTCTAGTGCCCCCTAGTAGAAAGAATCACTGTTAAGGACTGTTAGCATAAAGGGGGAATCCTGAATAGGGATTCTAGTCCCCCCCTATTCAATCCCTATTAAGGAGCTGTTAGGTATAAGTGGGAGCATCCCAAACCCTGAACCCTGAGGTCCTCCTTGTCGATGCTGCCATCCCCACTGAGGTCAAGAATCTCAAACAGCACCTCGAGCGTCGGGTGGTTTAGGGTTTATAGGGTTTATAGGGTTTAGGGTTTAGGTTGTAGGTTTATGGGGCGGGCTTTCTTTCAAGGTTTTTGCCCAAGACCCTGAGGGTGTGGGTTGCAGGTTTTTGATATATCGGCCCAAAGCAAGCACAACCCTACAACCAAGACCTTGCATCCTGTACCTTACACCCTAGATGCCTTCTAAACGCGAATCTAGCATTCTGAGGCCTTGCGAATTTGCAGGAAAGGGGTTCAGGGATTAGCGGTTGCGGGTTCCAGGGTGTAAAGGGTGCAGAGATTTAGAGCTTCAGGTTTTGCACTACATCCACTTTAGCTGCAACCAAACCAGGAGGCGGCTCAGATAGCCCTTCGAGGTTTTAGGGGGTCGGGTCCCCCAAAAAGTGGGAGGCCAAATGATCCCAAGAAGAAACGCTAAGCCCTCCAACAAGGTTGAGCTGAGGTCAACTGGCTTTCTATTCTGCCTCTTGATATTGCTGCTGCTGCTGTGCTTCTTCAAATCATTGCTACCACCCACAGTTTCTTGAACCTGAACCCTGAAGCTCCAAACCTAGAACCCAAACCCCGAGCTGTCCCCAAGCAACTCCGAACCCTACCCCCTCAGACCCTAATATAGCGGCCCCTTAATCAGCAGAATAGGGTTGTCATCATGGAATATTTATGAAGGGACCATAAGGGAATACTACTAGTAACTATTCCGACCCCTATATTAAACCCTCACACCAGGCGCACCTCCGCCTCGGAAGAATCAACGTCGATGGTCCTGCTTGGAGTGCTGGCTGGAGGCCAAAGAGGAAAGGGGGGTTTAAGGGTTGAGGGTTGAGGGGTGAGGGTTGAGGGCTTGAGGATTTCATGTAGGGGGGTCTTACTTGTAGCTAACGATTATGTATTATCTTAAAGAGGCGTCCAAACCCCCCAACAACCCTGAACCTTGAACCCCTTGCCCCGCCCTCCGTTGCCAGATTCCCAGATCGGCCCGAGTTCCCCCCAGAAGCCCCCGCGCGGACCTGGTCCTGAAGAAGAGTCCCTGAAGCTTAGTTAGAGTTTAGGGTGTTTGGGGATTTTTTGGTTTAGGGTGTTTGTGGGTCTCGGGAGTTTGGGGTGTTGACAGTCCTGAAGAACTGTTGCACGGGCTTGGACTCGAGGTGGCGCCGAATCTCGTCGATGGTGATGGCCTCGTGCTTGAGGGGGTTTAGGGTTTAGGGTCTAGGGCCTTAATTTGGGGCGTTTAGGGGTTGAGGGGTTTAGGGGCTCAAGGTTTGGGCGTGTGGGGGTCCAGGGAGAATTGAGTTGTTAGTAAGTAGGGTTGGGTTTCAAGGCTTTTGCTGGGTTCCGGGTCGCGGGGCTTTCGGGTTCAAGTTTTTTTGGGTTTGCTGGCTTGACAAGACCCGCAGTCATAGTGAACATGTAGCACTACAAGAAGCCAACCTTTAGCTCATTATCGTCAGCATCAAACCCTATACCCTAAGCCCTGAAGGGATATTGCCCCTTGCACTAACAGTCCTTAATCGGGATGATAGTACACCCTATTATAAGCCCTATTCAGGACTGCTAGTATAAGGGGGAACATCCCAAGGTACCACACATGGCGGCCGCGATGCGCCATTGTCATCGATGTCCAAACTCTTGAAGAGGCGACGGGCTTGGAAAACGTTGTCCATCTCCTGCTTGCTGTGGACAGTTTAGGGTTTGGAGTTTAGAGTCTGGAGTTTGGGGTGTTGGTGGTTTAGGGTTTATGCACTGCTTCAAATTACTATTTCTGGAAATGCAGCCCCGAAATGGGGTCTCACGCCTATAACAACACCATTCCGGAAATCGGCACTCCACGCCGATTCCAAGTAAGGAACTCCAACACATGGGGGGCTTCCGAAAACAGGGGTACCCTTTTGGGGCGGTCCCTTTTTTTCAGGGGATTCCATTCTATTTGGGGTATAAATGGGGTGCCCCTATTTTGAGAAAGAAAAACATATGCTACTATAAGGCAACTTGCAACTCGCTGTCTCTGGGGACTAGCGCCCCTAAACCAGTCCTTATCTGGTTTGGGGTTTATAGGGTTTCCCAGGTCCAGCTTGGGCTTCGCTGTTGCTTCCCGTCAGTTTCATAGGGTTCATAGGGTAGGAGTTCTTGCACATATAGAGTTTGTAGGCTTTACAGGGTGTTCAGCTTGAAGGTTTAGGGGCTTGGCTTTAGGGTGTTCAGGGCGGCTAGGGTTTTTCGGGTTTTACGGGTTTCAGGGTTCAGGTCTTTTGCTCAGGGTTTAGTCTCAGGACGGACGCATCTGCAACCTGTCGTGTGCGGTGCCACGCACACTCACATTTTGCAGGGTTTGGGGTCGAGGTTGGAGTTTTTTTTTACCCTGAACACTGAACCCCAAGCCGCCCTCAATCCTGCGCTCAGGCTCTGGGGCCTCGGCACGCGTAGGGCTTTAGGGTACCAAGTTGAGAAGGAACTACCGGTAGTACATGATATGCCCATCAACCTGTAAACCCGAAATACCCCGAACAAAGCTCTACACCCTGAACCCTCTCCCCTTTTCAGGTCCTTCACCGACTGTGACCGCTCCATGGCAGCGGACACGAAGTTGCCCGTGATGATGTTCATCACCTCTGTGCTAAGTGCTTAAGGTGCGTAGGGTTTTCCGGTTTTTGTGGGTTCTTGGGCTTAGTTGAGAGACTTGGGCCCAAACCCTAAGTCGAGAGGTCCTTCGCCCTCATGCCTAGATCCTTCTGGATAAAGCTAAAGTCTAGGGTTTAAAGACCGAGCAATCGGAGGCTGTTCGGCCCAGAAACGGACCCGAAAACCAGGTGTCCAGGCTTTTCTCAATTAGGCTTTAGGATCTGGGTGGATAGGGTTTAGGGTGACCTGGCAGCTTGCTGTCTTCCTGTGCTTTTTACTCATATGATGATGGTTGTTACTATTGTTGTTATTGTTGCTGTTAGGATATTGGAGCTTGGAAGCTCAAGCTCTACGTCTGAGCTAGGCTGCAAGGTTTCCCAAGTCTAGGGACCCTTCTGCCCTAACGCCACAACCCCGGCCGGCCCCCAACTGTCCCAGGCGCGCCCAGGATCAGGAAGGCGATCCAGAAGACAGTGGCCAGGCCCCAAACTTCGTGCATGTTCTCGCTCCTGAGCACTGAACCCCAAATCCAAAAGGAACCCTGAACAGCAAATACTGCTTCTTGTTGGGGTCGGAATGGGACATTCCCTCAGAGAGCTGCCATACTTAGAGTGCTATGGAGGCTCACATGGGGGTTTATAGTAACCGGAAATAAATCACGGGGCTTTAAGCCTTTAAGCCACCAGGGCTCAGCACGTCCACCAGCTCACGCCAGTCGATACCTGTCAGAGTTGCTCAAAACTTTCAGGGTACCCTAAACCCTAAACCCTAAACACTAAACCCTAAACCCTAAACCCTAAACCTTAAACCCTAAACCCTAAACCTTAAGGGCTAGGTTTGCCGCGGAAGGAGCTTAGATTATTTTACCATACTCGGCTGAGGTTGCTATACTCCCCTTGGAACATCAATAAAAATAATAGTTTTAGTACCCTCTTGGGGTCTATATACACCAGAAAATCAAAAAACCCAAGGGGGATATAGGTTATAGGGTTTAGAGTTACCCAGTGGTTCCTTATGATGGTACCTTGGTACATAGTCCTGAGCGAGAACCCAGAAAAGCTGAGCCTATGGGTTGACTTACCCTAAACCCTAAACCCTAAACCCTAAACCCTAAACCCTAAACCCCCCCCTCCCTCCCTGCCTCCTGTCAGCGCCTGGAACAGTGAGAGGATGGATCGACCGACCTGAGAGGGCACTCTTCGAGCTGTGAAGGGTTCTTGAGGGTTCTAGGGTTACATAAGGGTTTAGGGTTTAGGGTTTAGGGTTTGGGGTTTAGGGTTTAGGGATTGGGGTTTAGGGTTTAGGGCTTGGGGGTTCAGGGCTTTAGGGCTTGGGGTTTAGGACTTGGGGGGGTTATGTCGACGGCGCTGAAGGCTCGGCCACTCGGCTTCAAGAGCAGCCCTAACGCACGCTAAGCCCCTAGAATGGGCCCCGAAGGGTTCTTTGGGTCTATGGGGTCTGCACCCCTCAAACTCCTAACATCCTCAACTAATCATCTACCCGAAACCCCTAAACCCTGAAACCGTCCTGAGGCCCCCATAGGCAATCCTGAAGAAGAAGAAGAAGAAGAAGAAGAAGAAGAAGAATAAGAAGAAGAAGAAGAAGAAGAAGAAGAAGAAGAACAAGAAAAAGAAGAAGAAGAAGAAGAAGAAGAAGAAGAAGAAGACCAAAACCCAGGCCCGCCACCGTCCCGAAGTACTTGTCCAGCATGGCATCCCCCTGGCCCTCCGGACCTAGCACAAAGCTGAGCTTTCGGGCTTTAGGGCTTTCAAGGTTGAACTAAGTTGTTGCAAGGGTTTGTGGCCTCCAGCGCTGGTAGGGTTCTTTCCGTGAGGGCTTAGGGTTGCAAGGGTTGTAAGGGTCCGAGAGTTGGAGGCGTCTTAAGGGCTTAAGGGCTTGGGGTTTGTGGGATTTTGGGGCTTTGGTTTCGGGTTTGGGATCTGGGGGCTTTGGGGGTTCAAGGGCGTCCTGCCTGTTTCCAGCCTATGGAGATGAACCGACTGCGTCAGATACAAGCCGTAGATGTAGACCTTGGTTGTGCGCAGTGCCCTCCTGTCTGCCTTAGGGTTTAGGGTTTAGGGTTTAGGGTTTAGGGTTTAGGGTTTAGGGTTTGGGGTTTGGGGTTTGGGGTTTTGGGGTTTTGGGGTTTTGGGGTTTGGGGTTTAGGGTACATTTCAAGATTTAAGGTTTCGGGTTTAGGCTTTGGGTCTGCGATGTTCCCCCTTTTTGGGATTACAGCACCTTCTACGATAATCCCCACTAAGGTGTGTGAGTACAACGGAACATCCCAAGTTTGGGTTAAGGAGCGCGTTGTGTCTGTCCTATCCGCCACCTCACAAAACCAAATGCCGAAGCCTACGCAGCTTTGGCCCTCAACTCGGCACTCTCGGTCCCATGCCCCAAGCCAGATAACCCCCATTTAGGATTTAGGGCTTAGGGTTTAGGGTTTCCCAGAACGAGCAGCCAGCAAGAAGACGAACAAGACCGACCTCGCTGGTGTGCGACATGGGATGGGGGAAGGGGGGGCGGGGTGGAGGGAGGTTGTTACAGGCGTCGCTCGTTTGGGGCCGGTGTGCTCTTGAATATTCCTCAAAGTCGGTGCTGGGTACCTAGAAAGCACGCTTAACACGGCTTCTTGGGCACCTAAATCCAGTCAACACCCTGAACACCTCTCAACACCAACCCCCCATCCCGAAATCCTAACTGCCAAGCCATTGAAGGGAGTTCGGGTATGCTTAGGGTTTTATGCTGTAGGGTCAAGGGTTTTTTGCGGCCGGTTTGGGGCTTAGGGGTTTGTTGTGGGGTAGAGGGTGGGCATGAGGTGCGGAGCGGGTCTCCAGATGAAGGACTTGGCGGAGTAGAGCATGCAAGCCACCAGCCGCCTGACACGCCAAGGTTTTCGATGAGCCAGAATTCTAGGACAGTTTCAGGTGAGCTGTTTCACTTTACCAGGGTCTTGTCAGCGGCTTGGAATAAACCCAACTACCCATCTGTGAATGTCCCTAAAGAAAGACCCCCTACATCCTCAACCCCTGACCCTATCGTGAAGATTGATGTTGGCAGTCTAATTCAAAGCACAAGCAGCACTCGGGAACCCCAAGTACAATTGTACCCTTATAGACCTTGAACTCTAAACCCTTTGACCATTATGCGCGCACCCTTTCCCTGCCCACAGTTCGAGGGGAAGGCCTGTTCACTCCGTGGAAGCTGTTTGCAGGGCACAGGCTGCAGAGAGACCGGCACTTTTCCGATGGTTCACAGGACATGTAGGCTTCTTTTGGGGGCCCGGACTTTTAGGACGCACGATTTTATAATTAATTAAGTGTGCCCGCATGAAGAGCCCCCTTGAATTAGTCTTTTCTTGGGCTTTTCATTGCACACACTTTTAGTATCATCGCCGGTTACTTCTCTGAACACAACCTTATACTATCGTGACTGAACAACCCCTCTTTGCCCCCGTGTTAAAAGCCTGAATTTGACGAACTAAAAGCGTGCGTCGTTCACTCCTTACCTTTTAAATATAAAATTGTACAGTACAATCCTTTAGTATCCTCAGAGACCCTCGCCTGAGATCGTCAAAGAAGCGGGTCAAGCGCAGCACGCGGATGATCCGCGCGAAGCGGAGCCTGACAGGAGATATACATAAACCCCACAAACCCCAGAAACCCTATGAACCCTGAAACCTCATGAACCCCATAAACCCTTTCAGCCTAAAGAGCCATAGAGCTTCACAACTCTGCAAGCCAGATAAACCCTAGGAACCCTTAATCCTAAACCCTCGCCGCTAGCCCAGATCCGTGTATGCAGTTCTGGTCATGCTGGGTTTGCTGGGAAGTTTCAGGGTATGGGAGTTCACATTATTATAGGACATCCTCAAGGGTACTTGGGTCCTAGGTTACATGAAAGGGACAGGGTTCCATTCGGTGCTTCGGAGGGGGGCGGGGCTGCCAGATAAGACTCTTGGTCGCAAGAAACCAAGAAAGGAGCCCGGACCGCACAGGGCGCACAGGGCCTGCATGGGGTGTAGGGTTTAGGGTTTAAGGTTTAGGGGTTTAGGGGTTTAGGGGTTTAGGGGTTTAGGGGTTTAGGGGTTTAGGGGTTTAGGGGTTTAGGGGTTTAGAATTTAGGGGTTTAGGGGTTTAGGGGTTTAGGGGTTTAGGGTTTAGGGTTTGACTTTCGAATTAGGAATGAGGCTTGAGGGATGCTCTTGAAGTCTCCAAGTCCGCAGGCAGGTGGCGTGCGGACGATGCGCAGGACAGCAAAATCCACGACTCCTCGGTTAAGTGGGCGGCCAAACGCCGCGGAACTTTGTGCTGCAAAGCCCAAACGCCTAGAAGGTGGGGAGGTGGTTTGTGGGAGCATCAAGACCCTAATTTCTCAACCCCATGCCTTGCACCACCCAACCGAAACACCCGCTTTCCTGTGACCGAGCGCTGCTGCCAAGACACCGGAGGATTCCTTGTTCGCCAAGATCAAGGCCTGTAGGGCTACGGTATAGGGTTGTCAACTGTAGGGCCAGGTAAGCGTTCATAGGCCATAAAGCCTAAGGCCTGAAACCCTGAAACCCTGAAACCCTGAGACTCTGAAACCCTGAAACCCTAAACCCTAAACCCCCGGGTCACTTTTGTCTCCCCCCCCGGAGGAACCTGGGAAGCGTTGACTTTAGGTCTTCCGTTCCAGGAGGAAGGATGACACTTGCAACAGAAAGCTAGGGTTTAGGGTTTCGGGTTTAGGGGTTTAGGGGTTTAGGGGTTAGGGGTTAGGGGTTAGGGTCTAGGGTCTAGGGTTGAGGGTTCAGGGTTCAGGGTTCAGGGTTTAGGGTTTAGGGTTTAGGGTTTAGGGTTTAGGGTTTAGGGTTTAGGGTTTAGGTTTAAGGTTTAGGGTTTAGGGTTTAGGGTTTAGGGTTTAGGGCTTAGGGTTTAGGGTTTAGGGTTTAGGCCCTCCGCGAAGGTTTGCGGCCTTTGGCCTTTACAGAGTCTTGGGGCGTCACGATCACCAAACCTACAGCGAACACGGTGAGGGTTGCAAAGGGCTTCGGATCTCCATCGGATATTTGCCTTTGAGGGCTTAGATAGGGGCAAAACAGGACACCCTTCAAGGGTGTACCCCATGGACGAACCGTGTAAGCCCAAAAACCTCTGAAACAGACCTCGGCGAAGGGAGGCGACTTCAACAAAGGAAAGAAGAGGGTTTGCGAAGCTGCGCTTGCCGAGCCTGATGTTTTCTTCACTTCCCACCTCTCGGTTCGACCTCCAGAAATTTGACGAACCCTGACCCCGAACAAGCCTCGACTTGTGAAGATGCCAGCCACCGAGTTCCATGGTATTGCTTATTGCCCTTAAAAGGGGCCTCCACGATCGGGTTTTCGCAACAGACTCCCGCTTGAAACCAACATCCCCGAAAAAGGACAAAGGATCCCAATGTAGAACAACTCTCCCTTTCACGTGCAGACCCCTGCACCTCCTCCACTAGCTGCGCAACCACCAGGAAAAAGTCGAGGACCTGGTGGCTCGCGTCTCGGGAGTAGGGTTTGGCGAGATAGTCGACACACAAAGCCGGGCACTAAGCGCCCATGACATAGTTATTCTCCACGTTACAACGTAGTGAAAAGACATCCCTTGGTTTTGTAACAAACAAAATACTACACAAAGTCATACAGTTCCGGAGGATAGAGGAAATGTGGCCATTGGCCATGAACAGTTCTCCTGCCTGTGCGAACATACCCACAGACTGTAGACTTCAAAGTGCACAACAAAACACGTCTCAAGCAGCTCCCAAAACATTCTGCTCGATGTCCACTCGCCTTGGGGGCTTTCCCCTAAGCCACAAAAGTTTGGGGTTCAGGATTCAGGGCTTCGGGTTCAGGGTCGAGAGAGCCATCCTAAGGCCACCAGCCATCTGCAAACAGGTCGCGTTCCATCCCCAGCCCAACCTGAGCTGAAGCGAGCCGGTTATAGAGTGTACAGGGGGGATTGGCCTCATTGGGTTTAGGGCTTAGGGTAGAGGGCTATGAAAAGCGGGACCTGCGCCTCAGCCCCCAACAAATCATTGCATAGCTTGAGGCTTTGGGCTCAGGGGTTTAATGCTTGGGGCCTTTAGTTTTTGGGTTTAGTTAGGAGTTTAAGGCTGTGGAAGTAGTGGCCTTAAAGCTTCGGGTTTAGTGACTTGAGGCTCAGTGCAGTAGGAGGCTAGGGTGACCTTCTCAAGGGTGACCTTCTCAAGGTCCTTTCCCTTCAATACGGGCCCCTGGGCGCCTAAAACTCCCGCACCATCAACGCCTTGTTTTCTTCCGGGCGGGGGGGCGGGGGGATGGGGGGGGGTGTCGAGGTAAACCCTAATTAAACCCAACAAATCATTTTAAGAAAAAATTGCCCACAAGTTTGGGTCGACTCCGTCTTTCGATGCTCTGAGGGGCATGTAGAAGAACTTCAGCCCGTGCACTGCAAGGCGGAGAGCAACCTGGAAGGGTTGGGGGGGGAACTGGGTTTAGGATGTAGGGTTTAGGGTTTAGGGTTTAGGATGTAGGGTTTAGAGTTTAGGGTTTAGGGTTGAGGCTGCTATTGCGATTATCATGTATTCTGGTTCTCTTGGTTCTGGGTTAATGGATTCAGGGGGGTTTTCTGGGCGGTTGCAGGAGGATTCTTGTGCGTTTGGCTTTTAGGGTTTCTTGGCTGTCTTTTGGGGGCTGAACCCACCCCCCCCCCCCCCCAACTCTGGGCCTTAGTCTGTCTCGTGCATTTCAAGGCTGCAGGGCTGAAGTTTTTGCGCCATTAAGTTGTAGGGCTTCGGCTCTGGGATTTCGGGTCATCTTGGGCAAAGTCTAGGGTTTTGAGGGTTGTCGCGTGCTGTTGCCTGTCAACCTGCTAACGATGGTGACGTCTCTTGACGGTTTAGTGCTCAGGTTTGTAGGTTTGTAGGCTTCTGTTCTTTGGTGGCGAAGATGGGGATCTCACGACCCCATATTACCACACTACCTATTGGGTCGTCGACGAACCCTAAGCCCATTCTATGGTTAAGGAAAACCCGCTCCGAGAATCCAAGCAGCCTCCATGGCGAAGAAGGTGCAGATGATGATGTCAAGCACGCCTGAAACCCGAAACCTACGCCCGCGGGAGGTTTGCGTACATGGAAGACAGTTGGACTGGTTTGCGAGCATCGACCATTTCTGTTGTTTCATGAGTTTCATGTCAGGTCTTTCAGAAAAAAGAAGCCAAGTCTACATCCAGGGCCTAAACATTGTAATTCTGGAAGCTCTATTTTGAGGCCCAAGCCCCCAAAGACATGAAGCTTGAAGACTACATGACTTGAGAGACGTCAGCCTTGCCAAACCCCAGGAGTCCCACACCACAGGATTCCTAAAGTTTAGGATTTAGGATTCCTAAACCCTAAACGCTAAACCCTAAACCCTAAACACTAAACCCTAAACCCTAAAGTTTAGGATTTAGGATTTAGGATTCCTACGGGTCTAGGCACCTGGAATCCTGGAACAATTGGAAGTTCTGCTTTTGATTCATCGGAAGATCATGGCAAGCATACGAGTATCATGTGCAAGATTCCTCGGACTACTATTGTCATGCTGTAGAGGAGCAGCGCAGGGGGGGGGGGGTGGGGGGCGAAGGCTTGAAATGCGCCGTGAGGAGAAAAAAAGAAGTTGATGTGGGAAACCCAAGGCCCAAACCCTCAACTGCACTTCCCCCCCCCCCCCCAGTCCTCGAATTTTGGTTTTAGCCCCCCCCAGTCCCGGAGTGGGCTTGGAGGGTGTCTGGAGTGTTCTTAAACGCTTGTGGTCCGGGCGTGGACTTCTTGGAGAGTGAGTTTTTGTTTAAGCATTTTGTTGGGGGGGGGGGGGGGGGGGTGGTTCTTCTGAAAGCTGGGAGCGGTTTAAACCCTAAACCCTCTGAACTGACGTGTTGCTTGCATCCAGGCAGCGGAATGGAAGGGAGGGGTCAGGACGTCCGTTGAGGGTCATCCAATTAATCTGGGCTCCTTGGCTCCAGTGCAAACGGGGTTTAGGGTTTAGGGTTTAGGGTTTAGGAGTCAAATGATCGCCGCGGCGCAAGAGGATGCTAAGCCCCAAGTTCATGTAGTTCTACTTGTGAACTTGGCGTTGCGAGCCCCACAGCTTTTGCTCACGAACATTTCAGCGACATGCTGGGTGGCACTATGACGATGAAAGGGCCCCAACCCTAAGCCCTGAAGCCTAAACCAAAAAAGGAGAGTATGACATGACACATCCCAAGGGATTACTTGATCATGTATTTCCAAGGCCGCTGAGAAGATCAACGTTTCCAAGTATGGCGAAGCCCTGATGAGGTAAATCATAAACCCAAAAACCCTAAACCGGAAATTCTGAGGGGTCCTAGGCAGTCTCAGCGCTTCAAAGACTGCGACTTTCGGGTCTGGAGGGCTTCTGTGGCCCGCGGGCCGATGCGCAAAAACGGCTCGGTTTCAGGCTTCTAGGGCTTCTGAGGTCCTTGGGGTTAGGGCTTAGGGTTTAGGGTTTAGGGTTTGGGGTTTGGGGTTTGGGGTTTGGGGGGTTTGGGGGTCTAGGGTCAGGGTTGAAAATTTAGGGTTTAGGTTCATAAAGGGTTTAGGGGGTCCAAGTTTGGAGGTTGCTTGAGGTTCAGGGCTTGGGGACAACCGTCTGGCTGTGAACGAGGCCCAGCGTCCCACGAGAATCGTGTGCGTCACGATCACCATGACCTGACTTGAAAGCCCCACAAGCTGGAATTCAAAAAACCCAAAACCCTAAACCCCAAACCCTAAATCCTAACCCCTAAACCCAGCTCTGAAATGCAATGAGGTAGGCTCAACTCAAAGGACTAATGGAGGGACCACTACGAACCTTAAGCTCTGGGGTCGTCGCCTTTACCGGGGCAACAGAAACCAGCGCTCTCGGGGACGTTTGTTACACGAATTGGGGTTTCCTAACATGGAGGTACTTTTCGGGGGGGTTCTGAATTCAGGGTTTGACATCAGGGGTCCCCTGCTCTCGGAAAACACACAAGTAGCTGCGAACCCTCGCACGCCCTCCTGACGGCTCTTGCAAGACCCGAAGCCCGTAACGCCAAACTACACAGAAAGCCCGAAGCCCGAAACGCGTAGCCAAGCTGAGTCTTGGGCAACGATGTACTCGAACTTTTGGCTGCGAACGAACCTTCTTTCGGGTTCAGGCTTTCTGGGGTTTCGGGGTCGAAGGCCTTGTACTTGCACAACTGGAACCCAAAACCCGAAACCCTAAACCCTAAACCCTAAACCCTAAACCCTGAACCCTGAGACCTCAACCCAAACCCTAGCCCCTAAACCCCATAGGCCAAGCAGATCCCAGACTCCAACCTTCCCGCTGAAGTCTCTACTTGCCAACCTCAACAGTGTAAAATTTACTGTCGCGTGGGCTAAGCCCCCCCAAAACATGGAACAAAGTGGGTTCCGCTGGGCCCTAGAAGCCAAACCTGAAACAAGCTTTATCAATTTTCTATGCCTTACCTCAATGGCAACCTGCTAGTGTGTGTTAAGTGCTACTCTGGCCCCTGAGGGTTTAGGGTTCTACTCTTTGCTGAAGAACCCCAAAAGAATAAATACATAATAATGCCTGTATTACCCTGAACAAGGAAGAATAATTTGTATTTTTCGGGTTCAGGATTGAATTGAGGGTAAAACAACACATCCCGATATTACCCTTAATAAAGAAGAAACAGGTTATTTTTCGGGCTCAGGATTGAATAGGAGCAAAACACAATAAGTTTAGGGTTTAGGGTTAAGGGTTCAGGGTTTAGAATTTATAAATTCTAAACCCTTAACCCTTAACCCTAAACCCTACCTAAACCCTATAGGGTTTAGGGTTCCAGAACGAGGGTTTAGCGTTTAAGGCTTCGGGTCCTGGGGCCCTTTGCCTGGTCAAGCATCGCTGGCTGGCGTTCAGGTCCCGCTTGACTTCCTTGGCTTGGTGCAAGGGTAACGCAAGGAAGAGAAAGGGTTCCCTAAACCCTAAACCCTAAACCCTAAATCCTAAACCCTAAACCCTAAACCCTAAACCCTAAAGGCACCTGATCTTCCCTCAGAAATGAAAAGGGAACAAAGGGGCCACTCCGGGCCCCCTACTTGAGGGGCCCAGATAGACCCTGAGCCGTGCAACCAAAGCCCTGAACTCCACTGCAAGCACTGGAGGATCTTCCAGCGGTTCCGGGTTTAGGGTTTAGGGTTTAGGGTTTAGGGTTTAGGGTTTAGGGCTTAGGGTTTTCTTGTGAGTTGATGTGCAGGGTCCGGCTTCGCTAATCTGAAAGTTGATACTCTGAAGGTTGCGAGGTGATTGTGGTAGGGCATGTAGAGGGTTGGGGTTCGTAGGTGGCAAAGCCGAACAAACATGCTAGCTTCTTAGAACCATTGCATCAACAAGAAGAACGAACTAAGACATAGTTCAGAAAACACAACCTGCATAACTATATAAATGCCGGCACATGCACATGCACACACACACACAGAGTTACACATATCCATGTCTTGGTAGAGAGTTCGGGGAAGGGTCTCCCTGACTGTTTTGGGGGGCAAGGGTATATGGGGGTACTAGGGTACCTTATTCGGGTCCTTATTATAAGGGGATCCTAGTAGATGGAGGTCTATATGAGGGTCCCTTATGCTCGTAAACCCCATCTGTAACGCCTTCTCTCGAAGCCTGGCTTCGGAAAGCTGAGCTCGCAAGCCCATCGCCACTTCCTTCAGGGTTTCCAGTTGGGCTCTCGGGCTTAGGTGGATGGATGCCCATGCCGAAGCCCAACTCCCGCCGGTACCAAAAGAGTTTCGGGCTGAAAATCCCGGAAGGCATTAAGATTTATATGAACCACCCTGGCAGTCACTGCGAATCCCAAGCCAGAGGCTGCACAAGGCACAGAGGTACTTTGAAGACCTGCGGAGATATTGTATTTTGAATGCCTTACCTCCCCCTCCAATCGACGAAGGCTTGGCACTAGCTCCGAAACTCCTATTTGCTTAAGAACCCCCCCCCCCCCCAAAAAAAAAAAAAAAAACACATATGAAAATAATAATCCTATATCACCCTTATAAGGAATACGGGTTCTTAAGCAGATAGTAGTACATGCTCAAATTCAAAGCCAGGCACGATGCTCTCACAGCCGACTCGCCCACCACGGTCGGCACGACGAACGCTCACTGCCTGCACTTGGGATTCTCGGGCTGTGGCTTAAAGCCCTAAACCCTATAAAATCCTGAGCCCTAAAACCTTAAACCCTAAAACCCTACAACCCGAAACCCTCTAAACCCTATACCCTAGAAGCCCAAAGAGAACAATGTTGAGGGTCCGGCTCGAAGGTTTGAGGTTTGGGATTTAGGGTTCAGGGTTTCGGGTTTAGGGTTCCGGGTTTAGGAAGAGCTGGGTGCGTCTTCTTGGGACCTGAGAACAGTTAACAACTGCTGCTTTCGTGCATGGCGGTTCACTCTTGGACTAGGAGATGAACACGTTTGTACGGGTCTTGCGTGGATCACCAACTGATTGACGGTTTAGGGTTTAGGGTTTAGGGTTTAGGGTTTAGGGTTTAGGATTTAGGGTTTAGGGTTTTGTGGTCTACCATTGGTGCTCTAGAACAGAGGTCTCATTAGTAGGAAGTTCGTGAGGGTAATAATATGATTCTCGCCGGTGAACGAAGCGAATACAAGAAAACCAAAAAGCTGAAGAACACACCGTGTGAGCTTGCGAATGATCGAACACAACAACCTCACCCCCCCCCCCCAAGTAGTAGCATGTACTGGGAGTTTTGCACGCTCGTTACATTCACGAAGTTCGTAAATTAATGGCCCCCATGAGCTCATAAGTAGCTTCTGGGGGCCGCTGCAAGATTAGGGAGAACCCGAAACCATCAGGCCTGGAAACCCTAAACCCTAAACCCTAAACCCTAAACCCACCTAAACAACCACAACAAGTGGGCCTTGGTCTTGGGCGGGGTGTTGTGCTTGAAGCGGCTGGAGAGGTTGCGGCTGCTGTCCATGCTCTTGGAGCTGTCCTTTGGGGTTTGGGGTTTGGGGTTTGGGGTGTGGGGTGTGGGGTGTGGGGTGTGGGGTTTGGGGTTTGGGGTTTGGGGTTTCGGGTTTGGGGTTTAGGGTAGGGTTTAGGGTTTAGGGTTTAGGGGTGAGGTTTAGCGTCGAGCGGGGAAGGCTTAAGGTTTGAATATGCTTGTATGGTTTCAGAGGTTGAGTTCGAGGATGTGTGTGAGGGAGCATCATTTGTTTCCCTAAACCCTAGGACCCTAAGCTCCCCGAACCCTACACCCTAAGCTGCCTAAGCTCCCTCATCATCTTACACACCCATCGCCCAAACCCCCCCTTGAACTGAATCCTACACTCGATCCTAGTAACTTATAGGCCTTCTGGATTTTACAGAGTTTATGAGCTTTTCGCAGGCTTATGTTCTATGGAGGGTTCTGCAGTGCTTATAGGGGTTTTATATTCGTCGAGGTTACGTGGGAGGACACACGGGCGCACCCAAGCCCTCCAACTCGGAACCCCACACCCTAAAAACCCAAACCCTCTCAACTCTCTAAACCCTGTGAAGCCCTATAAACCCCATAAACCCCTTAAACCCTAAGTCCCCGAACTCCAAGCCCAGTGGCACCATGGACGACGTCGGACGCGTCGCCAGATGGCTCCTTGTTGATCTGGCCAGGGAGGCTCCTTGGCTTAGCGGCTTCGGGTCTAGGGTTTATCCGCCGACCCCAGCGGTAGCAGGGCGGCGTCAGTGAAGACCCCCCACCGCCCTCACCGCCCTCACCCGCTCTCACAGCATGCTGCTCATGACACCTTGAATTGGAGTGTTTTTGCATTGTTTGGCTTCAGTGCATGCCCAAACCCCGCCACCCATCGCCCTCACCCATGACGCCTTGAATTGTCCATTCAGGTGGTTCAGTGCATGCCCGACCCCCCCACCCCCCCGCCACCCCCCACCCTGTCGTAGTGTTTTAAGGATTCCAGTCCATGCCCGCCCTGACCGCCCTCACCGCTCTCACCGCTCTCATCACTCCCCCTCCCAATCCACCCCTCCCTGACACCAACCCTTTACCCTCAACCCCCCACCCGCCGCCTCGACTCTGAAACCCCACCCCCCCCCCCCATCCCTTCCCTCCTAGGCCCCTACCCCCTACTCCGCCCCTGACAAATCTCTAGTTTGAGGGATTCCAATCCACGCCCGCCCTAACCGCCTCCCCGCTCTCATCACTCCCCTGCCTTCCGCCCCCAACTCCACCAACCCTCGACCGTCACCTCCCCTGTCCACCCGCCGCGCTCCACCCTGCCTTCCGCCCCAACCCTCTCACCAGAGCTGGTCAAATGAGTCAGGCCCCCCTTTCCGCCAGCCGCCCCCACCCTCTCCCACTCCCACTCCCTAACCCTCCCACCAACCCTCCCCAGCCCTCATCATTACCCCCTCCCACCATCGTGCACCATCCGACCGCCCCCCCGCTCTCACCGCTCTCATCGCTTCTTCATCTCTATGCCCCCCAGTCCACCCCTGCCTTCCGCCCCCAACTCCCTAATCCGACACCAACCCTCTACCGTCACCCCACCGCCGCCCCCCTTTCCACCCCCACCCACCCCCACCCCCCCCGCCCCCGCCCCCCCCGCCTGCCCGCGCTCCACCCTGCCTTCCGCCCCAATGCAACTGTCTTGGGTCTGGGGTCGGCGGCACTGGCGGTAGCCATTAAATCGGGCA
The DNA here is from genome assembly GCA_905221605.1 of Symbiodinium natans. NCBI lineage: Eukaryota > Dinophyceae > Suessiales > Symbiodiniaceae > Symbiodinium > Symbiodinium natans. Next base: position 1,107,099 of record CAJNDS010002757.1, on the reverse strand, counting down.
GCGCGAGGTCCCCAAGGACCGAGCATTGGCGGACCTTTTAGCCCGGGTCGTCCCGGGAATAGCCTTGCTGGCCTCTGGCCTTCTGCGAAGCAGAATTAGGCCGAACGCCAGTGCCGCCGACCTTTCGCGGCCCGGTCGGTTTTCGTGGGTTGAGGCACGAAAAATGGGACGGGCGCGGATGCCCCATGATGCCCCCCAAGGGGCGCGCATCATGAGCATCAGCGGGTTCAGCCCGGGACCCCCAGGCGCGCATCAGGGGAGCATCAGGAGCATGATGCCCCCCAAAGGGCGGGCATAGGACCCTAAACCCTAAACCCTAAACCCTTGACGGATCTGCTCGCCCCGCGCTTCTGCCTGCGCTGCCCGCCCATGGGCGCAGCCCCTTAAATAGTCTACTCTAAGAGTTCCCCCAAGCTCGCCTATTTAGGTAGTATAACAAGGACTTCTACGGTACTAACCTGCAGACTGACCCAAGTCGGAGGGATCTTGAGAGGTTGAGGGGTGGCTGATGCATTGAAGGGCTCGTAGCTGCGGGGCGGCAAAACCCCAAACCCTAAATGCCCTACGCCCTGAGCCATCCTGGACAACACCGGGAGTCCTGTAGCCCTCAAACCCTAAACCCTTAACCCTAAACCCTAAACCCCAAACCCCAAACCCCAAACCCTAAACCCTAAACATTGGGGCGTAGATGGAGTGAAGGAGCCCAGGTCGAACACAGTCTTCTAGGGGCGCGGCAAGAGACGCCACCTTTAAACATGGGTTGCAGGAAGCCGTGACAGCGCAGCAAAAAAAAACCAAGCAACCGAATACCTACACCCTAACGCCCCTCACAAGGCCATGAGTTGGGGTTTAGGGTTTAGGGTTTAGGGTTTAGGGTTTTGGGTTTTCGGGTTTGCGGGGGCCCAGAACGTTTTGATTCGCGGATATTGGGTCTTGGGTTCTACATTAGCCCACCAACATACATCTTTGGGGGCTCGCAAGTCGTAAGGCAAACCCTGGACCCCAAGTGACGACCTTTCGGTCATCCAGGTTGCACTACGGGGGTGTAGGATGCTGAACCCTAAACCCTAAACCCTAAACCCTAAACCCTAAACCCTGAACCCTAAACCCTAAACCCTAAACCCTAAACCCTAAACCCTGAACCCTAAACCTTAGTAGTCCAAGCCAAGCTGCAACAAGTTGATGTCTTCGTCGACTGCCTGGGACTTGATTTCTGGGATCCTCTCCGCCGCGGCCTTCGCAGCATTGAAGCCGGCAGACAAGCAGGCATATCCCTTGCAATATTGAAGTAGTAACCCTAAACCCTAAACCCTAAACCCTAAACTCCAAAGTCTTTTCACCCTAAACCCTAAACCCCAAACCTAATCGAAATCCTGCTAAGCAACAAGTCAGGAAACTTCAGTCACATTTAGGGTTTAGGGTTTGGGGTTTGTGGGAGTTGGTTTGGGTTTAGCATGCGGGTGTTTGGGGTGAGTCTGCTGTGACGAGGCTCAGGATCTCAGGGATAAGGAAATGCACAAAGTACCAAATCCAGCTGAGTGCTTTGCAAGGGGCCTCCGTGTCGCTGGAATCGGCTGCTGGCGATTCTTGCAGCTCCTGGAACCACACCGTGAGGCTTTTAGGGTTTAAAGCATCATGAATACTTTGGCTTTGCATCTCTGACCCACAACCCTAGAACCCTAAACATTATATATATCGTGTAGCCTCACATCGTAAAACCTTTACGCCGCAAAGGCTTGCGGAGAGGCATGGGAACTATCGGCTGGACAAGGCTGATGTGCTCTGGATCCTACAGCACAAAGAAAGAAACGCTTGCTGATACTTTCTATCTAGAACACACATGTATATGTGTGGGACCAAACATGAATTTGAATGCGTGTATATATATACACACACACCCTAACCCTTTCGGGTCTCCTTTCCCAGGAGCACTGGCACCTGTGGCAGCGAACGCGTCTCTTCCACGATAGCCCGCTCTGTGGTCTGCGGGGACACCGCGAAGGATACCTGCCTGGTCTGGGGTTTTCTTTGCGGTTTGGGGAGAAAGTTGATAAGGTTAGGTTTGCACGTCTAGAGTTTTGGGAGGTTAGGGTTGGCGCAAAGCCAGCACCCTCGCACAGGGTTTCGAGATGTGAGGACTTGAGTCGACGTCAAACCCTTTTCCGGTACTACCGTCGGTCCCCTGGAACCCCGGATTGTTTTAGTCCGGTATCTGCAGGAACGTGCAATGGGCTTCGCGTTTTCTAGGTCTTACAGGTTTGTGGGGCCCCTAAATTTGGCTTTGGAGGTCTCTACCCAACGCCGAACCCTAAAAGCCTAAACCCTAAACCCTAAACCCTAAACCCTAAACCCTAAACCCTAAACCCTAAACCCTAAACCCTAAACCCTAAACCCTGAGCCGGGGCCTGCATTTCTTGTCCTCCGGGTGGACCTCGGCATCCGCGGAGGGCCGGCTGGCGACGCGCGAGATGCTCCGACTCTCGGGAGCTCGGCCGCCTGCATGCCGTTTAGGGTTTAGGGTTTAGGGCTTAGGGTTTAGGGTTTAGGGTTTTAGGGTTTAGGGTTTGGGGTTTGGGGTTTGGGGTTTAGGGTTTAGGGTTTAGTTTAGGGTTTAGGGTTTGGGTTTAGGGTTTAGGGTTTAGGGAGACCTGAAACCCTAAAGCCTATTGAGGGTTGAGGGTTCAAGGATTCAGCGTTTGGGGGTATTTTCTGAGGGTATTCGGCTTAGGTGTTCGGAAGCTGTGGTCCTAAACCCCCAAACCCTAGCCTGCAGGTTTCAGAAGTGAGAGGAACTGGCTCCAATTACTTGATGGGGGCCTAACCAAGTGTACCCCAGTTGATCCTTAAGCCCTATAAGCCCTAAATTTCCCTAAACCTTCACACTAAGCCCTATAAGCATCCCTAAGGCCTAAGTGCTAACACTACTTCACCCCGAATCCCTGCTGGCAGTCGAGCGGAAGCACTGCAGGATTCTTCCCCGCCTTCCTCGAACTCCTCGTCCTCATCCTTGGCTGTTAACTTGGCTGCACTTAGGAGGGTAGCAAAAAATTAAACTTTTAGCTGCCTGCTTAAGAAACCCAATAAACCCAAAAAGGCGAAAGATGTAAAGTTACAGTAAAGCACCACAAAGTATTAACTACCCTCAAACCTGGAAACTGCACAGCACTCGTCACCCCCACCCCCCCACCCCAAAGCCCAAAGCCCAAAACCCCAATGGTTTTGAGGTTTGGGATTTGGGACTTTGAGACTTCGCTCTGAGGTTTCGGTTTGTGGGCGCTTCAGCCAACTCTAACTTGAGTACCGGGGGTGGAAAGGCCCTAAACCCATTCAGGGACCCGGGAAACTGGGTCCCCTTTTCCGGGGGGGGGGGGGGCGAAGACGAAATCCGAAGACGAAATTTGAAGACGAAATTCGGCCCAGCCGAAATTCGGCCCTGAAGCCGGAATTCGGCCCCTGAAGCCTAAATTCGGCCCTGAAGACGAAATTCGACCCTGAAGACGAAATTTGGCCGTGAAGACGAAATTCGGCCCTGAAACCGAAATTCGGCTCCTGAAGATGAAATTTGGTCCGGAAGCCTAAATTCGACCCTGAAGCCGAAATTCGGCCCTGAAGACGAAATTCAATGCCATTTTAGGCTGGGGGACCGAAACCGAATTCAAGCTTCAGGGTCCGAACTTAAGCTTCAGGGCCGAATTTCGTCTTCGGGACCGAATTTCGGCTTCAGGGCCGAATTTCGGCTTCAGGGTCGAATTTCGCCTTCGGGGCCGAATTTTGTCTTCAGGAGCCGAATTGCGGACTTCGTCTTCGGGGCTAATTTCAGCTTCAAGGGCCGAATTTCGTCTTCAGTGCCGAATTTCGTCTTCGGCCGAGTTTCGGCTGGGCCGAATTTCGTCTTCAAATTTCGTCTTCGCCGCCCCCCCCCCCGGAAAAGGGGACCCAGTTTCCCGGGTCAATGCTTTAAACAATAAAGAAGCTCACAACCCTCAAAGCCTTGAAGCTCCTCATTGCCCCACCCCTGATCCTTTGGAGTGCCTTGTTAAAACCCCCAAAAGTAAATCGCCAAACCCTAACCCCCCCCTTCCCCCCCCGACCCCAATCAGCGCTGGTTAAATGCAGCCCCGGCAGCCTCATGCTGACAGTAGCGCCGGATGTGGCGCGTCGCCCACACAGGTGGGCCAAAGTGCATGCTCTTTGCCTCGACACGGGAACTGGCTTCCAAGTATTAGTTCGGGAATTGGGGGAGTTCGGTACTCTAACACGTAGCCCCCGATACATGCCCTCTAAGGGATTGTGTAGCGACATGGACATAGTTTTTTCAACTTCAGGGTTCAGGGTGTAGATTTCTCAGCTCCATTTCTTTGCTGGGCGCACCTTCTGCTTAACAAAAAGGGGGTTTATGAGGGATCCCACTCATTTCAAAAGGGAAAGAGGCAACAACTGGGCGCCTGGTAATTAATCCCTGCACCTCACCCTCAATGGACCCGAAATCTAAACCTCTGAAACCTCAACTCCGCGTAGCCAAGCTTATGCTCAGTGCGCATCTCGTTCAACTACGGTTCGGCTTCGTTTATGTGCAGGGCCTTGAGGTCTCATGGTTTTGGGAGCTGAAGGGTTTTTGGGCTTAGAGCTGTACAGAAGGCCCCTAGACCCAAGACTGTAAACCTTTAACCAAACATCCAAAACAAAAAACATACCTGGAGTTTGGGAACTTGAGGGCTCTTGAGCTAAGGCATCAGGGCTTTGGGTATTTCAAGGTTTGGGGCTTTAACTCCCAAAGACTTGTGTAAGCCCAAAAAGCCCAAAACCCTCACCCTAAACCCCAACCCCCAAACAGCAGCCCGCAGGCGGAGGGGGTCTGGCGTGGACGCACCTGTCTGCTGCAAAGGTTAGGATGTAGGGATTTCAGGGATTTAAGTTCAAGGTTTAGGTTGTAACAACCTATAGCACACAAAGACGGAGATGGCCTGCGGGAGGCGTGGCGGGCGACTCCTCTCCGTGGTGACCTGCGCTGCAGCGGCTTTCTCACCGTGAGCCCCAAACACCAAAGTCACTAAACGAAGCACCTCATGGGGTTCCTCGGAGCTAGGGCTTAAGGAATTAAGGTAAGCCCCCCACCCCCTTCCAAGTACCACAAGATGTAGGGCATCTTCGTGTACAAACCCCAGAGCAACCACGATCTAGGGTTTAGCGCTTCAGGTTTAGCCGAAAAAACTCACCTTCGACCGTGAGCACAACCCCAGACGGCATGCCTCACGGCATGCTTTCTGTTTGTGTTTCATGCTCGGGCTCTGGCAAGGAACCATGACCTCCCAAATCACTAAATCCCCAAACCTTAAACCAGGAGTCGAAGAGAGGTCTAAAAGAGAAATCGCTAGGGTGCAGATAGTTTCCGCTTTTCCCTTTCGCTAGAGCGATGTAATCGCATAGGAAAAAAAGGAATCGACCAACCCGTAGGCTTCTCAGCCCCCTAAGACCTCAAATCCGTGAACCCCTCAAAGCCTCAACACCCTCGACTCCAGGGCTGCAATTTTGAACCCCTCAAGCAACCTGGACCCTAAACCCTAAAACCCGAAAACGCTGAAAACCCAAAACCCTAGAACCCTGAAACCCTAGAGCATTGAAAGCCCAAAACCCCTGAAACCCTGAACCTCAGAACCCTAGAACCTTAAACCCTGAAGCCCTTTCACCCTAAATCACCCTAAAGGGCCTCAAGCCCTTAAACGGCAGAGCCCTGTAGAGCAGCCTTGACCCTAAACCTTTAACCCCTAAACCCTGAACCCTAAACCCTAAACCCTAAATCACAAAACCCTAAACCCTAAACCCTAAACCCTGAACCCTAAACCCCCTAAGCCCTGTAAGGAGCCTTGGAGATCGACTTGGAGGCAAAGAACGGCCTCTGGCCGGACTCCTGCGTGGTGTGGACCGGGATTGGGCGCTCAGAAAACTTTCGGAGGGTTTAGGGTTTAGGGTTTAGGGTCACAGGGTTTTGGGGACTTAGGGGTTGGCCACTGGGAGCCCGTATAGAAAAGCTGATTCAGGCAGTCGGGGGATCTAGGATAAGAGGTGGGGGCCCCTTACGTGCCAAGGCATCTGTGGTGGGCGCCTACATGGGAGGAAGCCGAAATCATGGCCCCTTCCTGGGGTTCCTTGAGCAATGCGGAGGAAAAGGCGCCCAAAAAAGGCGCCATAATTCAGAGAAACCCGACAATTAAGGGGAAAACGCTTCTGAAGCCATAAATTAAGCCCACAGACCCATGAACTACCTGGGCTGCATCCATGCGGTCGGGAGCCTTGCCTCCACGAACATCAGCTCCCTCATGTCACGCATCTCGCGACCTAAAGGTTTCAGGGTAAAGGGTTTTTTTGGGAGTTTGGCTCAAGAAGTCGCAGGGGGTTCGGGTTGAGGGATGATGGATCTAAGGCAATGTCCGTGCCGAGCAGCAGGTTTGACAAACAAACTGCAGCCACCACATCCTATGAACAAAAACATAGCTGAACTTGCTGCGTGCTGCTGGCAAGCTCCCGAAACACCAAACACAGACACCAACAACACTCTAGCCGCGCGATCCTGAACCTTAAGCCGGAACCCCAAAAACCCAAACCCTAAACCCCAAAACCCAGCCCTAAACCCTAAACCCCGAATCCCAAACTCAACCACAAGATGACCCAAAGCAAGGCCCGGAGCCCCCGACGCACGGCTTTACTCTGACGAGGCGCGCAGCTCTTCGCTCATCTTCTCTTGCAACTTGTCCACCTTAGGAACTTTGAGTCTGTGACCCTAAACCCTAAACCCTAAACCCTAAACCCGGCCTAAACCCTAAACCCTAGGCCCCTCTTCCCTAAACCTTGGGGGTTTGGGCTTTTAGAGGGTGTGAGAGCAGGCTTCCGCGAGCATTGGAGGGCGATTTCTGCTATGATGCTTAGGGTCCCTTAGTCGTTCTTAGGGTTTGGGGTTTAGGGGTATAAGAACTTGAAGCCATATATTTCAACCCGAATTTGTTGGTAAGAAGGAGCGTTTTGTCTTACAAGTGCAGGGTCCCATTTGTGACCAAGGACATGCGGGCCTCTGGCAGTAATGCTCCGCGACTCCCCGCCCTGGCCAAACCAACAAAGCCACCACAAAATGCTGAATCCCTAAACCTGAACACCGATACCCGCAAACCCCACAATCTTAAAGAATGCCCGAAACGACCCGAGGACCGACTGCAAAGTGCCCGAAGCCTGCTAAACCCCAAACCCCAAACCCCAAACCCCAAGCCCTAAGCCCTAAACCCTAAACCCCAAACCCATTACCCCAGCAACAAGAACTCAGAAGCCATGCCAGGTCGCCATCTTCTGCATTTCCGCGAGGAGGACGCCGCTTAAATCGTGGAAGGCATTCTCGGGGCAACTGTTTGACGGAGCCTCCATCCTCCGAACGCTGATTCTGGGATTGGGTTGAGGGGGTTGAGGGGGGTTGAAGGGGGTTGAGGGGGTTGAGGGGGTTGAGGGGGTTGAGGGGGGGTTGAGGGGGCTGAGGGGGTGGGGAGGGGGTTGAGGGTCTTGGAGGTTCCGGGTACCAGGGATCCTCTCTGATCTTGCGTTCTTCTGCGGTCGACGGCCAGTCCGACACCCTAAGCCCCTAAAAAAAATTAAAGGGCCATTAGATTGTATAGATACCCTAAACCCTAAACCCCAAACCCTAAACCCTAATCCCTGAACCCTAAACCGGGTTGAGACCCCGGACTCCCCTAAAAAGTGCCGCCCTTCCCTCTCCAAGATCTGGGATCCCGCGCGTCTCAGAAGGCAGCACGCAGCTGCGACTTCTGACGGGCTCTTTCGGCGTTATAAAGCCATAAGAACAGAAGCGGCTGCGGAACAGGGGGTTTAGGGTTTAGGGTTTAGGGTTTAGGGTTTAGGGTTTAGGGTTTTTCAGAGCTTTTTAGGGGGTTCCTTCGGTTTGGTTTATACGGCTTGGGGATGCAACGGCTGAATTCCAGTTTGAGAAGCAGTGAGTCTTAACGGAAATCTGTTACCAAAAGGTAACCTTTAGGGAGCCCAAATATTGAACAACCCTCCCACCCCCAAGAAAAACGAAAAGAACACGTACAACAAACTGAGCAGGTCCTTGGTCGGGGTTCAGGGTTTATGGCTTCGGGCTTAGGGCCCAGGGTGTCAACGCGGCGATTGATGCGCAATGACTCCTTGAAGGACACATATGACGCTCAAAACCTTACGCAAGCCATGCTGCCTTCGCCTTCGTACTACCCTGATGAGCAACTGCGCGCTTAAACAAAATGCTTCGCAGTAGTTGGCTTGCAAAGCCTATAGAGGCCTAAACGCAATCCCTTGCTGCCCCAAAGCGCGAGCATCATGATCCCTAATGGTGAACCCTAAATCCGAAACGCTATAACCCTCCTTGGTTATGGGCACGGACTCCTCGTATTTCATGTTCCTGTCTTTCTCCTCTTCCAGCTTGGAGCAAAGAGCTTTGCTGTCTTCAAGCTGCAGGGGCAAGCGCGCTTCCGACAGAACATAGGGTTTAGGGTGTAGGGTTTCGGGTTTAGGGCTTCTATGTTCATTTGTTTAGACCTCAGCCCTAAACAACCACACGGAAGACAACCCAAGCCCCCCCTCCCCCGACCCTCCCCAATGATCAACCTCCCCACAACCCCGAAATCCTATCAACCCTAAACCCTGTAAACTCTATATCCCCGGATCCGAGAATTAAAAAGTTGTTCGGTGCCGCGCTCGACAGACTAACTTGCTTGCCTTTTGCTTTTGGCTTTCGTTTGGAGTGGGTGCCAGGCCGTCGGTACTTTAATTGTTTGGCTTTTTGTTTGGGCGGGGAGGTGTGGAAAGAGGAGGGGAGGCAACTCCTCCCCTTGTCCACCTTGTGGACTCTCTTTGCGTCACTTCAGGGCCCAAAGGGTTAGTTTGGGGTGTGAATGGAAGCCATAAACCCCAAACCCTAAATCTCCCGAATCATACTAATGGCCTGGCTATGGGAAGCCCAAGCTTAGCGCCTACGCGCGAGGCTACAGTTCACCCACTGAGCAGCTAGGTATTTCAGCCCTTCATGGCATTCATGGCAAAAATACGAGCTGCGCCCTTCCGACCAAAGCAGGGCGGTAAGCACACTGAGTTTTTTAGGGTTTTAGGGTTTAGGGTTTAGGGTGCAAAAGTAACAGCAGGGGTATTTCAGCAGGGGTATTTGAAGATTTGGAACAATCCCCCCCCCCCCCCCCCCCCCACCCGCGGCAAAGTTGCATCGCAAGTCCATGCAGCCATGTTCGACGCCCGAAGTACCCGTCATAAAGCCCTCAAACCTGAATCCTAAGCCCCCCAAACCCGAATTAGCTGGACCCCCAAAACCTCCCAGGCCTGCTTTTCAAGGTCCAGGATCTCATCATCTTTCTGCTTTATTTGGGCCTTGGCTCGCCCCAGGTGCTGGAGGGCCGTTTTTGGGTTGTAGGTTCAGGGTTTAGTTCCGGTTTCTGGCTTTAGTTTGCCCACGAAAGCAGCTCCAAAAGTTTGGGGTTTGGAGTTGGCGTTGGGCCAGGCCTGTCAGTAACTCCCATCCTGGTGCTTAAGGCGCCGCAGTTGTGTGCCCCGGGTGTGAGAAGAGCTTGCTGCTAGGAAAGCAGCACAGCAAAGTAGCTGAGAAGATAAGCAGGCAAGCAAGCAGAGAGGTAGGCAGCTGGTACTAGCCATGGAAACATACTCAACGGGCTGATTGGTGTTGTTTTGGGTGTTTTTGGCCTGTGTGAGTGCTGTTCACGTATTTGATCGGACGCCTCTTTTTTGTGATCTGCAATCCTTAACTCACGTGAAACTTACCACATCTGTCTGCCTGAGGTCAGCTGGCGCACGCACTAAAACATGCGAGCTCGAGAAAGAAAACGGCAGCGCAGCAAACAAGCGGAGCAATGAGCAACGGCATGGCCAGCACTAGCAGGGCAGCCCTGCATCCACCGGCTTGCATGCGCGTTGCTCACGCCTTCGGCTCCGCCAGTCCCAAGCGACCACCGCACGGATCAACTGATGCGGCTCAAATGGCCGACGTCAGGTTTGTGTGCACCGGAACCGAATGGAGCGCTGCCAACAGCTCAGACATCACTCGGTGAGCTCGCTGAGCAAGAAAGAGCTCGCCTGGATGCCGTCGGCAATCCGCTGCGCCTTGTTCATGCCAGTCTGCCCGCTCAATCCTGAGTTCAAGACGATGCCCTCCAAGATCACCAAGGGGCTGCTGCCTGGCTCCAGCACCTCGAGGCCCTCCTCGGTCCTCTTGTTGTTGAAGTGCTCCTTGGCTGACTTCTGAACCCCTCCAAAAAGTTTAACTTTTAGGCCCCTTATTGTAGTTATCATTTCTACAAAAACCCAAAAAGTTAAAGTCCTAAGAGCCAGCCAGAAGAAAGCCAAGGCTCGACAACGTCTTCGAACTCCATGTCGTCGCCCTTGGGGCTCGCTGCCAACTCCTCGGCCCAGGGGTGCGCCCAGAAGTCGCCTCCCAAGTTCCCCTCGGCCCGCGCAAGGACGCGCGGCGAGGCACGAAGAGCAGGGAGCCCGGTGAAGGAGATGGCCAGGGGAGCGAGGAGGAGGGCCAAGGCGAAGAGGAGCAAGGAGGCAAGGAGGGAGTGGCGGGCCATGGCACTGTCTGGGCTGCTGCGGGGCGGTTGTGTCCAAAACTTGAGGCCAAACGGCTTCGGAGACCCCATGCCTCGATCCACAACGCAAAAAAAAGAGCGAAATGTCGAAAGTGCTCTGCGCCAAAATGGCCTGCAGAAGTGCTTGCAAAAAACACCAAAAGTACAATATGTGCATTCAGACTCAATCTGCGAAACTATAACTTCAAGATACGTATGTGTCCGTAAAGATTAATTTTAATGATGTGCACAGACATGACCTGAAACATAGCGACGTAGTCACCTGCAGCTCCTCCGGCCGCAATATCCACTACAGCTACCCCCCCCCCCTCCGAAACCCTTAGGGTTTAGGGTTTAGGGTTTAGGGTTTAGGGTTTAGGGTTTAGCCCTCAAGAAAGGGGAAATGCCTGACTCTTCTTCGGGCCGAAGAACTAGCAGAACCAGTGAAAACGAGCAGTTGTCACTGCTCAGCTGCTTTCTACGCTGAGTCCCTGGCGGCTTCCTCTGCAGCCCTCTTCTCTGAGCGCTGGCGCTTGGCCTCAGTTTGCAAACGGACGCCCGGGAAAGCCCCAAAGAGGAGTCTGTGGGCGTTTCTGGTGGGTTTAGGGCAGGGAATCATGTGATTTGGGGGCTGAAGGGAGAAAAGGGCTAAACCCCAAGACTACAAAGCCTAAAAACCCTAAAACCCTGTAAGCCCTGTGAAGGCCCTAAAGTAAACTCCAGAAAGTTGGAACATCCTTCTCCTTCAATACCCTTAAGGGAAAGTATTGGGGAAACCCAGCACTCATCATCCTAAACCCCATGTTCCAACTTTCTGGAATTCACTTTAGGGGTGCGGGGGCTAACTTCTATACTCCCCTTAGAACCTTCATTTTTTTTTTTATATCCTCTTGGGTTTTGTATAAAAAACAAAAAAAAACAATGCCCAAGGGGGATATAGACTTAGAAGCTGTAGTTCAAGGCCTGCGGAGCCGGCCTCACGAGGTTGAGGGGGGGCTCAGAGATGCAAGCTCTTGAAGGGTTTAGGGCTTCAGGAGCTTTAGGGTCTAGGGTTTAAGGCTTAGGGTTTAGGGTTTAGGGTTTAGGGCTTTTCTGGGGGCTGTGGGCTTAGGGTGTAGAGGGCCTACAGGACTTAGAGGGTCTTAGGGGTTCAGGGAGGAGATGCATCAAGCGCCCTGACCCTTAGAAGGCCAGAACCCTGAAATAAATCCGAAACCCTAACCCAAAGCCAAAAGCCGGAACCTTTCAAGACTATAACCCCCCCCCCCCCAAAAAAAAAAAAAAAAGTATTCATATCCTGAAAACCCTAAGCCCCTCCAGCCCTAAACTGCTCTTCAAGGACCCAGAAGGAACCCTAAACCCTAAACCCTAAACCCTAAACCCGAATCCCCCCCACCCCCAACAAAGAGGCCGCGGCCTCGTTATCCTGGAGGAACTTGTTGAACTTCACCAGCTGATTTTGGAGCTGGAGATCCTCTCGTGGCTCTCTCAATTGGGAAATTCGGTTCCCCGTAGACTCCCGCAGGTTGCAGGTTCCCAAGTTTAGGGTTTAGGGTTTAGGGTTTAGGGTTTGGGGTTTAGGGTTTAGTGTTTAGGGTAGAAGGAGACACAGGTACCCAAATTACTCCCCTCCCCCCAAAATTAACCCCCCCCCCCTACCCCCTCATATTAAATCCCCCTACATCCTACAATATAACTATAATGGAGGGGGGGGGTATTTAATATTAGGGGGTAGGGGGGGGGGTTTAATATTAGGGGGAGGGGCCACAAAATCTGCATGGCGCACAGATTCAAGGCTGCCTATGCACGATTAAGAGTTTAGGGCTTGGGGTGTGGGTTTAGGGCTTAGGGCTTCGGGTATACGGTATAGGCATAGGGCATAGGGTTTGGGGTTCGGGCCCAGGCTCCATAGAGGCTTCAAAAATCTTTGGCGTTTTTAGGATACATATTCGGTTCAGGGTTATGAGGGGGGGTTGTCAAGGGTTCGAGGATTCTGGGTTTGAGGGCGGGCTCTTGGCTGGCGCGCACGCGCGCGCGCGTGCTTCAAGGGGAATTCGAATTCAAAGCCGCAAAGCCAGGGCCCCAAAATCCCAACCCCCTCTCCCCCCTATAAACCCTAACCCCAATTTCCCGGTCGCGACCACTGTCCTTGACCCGTAGCTGCTCTTCCTTCTTTCGGAACTGGTCCTCCTCCTTGGCGAACCTGGCCTCCCACAAAGGCGAAGACTGTGCAAGCCTTACAGGGTTTACAGCGCCTGAGGGCATCGAAGTCTGAATGTCATGATCTTGAAGCAGGGTATATATTTCTTGTACCCCGAAAAGGACACCCAATGTATACACTCACCAATATTAAAAAGGAACCTTCTATACACTCACCAAAAACAGAAATATAAACCCTACTTCATATATATATATATAAATCTAAGCCATGAAAGCTATGAGTGGTTTAGGGTTTTGGGTTCAGGGTTTATCCTTTTCCGTGAGCAATATCCTTCGTTTTACGCCCTCCTAAGTTGAGGGGAGTGGACGCGTCGAGATTGACCTCCAACATGTGTAGTACGAATAATAACTGTCATAGTCATAAGCAGAATGATACTGGCATTGATCACGATAGCAACCATGATTATAAACAAAGAACATCGTTCTAGTCAGAGGAAATAGGATGGGTTCCGCGCTTGCTTTTTCGGACGGGTGTTAAGGCTTCAGGGTTTCATTAGCTATGGACTTTGGGCTTTTGCAGGGCCGAGAGGCTCACTGGAACTGAGGAATGTAGGGGTTAAATGCTTTAGTGCCAATGGATGGACCAACCAAACACGAGCCCTAAACCATCACCCGAAGAACACCCTACACTGCAAGCCCTAAACAGCAGAGAAATGCAGCTTATGCCTCCAACTCGCCTAACTGCCCACCTCTATAGGCCCTCTACCCCAGAGCCCACATGGAGGTTTCATGAATTTGGGGTCAGGGCTTCGGGTTTAGGGGTTCCTACGGTGAGGCAGGGTGTAGGTCCAAGGTCGGGGGATTGGGGCATGTTGGGGGGCCCCAATCTTCAAATGCCCGTATCTCTCCGAAACCCACAGAGATGCGATGCCTTCTGGTTCTCTAGGGCGTCCTGCACTTCGTACCTGCACCCACGCCGAAACACGTGCGACTGGCTGGTTTTTTTTGGGAGAAGGTCCTTTGGGCGTCCGTCGCTCGCTTTGGGTTGGGGGCTGCAGCCACCGGACTTGAGCACTACTGGCGATGATGGGATGGGAGGCGCATGCCGCTGATTACACCCCTGTTATACATGCCGTAAAAGACCCCCCAAGAAGGTACCCTGGTTTCGGAGGCAGAACTCCCAGATTTTCCGAGTCCCCGCACATCTGCCGCCGCTTCTCCAGTAGCCGCGTCGCAGGATTGACATTGTCAAAGAAGAGCTGCTGCCTCAGGTGGAATTGTGCGGGGGGCAGGGGCTGACCTTAATAAATTCAGGGCCTATTTTGGGGGTCTTTGTTATGGAGTATGGCTTTAAGACTGCCCAACCAGGGGTGATTTTGAGGAATTTGGTGTCAGATCGGTTCCGCTGGGCTAGCGTACATACATGAAGTAGAGATGTTCCGCTAGACAAGGGGGTCGCGCGCATGTAAATCGCCGTGGATGTCCCAGCCAAACGCAGTCCATAGACCGTACTGCCCTACTGTAAATGGTAGCCCATGGTGGACAAGGCCCGCAATCCCACCAGCCAAAGGTCAAACAAAGGCTACCTACTGAGCGCCGATGCAATGACAAAGCACTGCAGCGCTGATTAGCCTCCCGCCTCCAGCCATAAACTGTCCAAACCCTCAAACCCGTGAACACCAAACGCATTTTTTTTGAACCCTAAACCCTGTGAACCCTAGGCCCTCGGCCCTAAACCCCAACATCAAGAAGAACAGCTTCAAGCTTGTTTGCCAGGCCCGTTTTGTAAAGACTATTTCTAATCAGAATGGGTAAGGCTTGGGGTGTCCGAAAGCAGGGGGGTACCCTTTTCTTTTGAGGGGGTTACCGTTCCTACAATGAATGTGGACTATCGTATACTTGGGCTAGACTCCCGAACCTCTCAACTCCTCAACCGCCAAAGTAGTCACCTCACCAAACCTTCCAGACCCTTGCGCCGCAACAAGGGGCCTTTAAAGGTACCCAAGCTGGGTCACCGGAAGAAAAACCCCAAACATCAAAGCGCGCGGCGGGTGCTTGGGGATGGCACCTTAGCAAGCTGACTTGCAGTTGTTGAACTCCACGTGCTCGTAGGCAGTTGCGTTTCAAGTCGGTTGTGAGTGTGTTTTGAGGTTGAAGGCTTGTGGGCGTTTGGGAGAATAGCACAAGGAAGACCTTTCTCCATTGACACACGCCACTCAGCAGCTGTTGGTCCCTGGCCTCGTTCGCCATCGGCGCCCGCCATCTGGTCAACAACAAGCACTCTCGCGAACTAAGCTGGCACCTGCTAGACGCGTATGGGCGCTTGCCACTGTCACGCTAGCTGCGTACAACTCTAACTGGGACGACTGCTGGACAGATTCGCACCAAACATAGAATGGAGATGCGGGGTGCGGGCTGGGCCTAAGTGTATTCGACTTCCAGCCCCAGCATCAACACATGAGGCTTTCGATGACAGGCCTAGTCAGGAGATGATAGTATACCGTACAGTCATGTCAGTTTGCACTCATGCTCAAGTCCATTAGGGCCCACAACTTGCCCAAGCTTGACAACCCTGTCCCCCCGAAAGCTCTAACAGTAAACAAATGCAAACGCACCTGAACATGTCAAAATGAACGCAAAAAAGCTTTAGACCCAGAAGTGCCCCTCCCGCTTTACATGCGGCTCGCCTTGGCCAGGGGCCCCGCAGGCCCCCCCCAACCCCCGACACGCGTGACAGAGGCAGAAACTCTGCGGCATGACAGGTTTAGGGCTTGAAGCTCAGGCAGGCGGTGTATGTGTCGGGTAAGCAGCTCATCAAGTAAGAGGCCAGGGCTGTCAGCGGCTTCAAGTTGCGAGTGAGTTGGGTGAGTGACTCGACAAGACGTTCTGGTTCGACCTACCGAGTGCCTTTCTTAAAAGCTCAGGGGGCTGTGCAAGCATCATCGCCCCCTTCCGTCGCGGAGTTCAAGTTGGGGAGATTTGTCCGAGGGAAACATATCGATACGAATACCTGCTGAGGTTCAGGGGGCTTAGGTTTCGGGTTTCGAGGGACTGTCTGTCGCGAATAATGAAGTGACTGAACTGTTTCATGCTGCACCTTGCAGGTCCCACGACACAACGCTGTGGCGCTCAAGGATTCCGACTCGGACTCCTATACATGGGCTAGACTTTGCGATGAGCACTCTTGCGTCCGACTTCCCAGTGGTCAATTGTCAAATTGTCAACTTGTGTACCTGTGAAACGGAAACGACAAATAAACACGGTACCCTACCGTTCTCCAACTCCAAAACCCAGCTAAACACAACTTTCAAAGATGCACCCAGACGCACCCTCAGTCTGAAAAAACACAAACCAAAATCTGGTCGTCGTCTTCGGCCATAATTAAACCCTAACCCCGAAAAATCCTTGAGCTGCTTCCTTTTCCTGGCGGACGCGCTGAGTTGGCTCCCCACCTTCCCGTGGTTGGCGGGTAGGAGGTTTGCAGCCCCGCGTGCTTGAAGCTTCTCAACTAAGGCCCTGAGGCTCTCAGTAGTCTTATTTGAGGCCTTGACTCATCCTGACCCTACTACGGGCTGACTCAGTAGCCGCATTTAACAGTCCTAAACCCTAACAAGACTCATGTTAGGGGTTTTGGGCCCGAGCACATGGGTTCAGGGTTTAGGGTAATGGGATGTCCTGGAATAAGTTTGGTTCAGAGCCTCAGCGGGAGCACTTTGTTAGGGGGATTCACAGTGAGGCACCGGCGTTTGACATCTAAACCTCGAGGGTAGCTGGCTTGCGGCAGTAGCAACAAAAGCATCCATGCTAAACCCGAAGTATTCGATATGATCCTCCATATAACTTCAAGTATCCCCCATAGTCTAAAGACCAGTCCATTAGATCTCCAGTTCATGGCTGGGATATTTTTAAAAGTTTATATGTCTATTCCTTATTGAGTTTTAAGTCGCTTAAGCATGTAAAATGTTACCCCACTAAGATTCGGAGATAGGTCCCTACACTATGTGGCCTCGTTGCAGCGGAAGCTGGAAAAACCAGGCGCGTCGCCAAAGCATTAACTCACAAGGGCCCAGACAACGTTATGGCTTTAGCGTCCGAGCTTCGCTAGCTGTCCTGATGCCCGAAACCGCAAACCCCACAAAATCCAAAAGGCCCCAAATCCTAAACGTTAAACCCTAAACCCTAAACCCTAAACCCTAAACCCTAAACCCTAAACCCTAAACTTCCTACACCCTTTAAGTGAGGTCGCTCCGAAGTTGACCGGTCAGTTTCCAGTCATCTTGGGAGCCTCGCGCCTGAGGATGCCGAAGGGCGCACAACACACATGAACAGCTCTCTAAATTGGTGGGGTTTAGGGCTTAGGGATTTTTAGGGTTTAGGGTTTAGGGATGTTTAGGGTTTAGGGTTTAGGGTTAAGGATTTACGGAGTCATTGTCCCTTGTGGCGTACCATGGCCATCATACCATGAATTCTCCCCCCCCCCCCCCCCCCCCCCCCCCCCCCCCCCCCCCCCCAATTGTAGGACGCCGATTGTAAGAATCCCTCATGGCCAGTTCTCCAAGCCATGGTCCTGTTCTGAACCTCCTCTCGTTTCAATATTGACATTCGAATGCGACCCGTCAGACTTCGGGTACACCTAGGGCACTCAGGAAGCAACACCTAGCCTTTGCGAATTTCTCAAAACCCTGTGACTCTCTCTCTCTCTATATATATATGTATATATATATATATTTATATATATTTATATTTCTATTTATTTAATCGTATATACATACACACACACACAGATACTTCCATTTCTGCTGTCTTCTGCAGCTGCGGCCAGGCAGGTAAGGGCTGCACCCAGGAGGTCCCCTGGACGCTTTGGCACATTAGCATCAAGAGCATCACCTGCCGCTGGCGTGGCTCGTTGCTTGGGTTTCTCACACAGCCCCTCAGGGGGATTCGGAGGATTACGGGAAGGGGAGCACCTGTCTTCGTCATCATACGGATCCTAGTCGGTCGGTTTCTAGGGCTCCGCCTAGGGCCCGGGGTCTTGAGCTGAAGTTTTCGGAGTTTGGCAGCGTTTGGAGCCATGCGGCCAGCGCTCTACTTATGTGGTCCTTTTGGGGTTCTAAGGTTTAGGGTGGTCGCGGGCGGGGTCTTTGGGGTTGAGTTTGGTCATAGCTCGGGTGCCAATACATATGTGTCCGAGATAGACGTGCTCAAGAACCAGACACCCATGTGTAGCTGTGCCGTTGGATTGCCGTGCCTTCCGACGCCCAACCCCAATTCCTAACCCCTAAACCCTAAACCTAAACCCTAAACCCTAAACCCTAAACCCTAAACCCTAAACCCTAAACCCTAAACCCTAAACCCTGGACGATAGAACAAACCCGTCGGCGAGCTTTACCGTTATTAGCTCCGGCCTTGGGTGATGACGCCATGTCACCCGCCTGCAAAAGGATGTTGGGATGTAAGGAGTTTAAGGCTTGGGGACCAGCAGATTGAGGGTTTAAGGTTCAGGGTTTCGGGTTTAGGATTAAGATTCAGGGTCTTTGGGCATTAAAGGCCGTCCCACGTGTATGTAAATCATGCCACCGAATGTGGGTGGGTTTCAGTATGAAGGCGAAGACATGCTAAGACTAAAAAACTGAAACCCCTAAGCCCTGACCACCCCCCCAGTTCCAAACCCTAACCCAAAAACCCTAAACATTTCAAAACCCTGCCCACTAAACCCCTTAACCTCAAACATCCAAAAACCCTAAAACCCGCAATGACGCACAGCTCGGCACTTGGGCCTTCGGGTCTTCGAAACATTCGTGTGGAGAGTCAGCAGTCCCCAAAAGTCCGGTTTTGGGTTTAAGGTTG
The DNA here is from genome assembly GCA_905221605.1 of Symbiodinium natans. Taxonomy (NCBI): domain Eukaryota; class Dinophyceae; order Suessiales; family Symbiodiniaceae; genus Symbiodinium; species Symbiodinium natans. Next base: position 1,088,467 of record CAJNDS010002757.1, on the reverse strand, counting down.
GGCTGTTCCCCCCTATACTAACAAGTTTAAGGCCTTGAGCCAGGCCTCTAGGGTTTATTTGTGGTGGTTTAGGGTCTTGGGGTTTGTGGTTGGGGCGTTTGGGACATGGAGCTGCTATGATGTAGTAGGGAGCAAGTGGCGAAGATCTTTGCCCCATTTTGCCCGGCTTAGGGTTCAAGACTTGATTTAAGCTTTGAGGCACCATGGATGAAGAGATGCAGGCATCCACACAAGCAGGGTTTCGGGTTCAGCGTTTAGGTGAAGCACGTTTCCCCGCCTTTTTCGCGAGACAGGCGCGATTGTCTTGGAACTCTGGGCGATGCCGAGATGGACCTGCACAAACTGCTGGTCAGGGGTCGGTGCATCCACGACGCGATGCTAAGCCGACAAACGCAAACTCTCCTTCATCCACTGTCACGGGCCAAGCATACAAGAGCGCAGGCTTCTGCACCGTAAGGGTTTCTCACGCCCACGAGTATGAACTACCCCTCTCAACCATGGGGCCCGTTTTGCCATTTAGAAAAACGAATTAGAAGGGTGAGCGAGATTTTGCTATATTTGGTGGTAGAGAGGAAATTAGCAACTCTAGTCTTGATGCGAAAAAACCATACAGTATCGACTGTTGTATACTATTAGTGTGCTACGTACCGACTTCTTTTGGCCAATGATCAATGTCTTGTTGTCTCTTCCTCTGCTTCTCAAACTCTGTGGCAGAGATGTGCCACCTTGAGTCCAAATCAAAAAACATTAAGCAGCTTCTGAGACCTCAACAAACCTTCAGCCCTGAACCCCTAGCAACAATGAGTCCGAAGCCCTAAACCCTTAACAAAGCACCCCAAACCCTGTAAACCCACGACAACCCCTAGCCCTAACACCCCTAAGCCCTAACAGTAAACCCTAAACCCTAAAGCCCTAAACCCTAAGCCCTGAAGCCCTAAAGCCCTAAGCCCTGCCCTAAAGCCCTAAAGCCCTAAAGCCCTAAAGCCCTAAAGCCCTAAAGCCCTAAAGCCCTAAAGCCCTAAAGCCCTAAAGCCCTAAAGCCCTAAAGCCCTAAAGCCCTAAAGCCCTAAAGCCCTAAAGCCCTAAAGCCCTAAGCCCTAAGCCCTAAGCCCTAAGCCCTAAGCCCTAAGCCCTGAGCCCTGAGCCCTAAGCCCTAAGCCCTACGCCCTAAACTAAACCCTAAACCCTAAACCCTAAACCCGAAACCCCGTATACCTTCTGGCTTGACCAAGGCCTGGCCCCGTCGGAATGCTGCAGCTTCACCGGGATGCCTCAACAAGGCGGGGGGTCTCCGTAGTCGGGTTTAGGGCTTAGGCTTTATGGGGTTTAGGGTTTAGTTTAGGCTGGGGTTTGGGGTTTGGGGTTTAGTGTTGCATTTCTTGAATCGCCGTTTATAAGAGGGGCGATAATCGTGCAAGCTTTTTCGGCCAGGATTTGGGCCAAATAGCTTGTTTCATGAACAGTTTCCATTCTGTTAGGTTGTCCAGAGGCTCATGTTGATAAAAAAACATCCGGACATAAGATCCCAACTTCGGCGCTCAGGTCTGGAGGCCCAGAAGAGGCCCGGACGAGGAGGATGTCCACAAGAGGCCCAGAAGAAGCCAGCGGCGGCTCAGAGGAGCAACCTCCCCCTCCCAACCTTCTCTAGGATGGCCCCTGAAACCCTCTGAAAAATATTCCTAAATATGGTGCTCTTGAACCCAATTAAGGAAAATATAAAATGTCCCAAGGGCCTCCCAACCTTCATGATTAGGACCCAGTCCCGCCAAGCGCCAGAACAAATCCTGTGGGTGGGGGTGGGGGGAGGGGGGTTGAGCAAAAGCACCTCAATATTGGTAGAGTGTAGGGTTTTGTAAGGTTTTGTCGGGGTCCAGTAACATAGGCCTTTTTGAGCGTTCAAGCTTCTTATGCATTTTGGCTGCTTTCCTCAGGGGGTCCACGGTTGAGCGAATGATTGAGGGTCTTGGGCACGGGGTTAGGATTTCGGGTCAAAGCTTGAGGGATATGTTGCTTTCAGGTTGACAAGTTGATGTTGTGCACTGCTTACATTGGTAGCCGAAGGTGGCGTGGCTAGGTAGGTCGGGGTGTAGCTACGAGCAAGGGTAGGATCCGCATGGACATGTTCCTTGAATGCTCAAGAAAGACTTGTTGGGGATGTTCGGTCAGTCTCTACATTATCCTCCACAAAGACTTAAGAACCCGTCTTTGCAGCAGCTGCATGTGGCATGCTCATGGGCACGTCAGAGATGTTGGGGTTGTGGGCTTAGCACGCCCCAAGAAAGGATCCGGAAGGAAAAGGAACCCCAACAAACGGGACCATCATGTGGCGAACCGACAGGGGCTCTATAACCAAAAACGCTAAACAAGGCTGTGCTCTATAAGGTTGCAGTTGATGGAGGTTTTGTTTAGGGGCTTGATCCTAGGCATCCTAGCGGCCTAGCGTACTGTACAGTGTTGCGGTGCTGGTCGCGCTTACGACGAAGACTCAAAGGTCACAATGTCCGCAAGCAGCTTGTTCAGACCATCAGCCCTTTCCCTCCAACAACCAAAAGGACCCTAAAACCCTTTCATACCCAAAACCCTGAAAAAAATCGCCCCTTGAGCTGAGTTCGCAGCTCCGGATCTTGCGGACGGCGGGCAAGGCCACGGGCTCGTTGGCGAGGCCCGCAGCCACCTCAGAGATGCCACCCTGCCCGTGCTTTTTGAAGGTCCTCAACCCCAAAAGCTCTAAAAAAGGGGCCTGAATGATTAGAATAGGGTGTTGGGGGGTTATTGTACTCTGATTGTAAGGGACCACAAGTAGGGTATACTATTAGTAATTATTCCACCCCCTATATTCAACCCTTGATTGCCCCAAACCCCCCAACAAAAACTCCTCAGCCCGTGCCTTGCCCTGTTTTGAAAAAAATTAGGGGTTGTCTACAAGAGACGAACAAGCCCCCTCCTCCCCTCCCCCCCTCCCGCCCGAGCCCCCCTCCCTTCCGCACTCCCTTTCATGTGGCCTAATGGGAGGATCGACTGCATTGAGGTTTTGGAGAACCAGTTCAGGATCTACCCTCAGGATTCACAACTTTGGGCTCCAGGTTGTTTCAGCAGCTTGCAAAGGTACCTGCGGGCTAGGGATTGAGGGTTGAAGATTGATAAATTTAGGGTTGAGTCATTGAGGGTCTATAGAGTATACGGTTTAGGGTAGTATAGGACTTGCTTCACCAACAGTAAGAGGTATCCCAGTAGAGCTAACACATGTTTTGGCGATTTTCGGACCAGACTAGCTTCTGCTTGTGCATCTTATGCTACAGGTTATAGCAAAAATATTGTAGTAAGTCCAAGCTACTCACCTAACCATAAACCCTCACTCAAACCCTAACCCTAAACCACGTAGAAGCCCTACATGTACTCTGTACACCCGAACCCTAAACCCTAAACCTTAAACCCTAAACCCTAAACCTTAAACCCCAAACCCTAAACCTTAAACCCTAAACCCTAAACCTTAAACCCTAAACCCTAAACCCTAAACGTACCCGAGAGCCCTCCAAACCCTCAACCACATGAGCTCCTTGAGCCCAGGGCGGTTGCTCGATGAGTTCTGGAACCCCTGCTCGCACCTCGGAAAGAGGTTTAGGGTTTAGGGTTTAGGGTTTAGGGTTTAGGGTTTAGGGTTTAGGGTTTAGGGTTTAGGGTTTAGGGTTTAGGGTTTAGGGTTTAGGGTTTAGGAGTCAGGGAAGGCTTTTGGGGCGAAGCTTGGGGACTTCGCATCATGAGGGTTGCCGACCACCGTTGAGCGGCTTACACTTACAGGCCTTACTTATAAGCCCTCAAGCGATATTATGAACTGTAATTACTGTGCATTCTTGCCTAAAAGCTAAGCTTAGGGAGGACTTAGGGTTGCTAGATTGTGGTAGGGTAGTCCTTCTTTGGGCACCTGCTCCGCAGCAGGATCGGAACCCCCCAACACAGGAACCTTGAAACACCCTAAACCCCTCCTAAAGCCGTAAACCCTAAAGCCCTCTAAAGCCCTAAAACCTTAAACCCTAAACCCCTCCTAAAGCCCTAAACCCTACGGCCCTAAAGCCCTCTAAACCCCCTGCAAGGCCATCCTGTGGGCTCCCTGCTTGGGGGTCTTCCGAACTCCTTGGCCAGGTGGCCAACAGGACGTGTGGGGTCTCGGGATGGTGAAGGTTGAAGGTGTAGGCTGGGAGGCTAGGGGCCGGTTTTGGCCGGTTTGGGCTGGTTTGGGCTTAGGGCTCAGGTTCTGTTGAGCAGCACATTGCCCAATGGAGTTATTGAGGGCACCACCCGGACAATGCTGCAAACCGGCTCCCAGACCCCGACTGAGCCTCAGCAGTCAACCGAACCCAAACCACCCAAGTCCTGTGCCCAAACAGCCTAGCAGCTCTGAGCGGCCAAGCGTTTTCTTAGCCCGAACTTGTAGACCCTAAAACTTGAACTTTAAACCCCAAAGCCGAGCCCCTTAAACCAAGGCCATAATAGGCCAAATAAAGCTTAAGCCCTCAAATCCTAAACCTTAGCACTTTAAAACCCAAACCCTAAACACCCTGAAGCCTTAAAACCTTAACTTAAACCTTAAACCCCGCAAGCCCTATAAACCCTCACACATCCCATAAACCCGGTTTAGGGTTTAGGGTTTAGGGTTTAGGGTTTAGGGTTTAGGGTTTAGGGTTTAGGGTTTAGGGTTTAGGGCCTGTAAACAATGCAACTGCTATAAACTACCCGTAGACCTTGGAAGAGGGCCCCCGGCCCGCCGCGTTTGCTGCCGCAGCAAGTTCCTCGCGCTGCCTCAGGATGAAACGTGCTTCAATGCTGGGTTCAGGAATTTTGGGTTCTTTAGGGTTTATAGAGTTTAGGGTTTTTGACAGGGTTTAGGGTTTAGGGTTTAGGGTTTAGGGTTTAGGGTTTAGGGTTTAGGGTTTAGGGTTTAGGGTTTAGGGTTGCAGGCTGGATTGCAGGGGGGGGGGGGGGGCTGCGCAACACTCACAGCAGCCTCCCCAATGCACACGTTAAGAGCTGATGTTCGTATGTTCAGAGAAGCCAGGGCAAACCCATCGCGCGATCCAGCGGGTCGGTTCAGGACGTAGAAGTGAGGCTTGCCAGTCTTTTGAAAGCTTGGGATTTCAGTGGCCAACAAGAAGTGGGACAGACTTTGTGGACAGTCTCGGGGTGCAACGGTTGCTTGAGGGCTGCGGGGGTTCGGGTCTCGGAACTGATGCGTCTAAAGGCTAAACCGCAAGCCCTTAAGTTCTGAAGCCTTGAAGGCTTAAAGCCCAAAGCCCTACACAACCTTCAACCGCTCAACCCCAAACCCGAGAGTCTAACGCCTCTCGCGACAAGGTCAATTTACTGGGCTCTTGATAAGGAAGGTAAATTCGGTTACCACAAGAAGTGATGGTATACCACTGCCATTGAAGTCCCTTCACAATAGCCCTGCTGGCAGGGCTCAGCTCAAGCTCAGGGCCCTTGATGGGTCTATCACACATGCAAACAGCTCGGGAGGTCTGTGCCCTAAGCCCTACGCAGCCCCAGAATTCTACATCATCCTCGAACCTTGAACCCTACGACTGCACAAAAGCCAAAACAAACAGAACCCGAGGGAGACAGAGACAGAGGTAGAGAGAGAGGGAGAGGGAGGGAGAGGAGAGAGAGATAGAGAGAGACAGAGAGAAGTACAGAGAGAGAGAGAGAGAGAGCGAGAGAGAAGAGAGAGCTCTTATCATCCCGAAAAAACCCACAAACACCCCAAGACTAGCAAACCCTACCTCCTCGGGAGGGGGTAGGGGGGGGGGGTACCTAAAGCATAAGTCAGGCCATCACTTGAAACACCTTCCCCCCCTCCCGCCCCTCCGCCCCCCCACCACGCCCCTAGCCCTCACCCAAACGGTGAAGCCAAGCTAGGTGCGCTTGGGTTCACGTGGAGTCTTCTCGGACTTCACCTCCGGCACCAGCAGGGGATTTGTGGGCATAGGTTGGGATGTTCCCCCTTATGCTTGCTAACAGTGCTTAGTAGGGAATACAATACAGGGTACGGGGCAGCATGGTAACCTACCCTGCCTACCTCCCTTCCCTCCCCCCCGCCCTCCACCTCCCTCAACCTCCCTCCCCTCCCCGACTCCCCCCCCCAAAAAAAGGTCCACCTAGGCTGAAGATTTATGGAGGGTGTTGCGTGTGAAGCCTGTGGCTTGATGCCATGGGGGTTCTCAAGGCTTGGGATTTGAGCACGCGGCCTGAAGTTGTAGGGTGACTCGGCCTGTCCTCGCGCCTGCGGTGTCACGCTTGCTCCTTGGTGTATGTCTCCGGCAACTTTAGGACCCAAACCCTTACCAAACCCAAGCCTAAGCCCGAAGCCCCCCACAGCCTAAAAGCCTGCCTTGTCGCGCGCAGCTTGCCGCAGGCCCTGGTCGACTCGAGGTTTTGGTGACTTCTGGGAGACAGGGATCTCAAGCTCCCCACAAGTTTGAATTGGGGTTTAGGGCTTATAGGGGTTGGGGTTCAGGGTTTGGGGTTTAGGGACCCCCAGCCCCAAAACCGTGAAGCTCAATACCCTCAAAACCTAAACACCAAAACCCTGCACCCTCCAGCCCTCAAACCCCTAAAGCCTGCCTAAACCCTAGGCCCTAAAACCTAAACCCTAAATCCTAAACCCCGCTAGTAAGCCCCATTATATCGACCATGCCTCGATCCGCTCCTTCTGCACTTGCTGGTACTCCTGATGAGCTTTTTCAGTTCAGGGTTGTAGGGGTTTAGGTTTGGTTTAGCTGGGTTTGAGAGGTTTAGGGTGTAGCCCTAAACCCGAAATCTTAAACCCTAAGCTCTAGGGGCTGGAGGGCTTTAGGGATTTTAGGGGTGTAGGGCTTCGTCCAGGTCTTGGGTTTAGGGGGCCTGGTTGGCACTTGGGTTCCGTTGGGAGTACGCAATTCAGACTATTGGCTTGAGAGTTTCGGGAGAGACCCGGGTGGAGGGCTTCATGAGGGTTTAGGGATTTCGTGAGGACTTAGGGCATTAGTGTTGAATTCGGGCTGAGGGCGTTGGTTTAAGCATCTAGGAGTTTATTCTTGGACTTCAAGTTTGAAGTTCTATGTAGAGAGGTTGACGAGGGTTTGGGGCTGCAGGTGTTAGAGTTTCGAGTTCAAAGGTCAGTGGAGGCAAAGATGAAAGGCGCCGGGCTTGCTAAAGCTTTGTGGCTTTAGGGCAGTCGGGCTGCCGCCCTTAGCCCTAAACCCTAAACACGAATCCCTAAACCCTAAACCCTAACGCCTAAACCCGAAACCCTAAACCCTAAACCCCCCGAACCCTAAGGGCCTTGGGAGGAAGGTGCACAGAACGATTTGCCGGAACTGGGGTGGGTTTGGGGCCCTACAAGATTTGCATTGGTGTGGTGAAAGATGAGGTTTAAGGCATTAAATAAAAACAAAAAAACAAAACAGGACGCGGTTCAACCCTAAACCCTAAACCCTAAACCCTAAACCCTAAACCCTAAACCCTAAACCCTAAACCCTAAACCCTAAACCCTAAACCCTAAACCCTAAACCCTAAACCCTCCGTTCAACTTGAAGCCCGAGGCTCCTCCAGCGTCTTCTTGGCAGCCTCCTCGAGCTCCTTCGAGGCATTTGGGAGCTTCAGTGTTCTGGACTTCGGGTTTCGGGTTTAGGGTTTAGGGTATGCTAGGGTTTAGGGTTTAGGGTTTAGGGTTTAGGGTTTAGGGTTTAGGGTTTAGGGTTTAGGGTTTAGGGTTTAGGGTTTAGGGTTTAGGGTTTAGGGTTTAGGGTTTAGGGTTTCGGGTTTAGTTGGGATGGGTTTGGGTTTAGGGTTAGTCAGGGTTTAGGGTTTGGGTTCAGGCTTAGGGTTTAGGGTTGTTAATAAGTTGAGGAACTTACACTCAGTTGTCACAATGCCTAAACCTGACCCATGAAACCTACAGAGTCTGTGCGGGGGGGTTGATCTACATCATGCGCTGTTGTCGGGTCGCTTTGAGAAGCGAAGGACATATAGTTTGGGATGCCACATGGGGAATTGGATCAACCTCCCCCTAGATTCCTATACCCTTAGCCCCTCAATCCCCAAAAGACAGAGAGAGTACAGGGGTTAGGCCGCACCTGTGTCAAGGCCACCGCGTTGGCGCCGGCCTGAAGATTGAGCTGGCTCTTCTGTTTGGAGGGGGTAGGATTATAGGGTTTCGGGTTGTAGGGTCTCAGAGCCTTATGTCAAACTTGAAGGCCTGTTTTTCATTTCAGGGGTCGCAGGGGTTTAGGGTTTAGGGTTTAGGGTTTAGGGTTTAGGGTTTAGGGTTTCGTTTCTCTGGGGCTCAAGGCTTGTAGCACGTGGGCAGTTATCCTATACTGCTATATGGAGACTCATATCTGCGTTCCCACAATAAAGAGCTGCGGCTCTTGAAGCTCAAGACCCTCATCGCCATGAACTTATAAACCTTATATCAGCCCTTATACCAACCCTTGGAACCCTTACAAGCCCCATGAAACCCTACATCCCTGGCCGTGGTCTCAACAGGAAGCGGCGAAACCCGAAACCCAATTACTCTAAACCCTAAACCAGAATAGAAGAGCCTTTGCAGAGCCATTCTCCAGCGAAGTGCCACTGGCCACGTTCTTCGCGGTCCTGCCGTATGGAGCTTTCGTGCCCCTTTTGCGTGGTTCCCGTAGAGTACGGCTTGGAGCAGTTTGGGGTATCTTAGAGGCTTACTTCTCCAATGACCAAGGGGAAAAAAGGTTAAACTTTAATATTCCTACTAAATAAGGAAACCCAAAGAGTTTAAAGTTCAACTAAAGGCGAAGTAAGGAGGTACCCTCCCTTTTTTTGGGGGAAATGCCCATAGCGCCACCCTTGGGGAACTCAGACAGGTTTCAAGACCCCTAAACCCGTGAGGTGACCTCCAAAGCCGAAGCCGGGAGCCCAAAGGGTTAAAACAACAGAAACTTTGGGTTTGGGGGCTTTATAGGGGTTTATAGATGTTTATAGGGTTTAGGGGATAGCCGTGTCGGGAGCGGTCATTCAGGAATGAGCACTTCGTAGCCCAGGAACCATATTCTGATAAGGGTACCCTATTTTGGGGGGGGGGGGGGTGGTTGCTGTAGAAGGGAACCTACAACCAAAGGAGGGGCCACAGGACACCACTACGCTGCCGCGATCTTCTGGGGCAAAGGAAGTCTCGCATCCCTCACACAACACCAAGTCAGAGACTCGGAGACTAAAAAGCCCTAGACCTTGAACAAGGGGGGGCGAGGCTCAGTTTTCAACCCTAGACTTACCCTCAACCCTAAGCCCTACACCTTCAACCCTACCTAAACCCCAAGCCCTCAACCCCGAACCCAGCCCTAAGGAACGCAGGTACCGGTTGAAGTCCCAGCCCAGCTCTACACTCCTGTTCTTCGAAACCCAAAGCGACATCTGCAGAAGTGACCACACCCCCAGCCCCCAATTGGGTTTTGGCTTTAAGGCTTGGGGGTTGAGGGTTGCTACTATTCATATTAGTATTCCTACTATTATTATTAGTATGATAAGAATTACCATTCTTACTATTATTAAGGTTTCCCCGGAACCTCCCTTAAGAAGCTGTCGCAATCGACCCTCCCAACGCCTCCGGAGCTTATCCCGGTATCGAGCTGTGGCCATGGTGTCCTTGCTGATTAGGAGAGTTTGGGGCTTTTGACGTCTAAGGGCTATAGGGCAGGACAACGCTAGGTTTGGGGCTTAGGGTTGGCATTCTGACGTCATAAACCCGACGTGCCAAACATCCCAAAACCCTCAGCCCAAACGGTAAGCCCTAAACCCAAACTTTTCGTTCCGGAGGAGGGAAGGAGCTGCAGGGGTTTTAGGAAACTCGCGGGATCTTGATTCGAACAGCCCTGCATGGTTCGGGCCTGCAGCTTGCGCTCGAAGTCGTCCATGGAGGCGTCCCGCTGCTGGGCCAGGGTGGCCAGTAATAGATCTTCAGTAACTCCAAAATGTTATCGTAACGCATTGTTACGCTCCAGAGAAAAGTGGATGGTCTTTATCTCTCGTGGTGTAGGGATTATCATAGGGGTACGATACTTCCGATTAAGGACTGTTAGTAAAATAAGGGGAACATGTCAAGTTCCGGGGTTTCGGGGTTCACTGAATCCAAAGCGCCATGCACCTCAGACGAACCGTCACTGACACACGCCCGAGCTATAGTTACAGTGGATCATTCTTGTGCTTAGCAGAACAGAGGTTCTTCTGAGTCAGGGTCCCCTTATCGGTACCGTTCGTACGTGGCTGCCTCCACAAGCGACTCCAACAAAAAAGGACTCTACTTTAGAACAGCTGCAGACTGCTGGGATCGCGGTCACCCAACTCCAGAAGAAGGTACCGAAGGTACCCCCCCCCAATAGGGGGAGTTAACCTTAAATCCTAAACCTGAATAGGGTTTAGGGTTTAGGGTCCAGGGTTTAGGGTCTAAATGGCTGGCTGACAGCACCTCGCGCTCAACCGTGACAACAGGCTTGCCATCATCATCCCGCGAGCAATCCACGTGGAAGATCTGCTTGACCTTAGGGCTTAAGGTTTACAGGGTTCAGGGTTATACCCAAACCTTGAATCCAACCTAAACCCTAAACACCACCCCGACATGGGGTATATGGCTTAAGGTAGCCACAACCCCTCACCCAAAACGCAATCTCGATTCAGCCAAGCTACTGTTCAATAACCCAGGCGCACATGGGGGGTTTACGAAAATAGGGGTCCCCAAAAATAGACCCCAAATAGTAGGAATCTGCAGATTCCCTGTATAAACAGGACCCCAATAAGGTACCCCAATTTCGGAAACCTCCCCAAATACACCTGTGGCTTGACAGGGTTTTGTGATCCTAAGCCCAGGGTTTAGGGTTTAGGGTTTAGGGTTTAGGGTTGAGGGAACCCTGAACCCTAACCCTACAAATGGGGGAATATGGGTACTACTGGGCGCAAGGAGCCTGCTGTGAGCACCAGCAACCCTTACTGCAGCCAAAGACCCCTGAATTTCAGGCCTAGACTTGGTTAGGGTTTAGGGTAAACTTCAACCCGCAACGACCACCAAAGCAGAGCATCAGCCCAAATGACACGCGCCCTGAAATGGGATTCAAACACTAATGTATTCCCAAAAGGCCTGCAATGAACGTACAAGTCCACAACCCCCAACAGCGCGCAAACCTCCAACAAAAATACTTCCTTAAACCCCGTACGCCTCCCCCGCCACCCCCAGCAAAAAACAATGGGCTCCCCTGCAGCCCGCCCTGGGTCGTAGGTTTCATTTGGCGGTGTCCTTGGGACAGCTTGCGGGGAGTTGCAGTTTCGGGCTCAGGGTCAGGGTCATAAGCTTTCGAGTTTCGATTTGACGTGCACCAAATAAGCAGACACAGACCTCGACGAAACATCTTACGAAACCCTCGAACCCATCTCGAACCCCTTGTCAACTCTAAACCTGCATTAAACCTCTGTAGCATGTTCGAAGCCTTCATAAAGACCTGTACACCCCAAAGACAGCAAAGACAGCAATAACCGAACAACAACCCCCATAAGACCTTGATCACGAGCTTAGAAGCCTTATGAGGTAGTACAATAAGTCGGAAATAGGTTCAATAAATCTTGCAGGAACCCTTACAATCAGCCGTATACAAAAAGAGTACAATAAGTCTTAAGCCCGGGGCACAAACCTTACAATACAACTTCAAACCCTAAACCCTGGACCCTAAACACCAAACCCCAAACACCAAAAGCCTAAAACCCCGAGCCCTAAGCCCTAAACACAAAAACCTTCGAGCTCTACACCTACCTGTAAAGCCCTTGATCCAATTTTTTGATTTGGGGACTCAGGGGCGTGCTGTGCCCGGGCGTCCCAGAGCTTTTCACCACGACCGACACGGAGGCAAGTCTCGTGTCGAGGCGGGCTTATGAGGATTAGGGTTCAGGGCTTAGGGTTCAGGCTTTAGGCTTCGGGTGCAGGGGTCAGGGTTTCCGGTCTAGGATTTGAGGTTCTCAGTGGTGAATTTGGGAATTAGGTTCTGTAATATGATGACTGAGCATACGACTTTGGTCAGGTGTTGAGAGTTTGGTGTTTCAAGTTTAAGGTTGTTAGAGAATACATGTGGTAATTAGGAGCTTCTGAGCTTATGCTGCACCATGGTGCCATGATTGCTGGTGCTGCCAATTCCTAGAATGCAAAGAAAGTAAACCCGAAGACGCAAACAAGGTGTGGAATTGCAAGGAGCTCTACGGAGAGTGTCAAAGGTCTTTTTTGGTGGGGGGGGGTCACAAGCTTCCTGAAGCCTAGACCCTCGTCAAAGGCGAGTTCGGCTGTGCAGAGTTCATGAGAAAGCGGATGTTCCAGCAAAGTAATGAATGACCAAAACTGAGGCCTTTACCCCTTGCGTTGAGCATACTATGGCTGGGTTAGACAAGGAACTTAAATAGAGACAAGGGGGTCGGGAGGATAAGCCTCAGATGCTAAACCCTCTAAGCCCAATCGCAATGGCCTCATCCCCCAATGAGCTGGCGCCCGTCATGGGAACGGGGTCCTCCCTGCGCGACCACACAAAGCGTTGTTTGCGGTTTCAGAAGGGTGTAGGGTACCCCTATGTTACCCTACTTTGGAGTAGACATGAGTAGACCCTGGAAAAAAGTGTATACTTTTTAGGTACAAGTAGCTATAGTGGGAACCCAGAACCAAAAACAAATTACAGCATAGTACTCCCAAACCCAGGTTATAATTCAAAAGACCTCATCATGAGATTCCTAGGATTCTGAAGGACAAACTATCTGCGTCCCTGTCGAGTTTAGCCTGGTGTTTAGGGTCCATGAGGTTTAGGTTTTGGGCTCAGTGCGCGTGGTCTGTGCTTAGCGGGTCTGAGACTGACATGAAGCATAGAAGCACTACAAGCTGAACACTCAACAACTTAAACCTGTCAAACCCTCAACCGATACACATGGAACCCGAAGCCCTGAACCCCAATCCCTGAAGGGGTTCTGGGTTTGGGAAATACCAAAGTTCGCAACAGACACCGGCAGATATGAAAAATCAACAAAAAAACCACGCCTGTCGATGATTCCGCGGCTTGCGGAGCCTCGGGTAGAGACGTTGTATTTAGGGTTTATGGTTTAGGGTTTAGGGCTTAGGGTTTAGGGCGATAGCTACTGCACAGATGGGACGGGGCATAATGGTTGAGGGTTTCGGGTAGGGGTGGTCAAGGAAGTGCTTCTAACAACCCTCGCCGCTGGTGCTGTACAGAACACCCATTCCCTAAATCGCCCAGGGGCTTTAGGAGTTGAGAGGTTTAAGGGGCTTGTGGGTTTTAGGGTCTGAATCTTCAGTTTAAAGCTTAATTAAGGCTCAGGATTTCAACGGGTTCCCTGACAACACCACGAGGTCAGGGTTTAGGGCTTGCAGGGTTTGTAGGGTTTTCAGTACTTGTGGGGTTAGTAGTAGGGATTGTAGGGCTTGCAGGGCTTAAGGTGTAGAGACTGCACACGAGGTCTTGCATTCCCGAGGCCGGGGCTATTCCAACTGCGGATTTCCGAAAGCAGCCCCCGCTTGTAGTGGTCCCACCTGCCATTTTAAGGCTCTGAAGGCTCCCTCAGCTTCCCTCAGGTTCCCTGGGTAACTACCCACTACCCCCATGAACCTCCTCCCCCTTAAGAACCCTATAATGCCACTATCAGCAGACTATCAGGCTCAGGATTTTGGGTTTGAGGGCCCACCCCGCTTGTGCCATTTTCTTGGGTCTCGAAAAGTGGAGAAGTTCTAGCCCACAGGCCCCAACCCGAAGCATAATTATCCTAAATCATCTACCCTAAACCCCACACCCTAAAACTTTCAAGGATATTCGTAGCTTGGAAACCTACGCAGGGCGTTGCACAGCCCTGATGGCACACTCCTCACCAGCACCACCACCCTAAACAAGAAGCAACACAAACTAAAGAGCAGTTTTACAAATTTAATACATATGCGGATATATATATATATACATACATACATGTGTGTGTTTATGTATATATATATAGATATATATGTATGTATGTATGCATGCAGGAAAAGTGTACATACGCACACCCATACACAATTCAAATCATCGAGTCTGCGGCTCAAGAGAGCAACATGTACAAGATTGTTCTCGTGGGCATCAGCTCGCTAGCCCTCTTGCCTCTCTCTCCCCCTCTCTCTCTCTCTCAAAATGTATGTACATATTTGCCTTAGACATATATAAACTGCAGGAAATATAAACAAAACTATGCAATCACATCTAGCAGCAACATCGGGGCTGGGGCGCCTGTACTTCTGCACCAGCCGCCAGATCAGCTGCGAGTCTGACAGGCGGGCCTTGTCAGCCGAGGCTTCTGCAGCGTAGGGTTGAAAGGGTTTAGGGCTGATTGCGGTTTAGGGTTTAGGGTTTAGGGTGTAGGGTTTAGGGTTAGGGTTTAGGGTTTAGGGTTCAATTGGGATTTAGGGTTACGGGTTTAGGGTTTGGGGGATGTATAGGGGCGAGGAAAGGATGTGGGTTGAAGACGTGCAAGGCATGCGTAAGATGTCAGTAGTTTTTCAGTTCGTGCGGCTCTGCACTGAAATACGGAAAACATAATGTAGACAACACAACATGGCAACCTTATGGAGTTTAATGAATCATCTGCGCGTAGGGTTTGTTGCTAAACGCTTGCATTTCCCACATGATTCCTGTCGGGAACGGGACCTGCCTACACCCTGAAGGTTTAGGGACTAGGGTACTCAATCCTGAATGCTGAATGCCTAGGCTGACAGGTGAAGCTTTCGGGAAGACTTCGTCCCGCCCCATCCCCCGCATCACAGCTCTCCATGAAACGGCTCAGGCCCTAAACCCTCAATCCGAAGCCCTATATGCGCAAACAACCTTTTGCAAGGTGCCCTAAACCAACCCCCGCTAAGATAACCTTTAAAGCCACCCCTTGAGGACCAGCCCAATGCCCTACACCCTAAGCCCCTAAGCCCTAAATCCCGAAGCCCTGATACTGCGCCTTGTAGTTGCAGAAGAGGCGGTGCGTGATGGTCTTGTGGGTCCTGGCAAGGACAAATATAGCCGACTCTGCCTTCACAAGGCCCCTTGGAGGAAAGGGAAGGGGTTTAGGGGCTTCGCGTTTAGGATGTAGGGGCTTCGAACTTTAATTAGGGTTTTCGGGTTTACACACTAAGGCCCCAAAGCGCCTTAAAGCCCCCCAAACCCAAAAGCCTCAAAATTAAGCCGGCGCACCAAACCCTAAACCCTGGCCCCCCAAAAAGCGTATGAAACCCAAACAAAAACCGTGAAATCGTGAAACCATAAAGGCCCTTCGAAACCAAGAACCCTGAAGCCCTGATCCTTCCCAAAGCCCCACTATAAAAGACTACTACTCGTACCCTAAAACTGCTTTCCTGATGAAGTCGAACTTCGAGATGGAGTAGATCTCCGCAAGGGGTGCCGAGATCACCTCAAGGGATGCTTGAGGGGACCGGTTTAGGGTTTAGGGTTTAGGGTTTAGGGTTAGGGTTTAGGGCCATGGACCTCCTTATGGACTTGTCAGGCTTCAGGGGTTAGGGTTTCGGGGCGTCTTATAAGGGCTACTTTGCGGGCCCTAAAGCCCTAAGCCCGAAGTCCTGCAAGGTTTGAAAGAGGGTTGCTACGGGGCTTAGTGTTCATGGAGCTGGGGCTTTAGAGGTTGCAACATGCTCCCCCACACACACAAAAAACAGAACTGTCAGTGCGTACCCCTAACAAGAACACTCCCTGCCTGCATCCTACTCCAAAACCCAAAGCCCACAACAAAAATAGCTACACTGTGGGGTTGTGGCGCCAGGGCTTTACAGACGAGGCTTCAGAAGCAATGTCTCAAGCCCAAGGCCCTTCTTTCAAGCCCAACAGCCCGAATCTGAACCTGTGGCATAGGATGTATAGGTTTCGAATATAGGTCCCAGATCCCTAAACCCTAAACAAACTAGTCAGGACCCTGAATCCTGAACCCTGAAGAATAGGAATTAGGGCCCTCAGCCCTAAACCCTGCAACCAAAACTACTTAAGACCCTACGCCCTATACAAACCCTTAAAAAAGCACATGGTTTAGGACCCCTAACACCCTAAAACCCTAAACCCTCAACCCTAAAATCACGGGCTCCCGAAGCATCGTTCCAGGGCTCCGAGCGGTGCATTGGTAGGTGAGGCCCTCCATGAGCTCCATCACGCCGACGGAGCTCCCTGCTTCTGGGTTTAGGGTTTAGGGTTTAGGGTTCAGACTTTAGGGTGTATTGTAGTTCCTACTTGGGGGCTTAGGCCGTGTAGAGAGCGTAGGGGTTGCTTTAAGGCGCCCAAACGCCCTCCGGGGAAGCCTTTGGAGATGATGTCCACCACCACCTGCAGGCCCTGGTCGGGCGCCCGCTCCTGAGCAGTCCCCCAAATCAGAACTCGGGTATTCAGGTTGCGGGTTTGGGGTGTGTTTTTTTCTAGGGCTTGAGTAGGGTTTATCAGTCCCTAAAAACAGGGGCCGAAGGAGCCCCTGAACCCATTGCTTCCGAAGCCTTGCTCTTTTGAGCTAATTCATCCCTACATCTCTGAAGCGCCAAACAAGCCCCCTTCTGGTCTCCTCCTTAGGCGCCTCTGCAGAGGAGCTGCCTTGGAAGGAGGCTCAGGCTTGGGGTGTCTTTTTGGGCCTTCGAGGCTTCGGGTGTTCTGGGCCCTAGGAAGGTTGGGTTTGGCGCATAGTGGAAGGACAGTTTTGGAGTTTGGAGATGTAGGTCCAAGAGGGCTTCGGGGGTTTAGGGCTTGGGGAAGCTTAGGGGCTTACTGTAGGGAACTTTGGTGTTGCAGCCCCACACTCAAGCCTCTTGTTGAGCATATAGAGTTTCGCCGAGTTCTGCTTCAGCGTAAGGGAGCTTGCATAACTTAGGTCCTCCCTTTCACGCACATATCGTGGACTCCCCATTAAAGAAGCTACGTCACTAGGGTTGGTAAACTCTTCTATGAACTCGATACAACCCGAAATCTCAAGCCTAAAGGCTAAATAAACTCTAGGCCACAAAAACCCGAAACCCCAAACCCCTAAAATCCCAGACCCCGAAGCCGAAAGTTTTGCAGTCTTGCCCCAGCCAGAAAAAAACCGAGGCCCAGGCTCGTGGTATCGGTCCTGCGGCGGTATGGAAAATGAGTGAGAGAGAGAGAGAGAGAGAGAGAGACAGAGAGAGAGAGAGTAGAGTGAGTAGAGAGGAGAGAAGAAAGAAAGAGGGGTCAGGTCAACTCCACCACTCCTAACCTCCCCAACCTGGAACCAACCCCGCAAAAAACCAAGAGAAACACTCGCCAAAAGCCCCTGCGGGCCAAAAAACGCCCTACAGTCAACCCTAAACCCCTACCCCCTGAGCAGAGACTCTGATCAAGCCCGAAACCCGAAAGCCCTAAATCCTATAGGCCCCAAAGTCCTAAACCCAAGACTCATAAACTAAACCCCAAAACCCCTAAGAGAAAAAACAAAAACTAAACAAAAAACAAAAACAAAAACCCTCACCACAAACCCCAATACCCCTTGAAACAAAACAAAACTCACCACACAGGTGCCTCCCTGGCCGCTTCTCCGCAGAGGGGGAGGAGGCCTCCCCAGTCTCCTCGGTGGCCTTGGATGGGCTCATCACTTTCGATGGGGCGGGTCTTCATGGTAGGGTTTAGGGTTTAGGGTTTAGGGTTTAGGGTTTAGGGTTTAGGGTTTAGGGTTTGGGGTTTGGGGTTTGGGGTTTGGGGTTTGGGGTTTGGGGTTTGGGGTTTAGGGTTTAGGGTTTAGGGTTTATAGTTCAGGGTTGAGGGTTTAGGATTTGGGGTTCAGGGTTTGGGGGTTCAGGGGTTTAATTGGGGGTAGGGTTTCGGGCTCGGGGCTGAGGGTTTGAGGTGGAGGGCCTTCAGGTGTCAGATGTAAGGTTGCAGGGCTTCGGGAGGCTTGGGCTAGGGCGTAGGGCTTGGGCACTGTGTCTGGGATTAAGATTACTCCTAAACTCCTAAACTCCTCAACTCCTAAACTCCTAACTCCTAAACCCTAAACCCTAAACCCTAAACCAGCCATTCTGACCCAGGTGCCATCAGTGGCAGGACCTTCTTCAGCATCTGGTGGCCCGCGAGGGACTTGATACTGAACGATGAGTTGGCCGACACGTCCTCTGCCAGTCTCTGCGCTCATGGCGTCGCCTAAACTCGCTCCAAACCCTAAACCCTAAACCCTAAACCCTAAACCCTAAACCCTAAACCCTAAACCCTAAACCCTAAACCCCTGGTCCAGGTTTCTGGGCAAGTTCTTCCTAAGCCCAAAAAACTTGAAAGGACAGAGCATTGGCTGAGTTCAATTCAGCTTTGGCACCCCAAACAGTAAAACGTGGCCTTCTCAGCACACAAGAAGACTCAGCACTTTTGTTTACTAGTATGCGGACGACCATGTCGGGTAATGGGGGGCTGTTCACTGCTTTGTTATGGGGGGCCTGTTGTAAGGAATCCTTCTACAAACTACAAACGGCACAATTTTGCAGGGGAGGGGGAACCCACAAAAACCGCAGGCCCTTAAGCGTACACCCTTCTCAGAAAATGGAGCCCTTCGCAAAAGTCATGAAAACACGACGCCGTCCTCCGTCTTCGTGGACTTTCGCTTCGTCCGGTGCTGGTCAGGCCATACCCCTTTCCTTGCGGAGTTGATGTCTGAGAGGCTGTACTTTTCAGACTGAAAATGTCGTTCAGGCTCTTGATTTGCTAGTACCTTGGTCACTCGAGAAACACCTGAAGGTGTAGAACGTCCGAAAGCTCAAGCACACCTCAAAACAACAAACCCTTCAATGCTGACGCTGAACTCCCCAAACCCTAAACCCTAATCCCTAACAGGGACCAATATTATGTAGGTTTAGGTCGCATGATGCACACCTATAGGTCCTGATCTCTAATAAACCCTAATCCCTAACAGGGACCAATATTATGTAGGTTTAGGTCGCATGATGCACACCTATAGGTCCTGATCTCTAAGCTTCAATCAAAGACTCTGCCCCACCCGGAGACCGCCCTCCCCCTCGGCGAAGGGGTTGGGCATGGGCTCGCCATAGTGTGCGTAGCCTTAGCTTGAGAGTTGGTGGGCTTAGGGCTGAAGGTTTAGGGTTCAGGGTTTTTAAAGGGCATGTGCCTGAAGAGACGGGTGGTTGCTGTAGAACTTGAATTCAACAGAATTTAAAGATGCCCCTCTCATTACGGTACCTTCATGCAAGCAGCTCAACAGCAACCAAGGAGAAGGTAAAAAATCGTAACCCCAAAATTCCAAGTAGTTAAAGACAAGCTCCTTTTGCAAAGGCATATGCGCTACAGGGTACGTACCTTAAGTGTGGGCTTTGGGGCATGAGGGCGTTAGAGAACATGGGACTTGTCCAAGCGGCTTCGGGTTTCGGACTTAGTGAGGTTAGACTTGGGATGTTCCCACTTATACCAACAGTCCTTAATAGAGATTATATAGTACCCACTCTTTTACAAATTCCCTATTAAGGACTGCTGGTGTAAGGGGGGGACATCCCCAGGTTCGACTTCGGCTTGTATGATGGCAGATACAAGTGCGAGTCCGAAGCCCCACGATCCAAGCCCTAGATCGACCTAAACGCCTACAGCTTGGGATATTCCCCCTTGTACTAACAGTCCTTAGTAGGGATTGTCATAGGGGTTCATATGATCTTTAAGGACTAGTGTAAGGGGGAACATCCCACCTACAGTCCCCCAAGCCCCAACAAATTCCCTACACAGGCCCCTCGCAACAATCAACATGGTTGCCAGGGTGAAGGCCAGGGCACGGCAGAACATCTCGGTGTACCTCGGCGTGCACATCATGGCGACTCTGGCACTCCGGGGCTCTCGGGCTCCGTGCCAGGGCTCCGGGTCTGGGGTCGTCGCTGCTAGTGCACTTAGAACCCTTCCATGAAGTGGTTGAGCTGCAAAGATCGCCCTCCACACACATTTCCGACCTTGAGCGGGTTTAGGGTTGCCTACCCTATCAAGGGGGATATGGTTGGCCGAGCACCAAAGCAAGAATGTAGCTTTGCGGAAAGCGATAAGTTTGTGCGGCGGGAAGCCCTAAACCCGAAACTCAAAACCCTGAATCCAAAACCCTAAAAGCCTTACAACCCCCAGAGGGTTTATGGCCTTTGTGCGTTCAGAGCAAGTAGCTTGGGATGAAGCTGCCGAACCAGCTTGCAGAAGCCGCTCTTCACGAAGATGACGCGGTCCACCTCCACGAAGGGTTCAGGGTTTAGGGATTGCAGGGTTTTTAGGAATATTTCCAGGGACTTGATGAGCTGTAGGGAAATTTAGGCCTTTTAGGGTTATGAGGGTTGCAGGGTTTCAGCTGGCTTCCCTAAACACGTCCCTCAACACCCCCAAGCTGCAAGCTTTGATGCTTAAAACCCAAGAGCCCCTAAACCTAAACCGACAAAGATTGGCATCTAAGATTGGTCTAGGGTTTAGGGAGTAGGGTTTAGGGTTTCGGGTACCCCTAAAGTCCGTGACCGATAAAGATTGGGTAATGTTTACGGTTTAGGGTGATCTTAATTTTGGATGCTTCCCTCCCCAACCCTAGAACAGCACCAACAAGATATGATCGGTTCTAGGCTCGGAGCTGACACAACCTCAACACCATGTTCACCTGAACCCCATAGAGCACCCTAACAAAAAACCCACGCAATAAGCTCTGGGCACTGGACCCATCCCATCACTGAACCCTGAACCCTGACTGAACCCTGAACCCTGAACCCTGAACCCTGAACCCCGAACCCTGAACTTTGAACCCTGAACCCTAAACCCTAAACCCTAAACCCTAAACCCTAAACCCTAAACCCTAGCTGCCGTTGGCACCTCGGCACCCTGCTGCAGAATTTCGTGCTCGCCGACGTAGCTCTTCTCGGTGAGGTTGCCGGCCATGGCCTGCAAGTCCACGTAGGACATATCCTCCAGCAGACCCTCCTGAGGGCTGAGGCTGAGATTTACAGTCACAGTTTAGGGTTTAAGGTCTTAGGGCTTTGGGCTTTGGGTTTAGTCTCGGGGCGTTTCTGGTTTCTGGGCTACACTATGGTCCGTTTGTGCCTCGGTTCTCCTGGACTCCTGGCATCCAGGGCTGTAGTTTGCCAAGTTGGGGGCAATTTGGAGCTTTGGGGTCGTATCAGAGGCCAAAACGTCGCTTGTCCCATTTTCCCTCTCAAACAAAACCAGCCCAGCCCTAAATCTCCCAAATCCAAACCCAAACCCTAAACCCTAAACCCCAAACCCCAAACCCTAAACCCAACCCATTAGACGAAGACAGGCAAAATGCAAAACCTGAGCGCTCCTCCACACAGCGCAGATAGGCGGCCCTCTCGCGGACCCCGTTCCTGAGCTGAAAAATTGTGTGTTCAAGGCTATAAAAACGCTAAACTTGGGATGTTAATGGGGGTAATTTACCTATAATCCCTATTATAAGGACTGTTAATATAAAGGGGGGGACCTCGCCAGCTATAAACCCTAAACACTGAACCCTGAACCCTAAACCCTAACCCAAGCTTTAGGCTTGTGGGTAGAGAAGGCACCTAAAGGGTCTGCAGGTTTGAAGGGGGGATATCGTGCGCTGGTGAAGGGGGGGGGGGGGGGGGGGGGGGTCGGGAACGCTCCGCAAGCAAAACACCACAATCAGACGGAATCTTGGGCAGCCGAGACAGAGTTGTTGAGTTCACAAGCCCCAAGTGTACCCTTTCAGTTCTATGGGTGGTTGTCAAAATTATGGTCCCTTTTTTGGATCCCTACTATAATACGGCACCTAATATTTAGGGTACCCCCAAAAGGGCTCAACATTTTGACAACCGCCCCTATAGGGGACTATAGTATCCCAAAAAGTGTAAGCGACTGAAAGTGCACCCAGGGCTCTCCTGCGACATGCCGATGCACCTCGATGGCCGCACGAAGAAATCTGGGGGGGGCTTACGAAAGTAGGGAACCTTAATACAGACCCCCAAAACTAGCAGGATCCCCTTGTAATAAGCACCCCAAACAGGTACCCCTGATTTTCGGCAAGTCCTTGAGGTTCTGGCCTGAGGGTGCTCAGGGCTTAGGCAATTTTTGGGTTTTGGAATGTTTCGGAGGTTTGACGATTAGGGGTTCGGGGTTTAAGGGGTTAAGGGTTATCGGAGTTCATTCTTGGGGTTACATGCTTTGATAGCTATGAGCCTAAGAAGGGGGACTGGACTCCTGGTCCATCTGAGTCACCACAAAAAATTCCCCTGTTAGCAGGTATAAGTGTTGCACCCCAAGCCAGGCCCGAAACTCGACCCATCTCAAAGAGACTTCAAAGAAGCATCAGGACACAACGCAAGCTTCAGAGATTCAGGCCCAGGGTTTCGGGCTGAGTCACCCCTAAACCCTAAACGAAACCAAGCCCTAAACCCTAAACCCTAAACCCTAAACCCTAATTAAACCCTAAACCCTAAACCCTAAACCAAACCCAAACTCTTCTCAGCCGGGCGTCTGAAAGTCGTCGCGGTGAAGCGACAGGAGCTCTGAGTGTTTCAGAGCCGTGCAGCGTCCTTTCCTGCCGCACAGTTTGGGGGTGCGTAGGGTTTAGGGTTTAGGGTTTAGGGTTTAGGGTTTAGGGTTGAGGGTTGGGGTTGAGGGTTGAGGGTTGAGGGTTGAGGGTTGAGGGTTGAGGGTTTGGGGTTTAGGGTTTAGGGTTTAGGGTTTAGGGCTTAGGGCCTAGGGTCCAGGGTTTAGGGTTTGGGGTTCGTAGGGTGTAGGGGCCCTAAGCCTAAACCATGCGAACGTGTTCGCTTACAGGGCCTGGTTATGGGGCTTTAATTCGGCCACGGCGTGCCGCTGTCGAATGACATGGCAAACGCGGCATCTTCCTATCGCGCCAGTAGTTGCTGCGCAGTCTTATAGAAGAAAAGCAATATATCAAATTTACGAAGTCATTCTAATAGTAATAGTAACATAAATACATGATGATTATTGAAAAAATTAGAAGCCATATCAGTTTACCCCCTCTTGTTTATCAACTCCTGCGATGTGCCATCGCCTCGTCATGATCGCCCAGATGTGTGTTTTTTTTTTTCGTTTTGCCCCTGCCGGTGATAAACTCACAGAAACCTTGAGCTGCATCTCCCCAGTGTCATAGGAAAACTGCGGGAACTTGGGTATGTTAGGGAAAGCGACCACGCCCCCAAATGCAAACAAGAAAAACAAGAGCGTAGGGTTTAGGGATGTTTAGGGGTTAGGTGTCCACTGGGGGCCCTATAAACTCCAGTCAGAATCACTTAAAAAAGCCTTGTGACGGCTTTTGGCGGTCCTCTTGCAGTCCTCGCTCATGAGAGCGATTTCGCCAAAGACCTGCCGGCCACATCGGTGTTAAGGTTGAGGTATGTGGGTTCTAGGGTTTGGGGTTTGTACCCTGCATTTAGCTTGGCTGCTGCCAGGTTCTGCAGGTGTCTGACCCCTCGTCCGACATGCTACGGATGCCGCAAGAGAAAATTGAGCTTTGAACAAGTAATCTCCCACGGATGTGAACCCATTAAAGCCTGACAATCGCCAACCTCAGGAATATTAGTTGCAAGGCACCTTGGCACTGTGAAGCCACCGACAACCCTCAACACCCGAAGGCCACATCCTGACCAAAAACTTGAACCTTATCCTACACCACCCAAAACATGTCACATCGACTTTCGTATTTATACAAACATACAAACACATGGCACATATGAAGAATATACACATGCAATCTGACGTTGACTAGTTTGTTTGTATAAATTACCACAGAATACAACTCTAGTCTGACGGTCAGCCAGCCTTTCCCGTCTCGAGCTTGATGGGCTTTGCCTCAGAGTCGGTTGCCGGGTTTTGGAAGGAAGCTTCAGGCACCGGGCTCATTGAAGTACTTTCTGGTCCCAAAGCCTCCCTCGCCCTAACCTTCCTTAGACCCCTCCCCCCCCCCTTTTCCCTTAAGGACCTAATGTAGGCTCAGATAAGGGGCTTATCTGCAACCCTTCATCCTTGGGTGGCTGAGGCGTGGGGAAGGAAGGGACAACGAAGGTGATCGTAGCTCTTCAACTTGATCTTGCGGGGCGTAGGTGTAGTGTTGTGCTTTTCGGTATGGGGGTCTCATCAGGTTCCCTACCTGCAACCCCCAAGCCTACACTTTCGGGTTTAGGGTTTAGGGGCTTAGGAATAGAGACCCCACGCCATGTTAAGCCCTCAGCTTTTTGAGCACGGCGCCCCGAAGGGGAAACGGCCAACATCCAAGAGAGAAACGACTGGAAGCTTTGTAGCGCAAAGCTTTCTTTGTGTATTTTGGGTTGGATTCAGGGTAGCAACATTGAAGCTCTAAACCCTAAACCCTAATCCCTAGACCCTAAACCCTCTTCAGCTTCGTAGACTACTTCCCGCCCACCTGGTAGCTATAACCCATCTATAGCTGGCGAGGACAGTCCCAGAGAACCATGCTCTGGACCTAGGCTTCCATTTTGGGGGCCTTGGGGCTGAAACCATACACACATATGTATACATATATATATATACATACATATATATATATATATTATATTATAGTAAATATATGTAAATATATGTAATCATGTCATGATTACTTGAGGTCGTAGAAGGTTGGGAGATGGCGGAGGCTCCAAGCGCTCTTTGCGCAACGCCTCTCAGAGAAGAGCCGCGAACGAAACGGAGTTCAGGGCCAATCTGCAGTGACCTGCGCTTCACCCCTAAACCCTAAACCCTAAGCCTTTAGGTTGGGGAGGGACGTGCTACTGCTAGCAGTGTATGAGGGTTCATTAGGGGTTCGTGTTTGGGGCTGCTGCGGTTGCAGCTCTGTCGGGCGCGAAGCCCGTTCCCGAAAGAGGCTGCTTAGGGCCTGCAAAAGCCCTACGCATCCTTATCATGCAAGGTGAAGGCCCTGAACGCAAAAACGCTGAGAGACTGTGGCCCCTAGAAGCCTAAACTAAAGCCCAAAACTGTACCAAGCTCTTCCTAGTAAACCACTCCCTGTAGAATCAAAACCTCGAACTGGAATGAAGCATCACAGCAAACGTTGTACTACTCGTACCCCAGAACCAAAGCCTAACCCAAAACCTAAACCATCCTAAATCGCGAAGTCAAAAACCCGAAACCTCCAGCTGGAAACCTCCATATCAACCCCAAGCCCCACTCCCCAAACCACCAAACGCCAAATCTGAATCCCGATTCCCCTAGCGCAACCATAGCCCGAAACCTTGCCAAACTCTGAACCGCCAAGCCCTAAGAGCCCCCAAGAGCCCTTACCCCAAACCCCTAAACCCCTAAAGCCTGAACCCCTAAACCCTAAACCTATAGCCCTAAACCCTAAAACCTATAGCCCTCAACCCTAAACCCTAAACCCTAGCCCTAAACCCTAAACCCTACGAATAGGTTCCTCATAAACTCAGCAACTCCATGCAGGCCGACCTCGGCCTCTTCCATGCTCGCCGCCAAACAGCCCAAGGCGCCCAGGAAGTCGGCGTGGCGCAGGAAGAGGGCCGGGCCGCATTCCAGGTTCCTCTCAGCATGTGGGTTGGGGTTTGGGGTTTGGGGTTTAGGGTTTGGGGTTTGGGGTTTAGGGTTTAGGGCTTAGGGTTTGCGGGTTGGGGTTTGGGGTTTAGGGTTTGAGGTTTAGGGTTTGGGGTTTAGAGGGTTTAGAGGGTTTAGAGGGTTTAGGGTTTGGGGTTTGGGGTTTAGGGTTTGGGGTGTAGAGTTTAGGGTTTGGGGTTTGGGGTTTAGGGCTTGGGGTTCGCGGTTTGGGGTTTATGGTCTTACGGGGAGCTCAGGATTCAGGAGTGCATGCTGTGGAGTGTGCCTTCAGCATTTTGGCACGCGAATTCACCTTTTTCAGGGCTACTTTAGATGTTGTGCCTAGGGCTTGGGAATTAACTGCGGATGCGGGTTTGGCTTTGGGGTTGGAGGTTTTGTCGTGTCCGGATCCCCAAAGCCCCTTAAACGCCGGCTGGGGGTTCAGGGTTCAGGGTTCAAGGTTCACCCTCAACCCCTAAAACCCTACTAAACCCTACTAAACCCTACTAAACCCGACAACACCCTACTACACCCTACTAAACCCTACTAAACCCTACTAAACCCTACTATTAAACCCCAACACGGCATAGGGATCAAAAGTTCGGGCCGGGGCTCCGGAACGATCTGGAAATGATTTCCCAGGCTCTCCGGTTCTCGGCCAGGAAGCCTCTGCGGACAGCGCCGTATGTCAGTGTTAGTGTGTTGGTGTGGGTTTTTTGGTCAGTGTGTTGTGTACCAGTGTGTACCAGTGTGTTCAGTGTGTTCAGTGTGTTCAGTGCGCCCAGTGTGTTAAGTGTGTTAAGTGTGTTCAGTGTGTTCTTGGGGGCGGGGGGTTGAGGGGTTGAGGGTGGGGTTTGGGGTTGGCCAATGTTCATGGGGGCAGCACAAGAACAGGTGGATCCGAGCGAAAGTACTTAGGGAGCCGACACCTGCTCAGCCGCCTTCGGCCATCAATGAACCCTCCATAATCCTGAGCCCGAGTGAACGCCCATGCATCGTTTAGGGTTTAGGGCATCTATAGGGTTTAGGCTACCCCTAAGCCACATGAAAACCTTGAAGCCTCCTAAGCCCGAAGCCACGCAACACGCCATACATTGTAACGCTTTCGAGGCGGGAATCAGGGCACTACTGCGCATCCGAGAACTAAACCATCAGGGTTTAGGGTGTAAGCCCCAAACCCTCAACCCTAAACCCGAGAATGCAGCTAACAGCACCGCCGACGAAGAAGACCGGCGTCTTCCGCTCCCCAGGATAGGGCGCCGCGCCCAGCAGCTGAGCCTGTGGATCACGGTTTCGGGATTCGGGTTCATGGGGCTTAGGGTTTTGGATTCAGGTTTGGCTTGTCAGGGCCCTAAATGCAGGTTTCTCAGTGACTTACGAATGTGAATAGAACCTTTGTTGCTTTCTGGGGTTTATGATAGAACCGGACCCCGGGTTGCCCAGAAACTTTGTATCTCTGAATGAGGTCTTAAATGGTAGCCTTTCAAAACTGCAGAAGAGGACTAAGGGTACTACTGACTAGTGGGCGTCCTGAAATGCCCTTACTCCCTAATTTTTGTAAGCCCAGAACACTTTTAAATCCCCGAGCCCTCTAATCCCTACAATACGCTTACAGGCCTAGATGCATTACCCCCACGAAGCCCATAATCCCTGTTCTAACAAGAACTTCTGAGCCCGATTTAAAACCCCTTGTGTAACCCTCAAACCAAAACCTGACACCCCACACCCGCACCCCAAACCCAAAACCTGACACCCCACACCTGAAACCCAAAACCGACAACCTACACCCCAAACCCGAAACAGTAGAACCCGAAACCCTCAGGAAACCCTGAACTTGAAATCCTCAAGAAAACCCGAAAACCCAAGAAATGCTAAATCCTCAATTCCTGAACCCAAAACCCTCAATCCCAAACCCTCATACGCCCCAAACCTAAACCCTAAACCCTAAACCCTAAACCCTAAACCCTAAACCCTAAACCCTAAACCCTAAACCCTAAACCCTAAACCCCTAAACCCCTAAACCCCTAAACCCTAAACCCCCAACCCCCAAACCCTCAACCCCAAAGCCTGGCCTTGGATCTCTGCGCGGCGGCCTGCAGATCCCAGCTCGAGCCGCAGCCTGGATTTTAAGGTGTGGTTAGGGGTTTAGGGTTTAGGGTTTAGGGTTGAGGGTTGAGGGTTGAGGGTTGAGGGTTGAGGGTTGAGGGTTGAGGGTTGAGGGTTTAGGGGTTAGGGTTTAGGGTTTAGGGTTTAGGGTGGACTTAGGGTTTAGGGGTTCAGGCTTATCGGGTGTGGATTTCGGGATTTTTTTGGGCCTCAGAGGCTTGGGAGGAGGATTGGCCAGTTGTCATAGGCTTTGGTCTCCTTCAATTTGGGGAGTTTAAAGGACTGGAACGCTAAAAACCCCGAACACTAGAGCCACGAAATCACAAAACCTGCACTAAGGGCTCGGTGCGCCAACAACCTCGAGAAAAGAAGCGAGGAAAACCCTGGTTTGGTCCCCCCACCCCGTTCCAGCCCCAACACTATCCCGCGATACCCCTTTGTTGAAGGGGGGGGGGAGGGGGAAGGCGGGGATGTCTCTAAGAACATTACAACACAAGGCTAAGCAATGAGCACATAGGAGTCCACCGGGGGGTCCTATTTAGGGAAAGGGGAAGGGGGGGGGGGTGTCCCTGCGAACTGCCTGTGGAGTGGAATCTCCGAACGCGGCCGTCCGCAGCGTCTTCATCTTTCCTCTCCTCCACGGGATGGGGCAAGAGCAGGGCAAAGGAAGCCCCCCCCAAAAACCCCCAAACCCTAAATTCCCAAGAGGGTTTCGGGGTTGAATCCTTCTAGGAAGTCATCAGCCCCGAGCCCGCCTGAAAAACAAATCCTGGAGCCACAAAAGTGGGAGCCAGGTTGTAGGCAGCAAACCGTAAGTCGATGTACCGGACTTGAGTAGGTTCACGGTTTAGGGATAAGTTAGGAGGGTTTAGGGTTAGGAGAGCTTTTTTTCCTACTTACCAGAAATGGGTGCCGTTGAGAGGGTTTGGCGTCCGGCAATTTGTTTCGGAGGGTTTGGCATCCGGCAATTTGTTTCGGAGGGCTGCCACATTAGGTTCGGTAGCCATTCTAGTCCTTACGCTTAAGGGCCATTACAAGCCCCAACACCGTCCTCTGACTTTCTCGCATCATTGTGGCTGCTGCCAGTTGCTGTCGTGCTCGCCACCGAGCGTGAGAATGCTCGGGCGATGACGGTGCTGGCAGACACGACCATGGTGAGCACGGCTGTAGCCACATCCGCCTGGGGTTTAGGCTTTATAAGGGTCCTCCTTAGCATCATCTAGTCAATAATGCAAAACAACCATGGTAATAATCGTCGCAACAGCAATCATATTCAGAAGCCGCGTTAAACTTCAACAAGCCCTGTTACTAGAATTTGGGGTTTCATAGGGCTATACCCTTGCGGCGGCCTGCTAAAACAAGGTAGCACGCGCGCTGGAGTGCCCTGCGTTTTGTTGGCATGCGTTGGGTGTGGTTAAGTTGGAAAGTGTAAAAAACCGAGGTTTTTGACTCATTCCGGTTTTCGGAGCCAGGAAGACACGCCACTGATCCCTCGAAGGGCGGGCGCTTTTTCTTGAAAATGAGTGTTTCGCCTAGGCGGGAGCCTTGTTTTGAAAGGCAGGAAAACCGAAAAGTTGTGTATACCATGTTTTAGGTGTTTTGAGCTTATTTGTAAGGATTTTTGAGGGTACTTTTTGGGGCTTGCATGTCCTTGTGTATTTGTCGGGCCCCCGAACCTCAGAGTTCAGAAGGAAAGCACAGATCTTCGAACCTTTATCTTGTCAGGGCAGTGAGGACTCAAGTTCAACACAAAGTTTGCGGAAGACAGTGGCTCCATGGTAAGGCTCCTGGTAAGGGTCGAGGGCCGAGGGTCAAGGTCTTAACATGGATATTCCCAACACGGATATTCCCAACATGGATATTCCCAACCCCCCCACCCCCCAAGCTGGAAACCCCAGGAAACGCAGGGCACACGAGGGTGCGTCCTACCTAAAACAACAGCCATCCCCCAACACAAAGTAA
The DNA here is from genome assembly GCA_905221605.1 of Symbiodinium natans. NCBI lineage: Eukaryota > Dinophyceae > Suessiales > Symbiodiniaceae > Symbiodinium > Symbiodinium natans. The sequence goes on along the minus strand of CAJNDS010002757.1, from coordinate 1,058,834 downwards.
CACTCAAACCCTAACACCTAACTTAGACCCGAACCCCTAACTGTGAAACTGAAACACCCCCCAAAAAGACCCGAAAACACTGAGCAACCTAACCCTAGACCTTTAACTCTCAGACCAAAGAGTCCACACTCCCCCAACCCTACACCCCAAACCCGAACAAAACCCAAACCCCAAACCCAAAAAAAATCTCAACGCCCACCTGGTGGTTTCACGAATTTGGGGGGTTTTTCTTGGGGTCCCCATTTACAAGGGAATCCTACTCTTAGGGGTCTATTTTGGGGGGTCCCCCCGATTTCGTATACACCCCCACCTCGGAGTAGCAAGGGTTGTCGAAGTCCTTCATCGTCACCTTGGCGAAGTGCGCCGCAGTGAGGCCCGGCGCCAAACCCAGGTTCCCGCAGCCTTCCTCTAGGGTTCTCTGGGGTTTGGGGGTTTAGGGTTTGGGGGTTTAGGGTTTCGCGTTCAGGGCCTATAGAGTGCTTTATCCAGCTATACCGTGCGGGGTCTGTAGGGTGGGGACAAGGTTGGGGTGGAGCCCTCAGAAATTCGGGGTTCGGTGGTTGAGTGTTTATAGGTTTAGGGCTAAGGCTTGGTGGTCAAGACGGGCTGTGAGGCATCGCAAGCACAACCTCCACAAAGGGGCTCCTCGCCGTAAATGTCGCTGACCAGCTTGTTGACATTCCTCCGAGACTCCCACAAGTCTGGGTCAGAGGGTTGCTGAGGCCTTAGCTAGTGGGCTTAGGGCTTATATGGTGGTTGCCGAGATTAGGGTACCTTGCTGGGTCCTTATTACAAGGGAGTCCTACGATTTGGGGGCCTACTTTAGGGCCCCCTGTTGTGGTAGACTCCCATATGAAATTGGCATCCTCAGGAGCTCGCAGCTTCTTGAGACATGCGGGGCGCGATTCGGAAGTCTCCGGATTTCCGGAAAGCTCAAGAAGATCGGGCGTGCACAAGACCCTAAACCCTAAACCCTAAACCCTAAACCCTAAACCCTAAACCCTAAACCCTAAACCCCAAACCCTGACCCCCCCCCCCCCCCCCAACCCCTAAAACTTTAAGGCAGACGAAGCAAAGCTACTACACGGTATGGTGAGGTCATGCTAGCGTGACATCCCAATTCAGAGTCGCCCGAGGACTTGGTAACAGCCTTGTGAACCAGGCCAATCACCTAATACCCAATCACCTAATACCCTTTGAACTCGAGACCGGCCGATCATCCCTAAAAACCCTTATAACACTGTGCTTACTATACACCCTTAGTAGGGAATGAAGGACTTAGGGTCCTATATATGCCCTCTAGGGGATTATGGCCGGTATAGGGTCTAAGGGCAGGCTCTCCTGGCATCCCCCTTCTGCGCGAGTGCCAGGCACTCATGGAAGGTCTTGGCGGAAGTCAGGAGCCTCGCACAAAAACCCTGAACCCTAAACCCTAAACTCCAAACGCTAACGAGGGTGGCGGTCTTCTGCTTCAGTCATTGAGGGTTGAAGGTTCTGGGATTTAAGAAGCGTATGGCTTAGGACGTAGAGGCTCACATGCTGGTTGAAGGCAGGGGGGAGGGGGGTGAGGTTGGAGATTCCTAAATCCTAAGCTCTAAGCCCTAAACCCTACACCCTAACCAGAAAGACATTGAGGATGCCAGATGCCCAAACCTCAAGTGTCCCCTTCCCCCACCGAAAGAGTAAGAGGAAAAAACACATCCTGAGATTCCCCAGAGTCCTAACGTTTATTTTGTGAAGTAAGGTAGGCATGTGAGAGCCAAGACCCCAATAAAATTGTTCCTGTTTGGATTCGCACAATCAATCCCGGATCGCCCAAACCTAAAACCCTAAACCCTAAAACCCGAAAACCGACACACTCTCAAGCCTGAAACGCACAAAAATCAAAACCTGAAATACCCTAAAACCCAGTGGCTTTCGGGGGCCTCACGAGGCCCAGGAAAGCGGCACCCCCCGTCGCAGTGCCGCCCAGGCGAGTGAAGAAGGGGCTTGAGCCGTCTTCGCCCTGGTCCACACGGAGGACCTTGAGAGCTTGTTTAAGTTTAGGGGGGGTTCAGGTTTTAGGGTTTTAGGGTTCAGGGCCTAGGGTTTCTTTGTGATTTCGGCAAGTAGAACCATGTAACATCGGGTCACATCTGGCTAGAAGGTGTATTTTGAGCAGCTTATGCTGCAATTACTGCGAGCATACAAGGGAAGACATACAACCCCGAGCCCTGAAACCCAAAACCCTTGTCCCCAAATCCCTTCAGCCCCAAAGCCCGTATGGGCCCTTAAACCCCGCAACATAAACGCTGAAACCCTAAACCCTAAAACCCAAAACCCTAAAACCCTGAAACCCTAAACCCCAACCTCTGAGGTCCAGAGACCATTTGCCGGGGCTCTTAGAGGCCACGGGCTTTTTTCACGTGGAAGCGATTCTGTTGGATTGGTTGCTGTCGGTTTATGGGGGCTTAAAGGGCCTAATTGGGGTTTGGGGTTCACAGCGTAAGGCACGCAAACCGAGCCAGCAGCCCCAACCCCCCCTATCCAGCCCAACCCGCCATCACATGTCCAAGGTGCACTGACACCCGAGCCGATGTTCACAATGATGCAAGGATACATGGGATCGGGCCAGTCCACAAACTCCTGGCATTTCTTGTCAAACTTCATTTTCGTTTAAGCATAACCCCTGCAAGCCCAGGCGAATGTCAGAAGGTATGGGCCTGCCATTTACAAGCTCAAGGGCTTTGAAGGACCTTCTCCGCAGGGTTTGTGCGGTTGGAGGGACGCTCAGGACTGTACTTGCGAGGTTTTACAGTCGTTCCATTTTCCCTTTGTTTCGGGCGTGTGAAACGGGGCTACTTTTCTTTTTGAGGTCATTGGGGCGCTGGGGGCGAGCACCGGGCCTCATCGGGCAAAGACGGTGGAGGTGCGCAAATCTCATGCCAAATGGCCTTATCCCCTAACCCAAAAACCCTAAAGCCTTGAGGAGGTTCCTTCTGCCCTATACGTCATCAGGAAGTCAATAGGAGAATTGGGGTGTCACCCTAAACCCTAAGCCTCAACCCTGTAGGGTTTCGGGATTTAGGAGATTGAGGGTGTAGGGCTTCGGGAACCCGAAACCGCTTTTCCCGCTCGCCTTGGTACCATCCGGTAGGATCCTCGGGGTTTCTGCCGCCAGGCGCGGGCGGTCTAAGAATGTAGGGTTTAGGGGCTAAGGCTTAGGGGCTATTACCCTCAAGTATCTTGGTAGCCCAGGAACCATCTTACGGAATCAAGAAAGGGGGTAAATGCAACCACCGGGCTACCAAGGTATAGGGCGGGGTTTAGGGGCTCGGGGTTTGGGATTCATCGGAGCTTTACAAGCATGGGGGTTGGAGGTTCTGGCATCTTAGGTGGATTCAGGGCTTGAAGTGTCGCAGGCTACTAGGTGTAGCAGGGCAGTTTGGGGGAAGGGCAGGCAGGATGTCAACTGTCAGCAAAGCCCACAAACACAAAGAGACTGAACTCAAAACCCAAAACCGCGAAACCCGACAAACCCCAAGTCCGAGCATTCATGAACCCTCCCTTGCCAAACCCCCTGCATCGCCCCTCTACCGACCCCACTCTGCTGGAATCGGATTCTACGGTTTCTGGCTTGGGGTTTGGGGGTTTAGGGTCTAGGGTATATGAATCCACCCTGTAAACCCGATTAACACCGTACTGTATATATATATATATATATGTGTGTATAGATGTTGATTCATGTTTACTTTCGCGATTCACACACAAATAGACTGCAATATACATACGCACACATATGTATATCCAGGTTGCTATATATGTATATATATATATATATATGCATACACATTTATAGCCAGATATATATATATATATATATAGATAGCTGTGTGTGTGTGTACCTGTTAAACCGTGCGTGGCGCCTAACCCCCACAACTGCCAAGCAAAGGCTCTGGAACACTTCGTCCTCAGGGCCATAGTGGTGGAGCAACGCCAGGCCGCTCACGAGAGACTCCATCTCTTTGAAAGGAACCACCTGCACGTGGGTTAGCGGAGTTTAGGCCCTTCTAAAGGTACCCTGATCAAGAACAGGGGCTTGTTTACAACAGTAACCCGCGAAACGCGACCACAGGCTAGAGATAACTTACCAGGAATTTCGATTCGGAGCTGTGGGGCGTTGGGCTCTGGTTTGGAAGGCCAAACAAAGTCCCAGGCCTCGGGATTACCGACCCTGCGCGTCCAAGACCAGAAATCCCAAATCCTGAGCCCTGTGTGCCACCTGGGTTTAGGGTTTAGGGTTTAGGGATTAGGGTTTAGGGTTTAGGGTTTAGCCCATCCAGACCCTTGAGTTGAGGGAAGAGGGATTCTATGGGAGCAGTTCTCCAAAAGTTGGTCCTTTTTGGGGCGACAAAGGTTCTGCTTGGGCACTTCTCTGCTTTTCTGAAGGGGGGGGGGGTGATCTGAACCTAACCGCTCCGCAGAATCATAGCTACCCCCCGAAAAGGAGACCCGAATTTTAGGGAACCCCCCTCGCCATTTGGTGGAGTTGCTGCCGTTGAAAATGTCCGGGGAAACAAGTTCCCCGCCTCCACCGTGAGTGACTCCCTAAACAGCTGCGCAAGACGATGCGCCCCGCCGCCGGCTACGACCACACGCCGCCTGGACGAACAACTATAACCCCAAGCTTCCGAAAGCCGAAGGTTCCCCCAAGCTAGGCTTCCTAAGCTTTTTTCTTTTCCCAAACCTGATACAGACCCCAACCCAAGTAAACACTGAGAATCCGGCTGAAGGTTCCTACAAGCTAAGTTTCCTAAACTTGTTTAAGTTTTTCTAAGCCTTATACAGGCCCCAACCCAAGCAAACACTAAGAACCCGGGAGTATTGACCAATCCTTGGGGACTGGATGATCTGTGGAAGGTTTAGGGTTTTGTGCACTTAGGGTGTAGAGATTGAGTGTTCAGGGGATTGGGTTTATGTTTCAAAGCTCCGAAACCCCAAAAAGACCCATAAAAAGCTCCTAAACCCTAAAGACCCATACAAATGTCTTAAGACCCCAAAGACCCATCTAAATGTCTTAAGACCCCTCTACAAGCCCTATGCCTGTTGAACACTCTCTGCCGGGTGGCATGGCCGGCACGGGCGCGGGCTCTGCGGCCTCCAATCCCTGGAGGCTCTTCCTCAGAAGCGTGGGTTCAATCCCTTCCCTCTGATATTAAACGCCCTCCCCCCCCCCAATAGAAACTCGAAATGCGTTTTGATTATTAGGGGGATGTTTGTCTCCAAATGTCACATTTGTGGTCTACAGGGTTTAGGGTCTAGGCTTCAGGGTTTGGAGGGTCCAAGTAATTTCTTACTTAAAAAGGGAAGGGAGGGCTGGTGGGAAGGGAGCTTCAGGATGTTGGTTGGTTTGAGGGTTGTGGGAGCCCTCAACCCAACCCCCCCCCCATATTTCGGAATCGAGTTTACAAGGTGGGGTCGGTTTCGGCAGGATTTTTCGGAAAGTGTTTCATAATATAATTCGGGGGTTGGCTGACTTGTGAACCCCTCCTAAAGGTCTAACTTTTAGGGTCCTTCTTGTGGTTTCCACCAAAAACCCAAAAGTCAAAGTCCTAAGAGCCAGCCAAAAGGAAGCCAAGTTCAGGTTCACTCGACATGCCAAAAAGGAAGTCCCACGCATTCGTCCGCCAAGCCTTTCAACCCATGTGAGCCTGAAGAACTCGAGGCTCCAAGTAGAACCTGGATTGTAGGATACCCGAAAGACCCACACCGCATGCACACTTCATTCAACCGCACCTTAAAGCCTGAGAACTCCCACACCTTGAAGCCCAGAACCTCCCCAAACCCGTCGACCCTAAACCCGAAACCCTAAACCCTAAACCTCACTACACCCCACGACACCCCTGCGCTCATGTCGACTGCCGCCCTGCTTCAAAACCATCTCCAAGCCAAAGGTGGCGCCAGACAGAAAGTGCACGTCGCGTACCATGTCCTGGGCTAAACTGACTAGTTCTAAATCTAGAGCGTGGAATCAGGTACGTGCGCTCCCACTAGATGACCCTTTAAGGGCATGTAGCGGGTGCCTAATTCCCTGAAGTCTGAAAATCATGCGAACTCTTGGCAAGTTGGAGGCTGGGGAAAGGTCTACGCTTTTAGAAGGCTTGGAAGGATTTAGGGATTGAGGAAGTTCAGGTTTTCGGGGGTACATGATGAGAGCGTTAAGGATTTGGGGCGGAGGGGGGTTGGGAAGTGGGAGTTCAACGATTCTAGGGTTAGTGGGTTAGTGCTGTGGTTTAGGTATGGTTTGGATGTTTCAGGTTGTGGTTTAAGGAACCAAAGGGTTTGGGGACATGGGTGACAAGCCAACCCCCGCAACCCTGAACCAATCTAAAGATTGAACGCTGAACCCCAAAATCTACATTCCTCAACCATAAACCCAACCCGCAGTTTAGGGAAATATCCCATCTCCATGTAGATGTCCAGCGTCTGGCAGCTTCAGCTGGAAAGACAGCTCCTTGTGGAAGGTACCAGTCTTCCCGAAGGTCGAGGGCGGCATGTGGTCCTGGAGCAGACCCCGAATGAAGGGTTTAGGGTTCAGGGCTTAGGGCTTAGGGTTTAGGGTTTGGGGTTTAAGAGATCCCACGAGGGTGTTGGCGAGACTGCCCTAACGCCTTTAAAGGGCTTAGAGTTTAGGGTTCGTTTGAAGTTTCTAAGCTTTGCCCCTACGCAAATAGCTCTACACACCCTAAACCCTAAACCCTAAACCCTAAACCCCAAACCCCCGAGCACGCCGTCCTGACCCGCTTCCAGGAGCTGCGCTGCCTTGGCCTCAGCGTCTAAGAGCCTCACACCTTAGGGGCCTCTGATGAATCAAAATCTGGTTTAGGGTTTAGGGTTTAGGGTTTAGGGTTTAGGGTTTAGCGTTCAGGGTTTAGGGTCTACCGTTTAGGGTTTAGAATTAGAAAAGGGTTCTGGGGAGTTCTTTACAGTATATTTATGAAGGGACTATGAAGGAATGTTAGTAGTCATTCTTCCGACCCCTCTCTTATGTACTCCCGTACGGGTTTAAGGTTTACGCCTCAGATGAACGCACGTACGTCGCCTTGTATCCAAGCCAAAAGCCACACGAAACAAAGGACGCCATGGAACGGGCTTGGGACTTCGGGTTTAGGATGGTTCAGGGGTTAGGAGAGCTTAGGGGACTGGAGTGTAGTGTTTTCGGGGCAACCTTAAATTAAACCCTAAACCCTCAACCCGAATTAAACCCTAAACCCTGGAAAATGGGGAGCTTGGGGTTGGGAATGGTGGTCTGGGGATTCAGGGAGTTGGGGACTTAAGGAGGTGTTTGGGTTGAGGACTGCGGAGTTTCTTGGCTTCGGAGTCCGTGTTTAAGGGTGGCTTCGGGGGCTGCCTATAACCTCAAACCCTCAACCCTGGCCCCAAAAGCCGGCAGCTCAATGCACCATCGCGCGAACGTTACGTGACGATACCTAAGCCGCACTACCCAAAAGATGCGAGAATGGATCCAGCCCGAAGGTGGCTTTGATACTTTACCAAGCCCTAAACCCTGAAAATATATCAATGGTTTATGATGCTTGAGGGAGTGTGTCTCAGCAGCCGCGTTACCAGGGTGCCCCCGATGTCCAGACCGAAGTGGCCTGGAGATTCGCGTAGGCTCTTCAGCACCTGATGTGGGTTTAGGGTTTCGGGCTCGTCAACCACTATTTTGGTCTGAAGCCCTATTGATAGGTCAAGTGGCCCTCTTGAACTCGTCTGAAGAAGATGCGAAGGCCTAAACGGAGTAACCCTGAACCCCTGAACCCCTAAACCCTAAAACCCTAAACCCCTTAAGCCCCTTACAGCCCCAACCGTACCTCTGGGGCATCCGAGGGCATGTAGTCCTCCACCTTGGCGTGGCGCCAGCCTTCCAGGAAGTTCCAGTGCTGGAGCACCTCCTTGGCCTGCAAAAATCTGTAGACGTGCCCAGATACACAATAATAACAATTAGTAATGAGACGGATAATAATAGTAATTTTAGGAATAACCATAATAATAAGAATAATACGAACAATATTCATCATACAAAGAATAGTCATAATGGGGCCCTGAAAAAAAAGCCGAAGGTACAGCTGCGTTGGACCGAAAGGTAAACAACAAACACATGGTTCCCGGCTCGGTGGTTCGGTGTTCTTCCACTTCGTGGGCTTTTTGAGGCTTTCCTGCAGCATTCTCTGGTGCCTGGGTTGCTGTCAGAATCCTTGTCTGGCTATATGTTGACTTGATCTTACATTGCCGAGTTCTTTTCATTGTGGAACTTGATTGAGGGTTTAGGGCGCTCGCCAGGCCACTCTCGATGCCCTCTCTTGTGAACATAGCCGCTACTGTACACCCTACGGCGATTCTTGTCGGGGAATGATTCCACTCACTAGATCTCCCTCGGATACTTGATACATCGAGGCTTGCTATATAACCCTTTCGTTCAAGCCTTTCGGGCTGGAGCGGACCTGTGTCGACCTGGAAGCCCTCGAACGGGCTCTTGGCGTGCAGGGTTTAAAGGGTTTAGGGTGTGGGATCCTTTGACCTCGAACCGCAGCAAAACCCCCGACCCTCAAACCCTAAACCCTCACCCCAAGCCCCTGATATCCCATGTTAGTCGAGCATAGCCCCAAGAAGTGCCTCTCATGTGACCTTAAACCTCAGGGTTTAGGGTTTAGGGTTTAGGGTTCAGGGTTTTGGGTTTAGGAGTTCATTTTCCAAACCCGAAGCCCTTGATTCTCGAGCCTTGTAGAAGCTGTCCACCAAGACGCTTCGCTCCCCGGTCAGTACATTCAGGGCTCTCTGCCTTGGAAGATTCCAGCGTGGGACTTCTTAGGGGGTTTTAGGTCTTTGGGGTGTTGTTTGCTTTGGCTTTTACAAGCATATAGTGCTTCCTTCATGATATGTTGAAGGGCTGTGGGGTTTACGGCTTAAAGTTGCTTCGAGCCCAGGACGAGGGTGCCGGAAGTTTTGTGGGGGGGTTGTGGGGGGACCCCTTAAACGCGAACCCCTAAACCCTACACCCTACACCCTAAACCCTAAACCCTAAACCCCGGTTCTGGGGGTTCCTGTCGCAAAGGGTTCTCCAGGAGAGGGGGCTCTTAAGGTGCACGATCTAGAGCCCACCTTATGCTCCTTCTATCCGTTTCAAAGTCTACTGAATCATGGGGCTCTAACTTAAACGAGGGTTTAGGGTTTAGGGTTTAGGGTTTAGGGTTTAGGGTTTTAAGGTTTAGGGTTTAGGGGAGCCTTACGGGGGGGGATTTCAAGTGGGGGCTCGCGTGGGGGTCTTGAGCCCGATCCAAGTCCCTCTGCCCCTCCTACACCCCTGCGAGCCTTGGAACCCCTCTGAAGCCCTGCAGAACTCTTAAACCCTATACAAACTTTCCTAAGCCGTTTTTTTCGCACTAAACCCCAAACCCTAAACCCTAAACCCCAAACCCTAAACCCTAAACCCCAAACCCTAAACCCTAGTGTTTGCGACCCTAAGCCCCAAGCCCCTTAAAAGACCCGAAACCGCCCCTAAACCGCCCAAGGTGCAGGGTGGCTTCACACTTACAGGATGCCGCAGCCTGTGCAACCTCAGGGTGTGTAGATGATAATGATGGTGCACAGAAGTCTACAACGAAAGCAATGTAGACCCGTCTCTCTGACTGCTTGTGGGGCAACCCCCACCTGCAAGCCACGCTCACGTGCCTGAAGCTGCTACACTCATGCCATGCACCCAACGACGCGCACTGATTTGATGCAGCCTTGTCAGTCAAACGCTTCATGTCATGCTCTGACAACCACAGAGGTCATCGATCTCGAGACCGTTCAATCGAAGGCACCCAATACAAGAGCCACCGCAGGTTCTGACAGCCAGGATTGCTCACTCAACCGATCTTCAAGCCCCTACCCAGTATGTACAAAGTCTCTTGCCCTACCACTAACCGATTCGGGCAATTTTAACTGGCTAACTCATGATCAGTGGTGCCTGGATGTGGGCCCCCCCACAGTGACCTGCCCCCCTACCACTAGGAACCTTCGATGAGGCCTGCATCATAGATCAAGGTCCCCCTACGCATTTAACCCGCGGGACGTTGGGATGACCGTCGTAGTTATTTGGGGGACGCCCACAGGTCAAGGGAAACCCAGCCCCTGCATGCCTTACGTCCGTTTATACTCGGATTATCCTCTCAAGACTCAACACCCTGGGATTTCACCCGCAAGGCATGCGCCCCCCCACGAAGCTCCGTCCCGCATACAGCGGTGGTGCCCTCTTCGTCGACCCAGCATGTCGAGGCGGACTCATCAGAAGCCACCCCTCTGTCCCATCCCATTGCCAGTACGGGACACTCTCCGGACGCCCTGGCTTGTCACATGCGCGAGAGGCCTGTGCTAGGGCTACTTGTAACCCAGGCACGGGGGCTGGCCAATCCGCCGGGTGCACGGGTAGCTGGGACCACCCCTGTTTCAGCGCAATCAGCAACCAACGGCGTCCAAAAAGGACGCCAGCTTGTTCCGTGCATTGTCGCCATCTCTATACCTCACCCTTGGCTCCCTGAGTCAGAGGTTCTACGCGCAGTCCAAGTCCTTGCCGAACGCCGCAGGGTCAGGCCGTCCATTGGCGCAGTAGCCCAGCATGTTGAGCAGGAGTTTGGAGAAGAACTGCTCTCCGTCATCACCTTCGGCGACGATGTCAAACAGCTCACCCTCGCCCTTGAAATAATCCTGCAACAACTTCTTGATGGTCTTCTCGGAGATGCCTTTCTCCCTGAAGAAGAGAAGGACTATGACTGCCAAGGAGCTGACCATGTTGGTCATATAGAGAATTGACGTGCCCCGGTCGCCCGACTCCCGATTCTCCTCAACGAGGAGACGGGCTTCACGCTGGACCAGGGCCGTGAAGTTCTCATTAATCACGCGCCTCCAGTGCATCGCGTGTCAACTGACACGCATGCACCAAATGGCCGACGAGACTCGCGAGGAGACTCTTCTCAAACATGAGGTACTCACCACAGCCGGCACATTGAGGGGAGCCCACTTGTAAGGCTCCCACTTCATGGCTATCGCGACGTGTGCGTGTGCAACTACGACTTTTGACTTGTGCTCAGGGAACTGCTTGGCTATGTCGCCCACCTTGTTGCAAAAGGCGTAGGCGTCTATGCCCGCAGCTCTGTCCTCCTTGTTGTCCTGTCGCAGTAACTGCACATTGGCGAGTCCTTCTTTCGGATCATGGATGTAAGTTCGCTCGAGAGTGGCGAACGAGAGCATCCACTGGCCAACACTGTGTGCAGTCGGGTGATGGTATGGGTGCTCCTTGCATGGACGGGCATACATGAGGATCGGGACTCTGCCCTCAGCCTTGTCGAAGTAGCCCATCTGCTTGAAGCAGTGGAGACACTTGCACTGCCCGCCCTCAGTCACGGCCTGAGAGGCAGATCGTGACTCCAAGACGTCGTGCATTGATACCATCGCGCCGTTCCGTGCGAAATCTCCGCCGCGTATCCCACAAGTGTGTGGGGGATGGAAGTGTAGTACCTCACAAGATCACAGCAGACCGGCTCAATGTGACGCCCTCCTGCTGAAGCAGTCGCTCGATGGTGTCGCGACTGGTAGCCATTTACGCACAGGGAGAAAATCTGGCGCTGGGAGTGTCTCAAGGTTACGTGTGCAAGCTTGAGCCAAAATGGCTACAGGGTGTGTAGGGTTTAGGGTTTTCAGTCTTAGGGTTTAGGGCTTCTCTTGGTTGATTTAGGGTTTTCAGGGTTGTGAGGGTTTGGGGTTTTTGGGGGCTTTGGGGTTAGGTGTGTTAGGGTCAGGGGTTAGGAGGGGCCTTTGGGGATTCACGTTTTCTGCTTATTTAGCTTGGACCAACAGAGGGAAGCTGTGCGCTCTGAAAGTGGGGCTTTGAAGGCAGCACAGGGAATGTGGCTGCGAAGGTATATCGGGCTACATGTAGGGTAGAGCAGGTTTCAAGGCCCTTTCCTGCAGACAGTCTACGACCCTACTGTAAACCCGACCAGGATCCCCAAAGCCGCTCCTCTCGGTGAAGCAAGGCAACAAGAAAGCATTTCGTTTTTGTGGGTGGGAGAGCGCTTCGTGAGGCACGCATCAAGAGCCCACAAGCCCTCCGAGCCACCTCTTGCTGTAGCCGCTGCATTTCGGCGGGGTACGCCATGGCCGGAGCGAGGTCGGAAAAGTGCAAGACTCCCAGCTGAGGGTTGCTCGAAGTTTCGGGCCCTTTAAACCCTAGACCCTAAACCCTTTTTGTAAGCAAGGTACCATAAGTATAAGTATTTTGATGGATTGCAGGGTATCTAAGAAGCGGCCCGGATTCAAGCAGCCTGCCACATGTTTAGGGCTCCTCTAAGCATCTGCTGATCTAACTTTCCAAGGCTTTAAGGTTTAGGGTTTGAAGTGCCCAAGAATAGACGCGCGGCAAGAGGGGTAGGTTGGACCGCAGTTGCAGCTTCAAGACTAAGCACACCCATCTCCCAGCTTCTCAAGCCGTGAAACCCGTTACCCATGGATCTAAGCCCTAGAGCCTAAGAAGCCCTAAGACCATTTCCCCATCACATGCAGGTTTTGGGCACCCTGCGGAGCAAACAAGCACCCTAATGTGCGATACGTGGGTATGTATAGGGTATGTGAGCCATACACCCTTTAGGGGTTCGTTCGGTCTCTAAGGCAGTTGTGTGGCAGCCGTGCAGTGTCATTGCAGCTCTGTTGAATAGGACTCGAGATGCTCCTCATGTCTATGCACTGCCGCCGGCGACAGCTCTCAAATGGCATCCGGGCGGCCGGAGCATTCCTACAACATCCCAGCTCTCAACCTGAACAGTCTTCTGGGGGGGGGGGGGCTAGGAGTTCAGGGTTTAGGGGGAGGAGGGGGGGGGGGGGGGGGGGGGGGTTATCTGAAACATTGGCGTTTCCGAATTTGTCCTCCTAAGCCCTAAACCCTCAACCCTCAACCCTAAACCCTAAACCGCGTAAGTCCCGCTGCGGCTTGGGAAGTCTCGCTGAGCCCCTTGCCCAGTGTAAGCTTGTCGATCCTTCCACTCGCTCCTTGGGGACCTGCCAGCTGGGGGGGGGGGGGGGGGGTTTAAGGGTTTAGGGTTTAGGGCTTAGTAGGGCTTGGTGGGGTTCAGTAGAGTTTTGTAGGGTCTAGGCACACAAAGCTTTTCTATCGCCCTAGCGTGCTTGCCCATGCAGCTTCAAGTACAAAGCTTTGGCAGCACAAACCAACAATGAGCGATAAGAACGTGCTCTGGCGCATCATTAATGTCAAGGTCCAATGTGGACTCCACCCTAAACCCTAAACCCTAAACCCTAAACCCTAAACCCTAAACCCTAAACCCTAAACCCACCAGCCTCAAGCCCTAGACCCCATTCGGGCCTTGAGCTCCACGCGCCCGCTCCAAATCAAGTACAGCCTATCACCTGGCGGAGGGTTTAGGGTTTAGGGTTTAGGGTTTAGAGTTTAGAGTTTAGGGTTTGGGGTTTAGGGTCTGGGGGCGATTGGGGGGGTTCGGGGGTTTAGGGTCTGTAGAGGGTTCATATGGGGTTTAGAGGATTGGCCATAATGTAGGGATTCTTTGGGGTTTAGAAGGTTTAGGGCTGCACAGGGCTGAACATGCTTTCTTCATAACGGGATTACAGAGGGCTTTGGCCCCTCGAAGCCCTCTACCCAAAACTGGCGTTGGGGCTGGGTGCGGGGGATGGTTGGCGCTGGTTGAAGAACGTCTGAGAAAGGCCCTTTGGAGACAGAACCCCTGCAGGATATACCCCGAAAAACATAAGAGCCCTGATCGCCAGATCCTGCCCAAACATCACCAAATCCCAAATCCCTCAGAAAGCCCACACCACACAAAAAAAGCCAGCACCCTGAAACCCTCGACCCTAAGCCCTAAGCCCTAAACCCTAAGCCCTAAACCCTAAACCCTAAACCCTAAACCCTAAACCAAATCCGATGGTAGGTCAGAGATGGACCTTCGGCCCCATAGTCGAAGATCAAGGCATCCTTCTCGAACTCCTATGGAGCAAGTGAGAAAGCTTAGAGGGTTCAGGGTTTAGGGTTTAGGGGTCACACAGGCCCCAGGGTTGGTAGGATTCCGCACCGTAGAGCTCAACTTAGGGATTAGGGTTTAGGGGGTTTGTGTTGTGTTGGGAGGTGCTTTGGCTTTAGATCGCATTATGGATTTCGGCATCGGACTCGGGAGGCGCTTTGTGTATTGTGGCTTGTTGATGTAGTAGGCGGGTTGAGAACATGGTGTCAAAGCCTGTGGGGGGGGGGGGGGGGGGGTTTGAGGTCTGGGGTTAGCCTCCGCTTGCTTGCCTACCCTAAACCCTAAACCCTAGACCCTAGACCCTAGACCCTAAACCCCAGACCCTAGACCCTAGACCCTAGACCCTAGACCCTCAACCCTGAACCCTAAACCCTAAACCCTAAACCCTGAACCCTAAACCCTATAAACCCTAAACCGCAACAGGAGAGAGAACAGCTTCCGGTCCTCCCACGTCAAGCGCTCGCCTCGGCGGCTTGCAAAGCTGAGATCTGCTGCTACTTTTTAGGGCTTAGGGTTTCGGGTTGAGGGTTTAGGACTTTGGTTTTAGGGATGTTCCCCCTTATACTAACAGTCCTTAATAGAGATTATAGTCGTAGTGTTCCCCCTTATACTAACAGTCCTTAACAGAGATTATAGTCGTAGTACCCCCTATTATAACCCCTATTAAGGACTGTTAGTATAAGTAAGGGGGAACATCCCAAGCTGAGGGTGCGGACCTTTCAAGAAGGGGATAGGGTTTAGGGTTTAGGGTTTAGGGTTTAGGGTTTAGGGCTTAGGGTTTAGGGTTGAGGGTTTAGGGCCCAAGTTCCGCACACATCGCCCGCTTGGAGTCCTTGTCCAGGTTGGCCAGGAACCTTGGGAGGGTTTGAGCTACGCCCAAAAGGCATTTTAGGGTTTAGGGTTTAGGGTTTAGGGTTGGGTTTGCCCAAAACGAGAAAGGCTTACAGCCCAAACCCGTTGAGGTTCCGAATAGAAGGGATTGGGTTGGAGCACGCGAAGGCGACAAATGTGCCATGTTGGCTCATAGAAAGATCCCCTGGTTTAAGTTTGGATCTAGACACGAACCCCCGCCCCCCCGGATTAACCCTGTGGCCCGCACGCTCAACAGGCTAAACACGAATCACAAACCCCAAAAACCCAACCACCACAAGCCCTTTACAAACAGGAAAGCAGCCGAAATCCTACAAGCCCTGAACCCCAACCCTGTAAGCTTTGTCAGCCGCCGACCCCATAAGCCGTAAACCCTAAACCCCAAGCTCCTTCAGCGAACTTGGTCAAAAGTTGGGATGCTCTCCCCATATACTAGCAGTCCTTCATAGGGGTTATCAGAGGGGGTACTAGAATCCCTATGAAGGACTCTGTTAGTACAAGGGGGGGGACATCCCAAGTCGGAAGCCTAGGACCAGCCCCTACCGAGGTCGCCGCGCATCCTGAAGCTTGTCTATGGCGTGGAAGACCTTTTTTCTAGCAGGGGGGTCGGCTTTGGAGTCTAGGCTTCAGGTTTAGGGTTATAGGTTTAGGGTTTAGGGTTTGGGTTTAGTATTTAGGGTCCTTGGTGGAGTTTCTGGTAAGGGATCCTACTGTGTGAAAAGGTATCACAACCTTTTTTTATGATCAGTGCTCTACATATGTATATACATCAGATAGGGGAACTCAGAAGGGTCCCAACTTGGCACCTAGTTGCATGGGTTCCCCTACTACTATTAGCTATCCCCAAATAATTAACCTTAATTGTGGGGGGAACTTAGGGGGGGGGGGGGGGCAGTATCCCTAAACCATAAACCCTAAACCCTACAAGTAGCATAGAGGGGGGTAATTAGTAGGGAAACCCATGACAGGTTGGTTGGGCTCTTGGTCCAGGTTCGGCCTGAATCGCTGTGGACGGAGTAGCTTTGAAAGGGCTTGAGGAGAGGACGAGTAGAAGTCCTGAGCTCATGCAACCTGCAAAACCCTGAACCCTAGTCCCCTGTGAGACCCGAAACCCTAAGCAGCCCCAAACCCTAAACCCTGAACCCAAACCCTAAACAGCCCCAAACCCTAAACCCTAAACCCCCTAAACCCTTATAGATTCACATGTCTATATGGCTCTGAAGGCACACCTCGTCTAGCTCCTCGCGGGTGCGTTCCGCCAAGGGCTTGAGGAGGATGTCGCGCAAAGCTGGCGCGCAAGGTCTATTGGAGTGTTGGGGCTTAGGGCTTAGGGTTTAGGGTTAGGGGGTTTGGGGCTATGTGGCAGTTTATGGCAATCAGCTTCTACCCCTAAATCTCCAAATTTTTCCGGGGCTTGCAAGTTCTGGGGCTCCAGGGAAAGCGGGAGATGCCTGGCAAGGGGATTCACTACTAGACGTGCTGCGGCTACGGGCTGGTGTTGTTACAGTTTACGGTTTACGGTTTAGGGTTTAATTAGGGTTTAGGGTTTAGGGTTTAGGGTTTAGGGTTTAGGGTTTAGGGTTTAGGGTTTAGGGTTTAGGGTTTAGGGCTGTAGCCGAGGAAGAAAGTGCTCCCTGTCATGCGCCTCGCACGCAAAAAGGGAGAACAAGGATACTGCTACTCGGACGGAGGGCTTGAAAAAAAAAGGGGGCCACTTGCCATCCTCCAAAAATTCAAAAACCCATGGGAAAAACACCTGTAATACCCTAAACCCCCTGCCTTTCGAGCGGATGACTGTACGCCGCCGGGCTTCCTCCTCCTCATCCTGGCAGCTCAGAGTTAATTCGGGTTTCAGTAGCCCTAAACCCTAAACCCTAAACCCTAATCCCTAAACCCTAAACCCGAAACCCTAAACCCTAAACCCGATTTCAGGTTCACTTGGGAGTCAGGGCTTGAGGGGGTTTAGGGTCTGTAAGGGTTTAGGACTTGAATGGGCTTTAACGAGGGTCAAGTAAACCTATTTGAGGTTGAGGGTTCCAATTTCTATTCTTCATTTACGGCTTTTGGGTTGAAGTAAGGGTCTATTAAGGGTTAGGGTTTGGCCAGGGCTTAGGAGCTATATACGTAAAAGGACATGCATATGCTTTTCATTTAAGCAGTTGTACGGATTTGTTGGTTACAGATGTACGTATTCTGCGCTATTTAATGTGTGGAAGCATAAACATCGATACGTGTCCACATAATAACATCGAAAGTTGGCTCCTCTCCTTTGTGCAACTAGTTTATATAAATGTAAATAAACAAAGAAGACAAAAAATAAATAAATAAATACATATATATATATATCTAGGATTTTATACACACATAAAGAATGCTCGTAGCAATGGTTTTGCGGAGACGGAGATGAACCCTAAAGCCCCATCAACCCTAAGCAAGCCTCCCCGTTGTCCGCGCTGTGGTGCTCCGCGGCTGCAGGGGCGGTGGCGTACCGCTCCAACGAAGGGACTCGGCGCATCGACTCACGCTTTTTGAGAGGTTTAGGGTATTTTGGGCTTAGGGTTTAGGGTTTAGGGTTTAGGGTTTAGGGTTTAGGGTTTAGGGTTTAGGGCTAGGGGTCTCTTGGTTGGTTTGTGTTTTTTGTTTGACTTTTCCTTCTTTTTTTGGAGGGGGGAGGGGGCTCAGGGATTCTGTTGGGGGTGTTAGGTTTGTTGTAGGGTTGGGGGGTTTCATTTTGGGCTTGGGCTTCAGAGTTTGGGCGTCGGCTTCAGAGCTTGAAGGGCCTATGCCTTAGCAGCTTAGGGCTTTAGCCAAAGGAAGCATGGAATTTGGGTTTGGGGTTTGGGGTTTACGGGTTAGGTAAGCTTTAGTGCGTCCTGCACAGGAAACCTAAACACATGACGTTCAACTATTGGCTTAATAAGAAGGTTTTCAAAAACCCTACACCCCGAAGCCTGAGGCGTAGGACGCAGGCTCCTTATGAAGTTCGATAGTATTGGGCTTTGGGGCCAGGGGTTATAGATGTTTGGGTCGATCCAGGTTACGGGCCCGTCTGACCCTCGACCCTAAGGGATATACCATAGAATCAGATCCTAACGGGGAAAGCTGACCCTCTTGGAGCTGTCAGAGTCTCAACGTGTGGATTTGTTGTGGGGCGCGTTTAGAGATTCGAGCCCTAGAGCCTAAAACCTAACATCGCAGCCTAGTATATAGGATTTTCAGGGATTTCAGGTTGAGTGGGTGGCTTTGGGAACTGAGGTTGAGAGTCCTAACAGCCCCTGACCCAAGAACGCCAACCCCCAGAACCCCCAACCAAACCCTACCCCTAAACCCAAAACCCGAATGTCCGAAAAGCCCAGAACCCCAAAATGCCCTGAACCCTAGAGGCCCCCCCAAAACACCCCCTTAAGAACAACTTATAATTAACAGCTACTTTTTTGTACTTGTAGCTCACCGAAGAATACTGCAAGGAGCTTTTTATAGCAACAACCTGCGAAAATTCATGCGTTCTTGAGGTAAAGCTCAACGGCCCGGTTCTGCAGCAGGCGCTGCTACAACCCACGCGGCTGCTTACTCATCCGGGTTTAGAGTTGAGGGTTTAGGGTAGGAACCTGAGCCCTAAACCCTAAACCCTAAACCCTAAACCCTAAACCCTAAACCCTAAACCCTGTGCAAGCCGGAGCGGTTCAAGAAAACGGCCGTCTCTGTCCTTGCCGACCTGTGGGATCTACCTTCCGGTGTGTTGTTATCAGCATCGGCGGCGGCGCTTGCACCGCCACTGGGTTTAGGGTTTAGGGTTTAGGGTTTAGGGTTTAGGGTTTAGGGTTTAGGGTTTAGGGTTGGATACTCATTCCAGGATCAGGGCAAGCTTCTACACAATAGCCTTGCCAGCCCTAAGAGGATTCTTGAGACATCCCTCCAGTCCCTTAAACTAAACCCTGTAAAGCCAATGAACCATAAACCCTACAAACCCTATGAACCCTATAACTTGGGATGTTCCCACTTTTTCCTTACAGTCCTTCATAGGGACTATCGTAACCCCCTATTCTAATCCATACTAAGGACTGCTAGTATAAGGGGGAACATCCCAACCTGTAACCCTGACACTCCCCTATCGCCATACATCCCAAACCCTAAACCCTAAACGCCCCTGAACCCTAAACCCTAAACCCTAAACCCTAAACCCCAGGTTCAACCCCCCCAGCTCACAGTTGCCACCCGGCGGCTCATGGCGGAGGTCGCGACGCCGGCCTCGGGCTGCAACATCCAGGGGCTGCGGGGCTTCGAGGCGAAGGGTTTAGGGTTTAGGGTTTAGGGCTTAGGGTTTAGGGTTTAGGGTTTGGGGTTTGGGGTTTGGGGCTTATGTTTCGGGCTTTTTGTCAGGTCTTTGAGGTGTACAAAGCTGACTGGCATCGGGCTCCTCTTGTGGCCTGGGCTGGTGTATCTTTCGGCTGAACGTGGCCACTGGAGAGAACAACCTCTACTCGTTGGCTAGGGAGGTGCCGCAGCGTGTTTTTTCGCGCCTGCCTGACAAGCGCATTCTCCAGCTGCGGCAGCCCGGACAAAACAACTCCGCCAAGCGCAGCGCACCCGAAATCCTCGAAGCCCTATACGCCCTGTAGGTTGGGATGCTCCCACAGTACTATAATCCCTATCTATCAAGGACTGTCAGTATAAGGGGGAACATCCCAACCCAGAGGGCCGGCTCCCCGACGATCTGGTTAGGCCTCAAAGAGTCCCGAACCCCGAAGTCTCAAGCCGCAAACCCCAAACTAAACCCTGCAAACCCTAGGGTGGCCTGGATATAAATATAAATATAAACATATATATATATATATGTGTACATTTTTATTGTATGTGTATTGTGAAGTCGACCAGCACTGGACTTGCACTAAGCCAATGCAATCACAGCCCGGTCACGCTGTTTTACGACTTCGCGAGTTCAAGCACTTGTGCAACTACGCCTGAGTGCGTCCGGTCGGACCGCACAGCAACCTAAGAGCTACTGTACGAAACTACCGTGCTCAAAGGCACAAGCTCGGTACTTGAGCCAAAATATTGGCATTGTTACGAATTGCAAAACTACACATGCAAGGGAAAACAACAAGCTGCACTAGCACTAAGCAAGCACTCCAAGCATGCTTTGACCTGCTCACATTCGCCCCTCAGCCGAGGCTTCCGGCTCACCAAGAGCTCAACGTGCGTCAAGCACTTCAGCCACGCGGCAAATGGGGTAGGGCGAGGGTGTCGCGTGCGACTCTGGTAGAGCCCGCACATCATGAGCATTGGCATGCGGCTTGGGCGGCAGCCCGCACTACCAAACGGACGCACGACGACAGCAGCCCTCAACGACCCTAAACCACCCCAAGTCGCGAGCGCTCACCTTTATGCAGGCAGGCGAGGCTCCAGACTACTGGGCAGGTCTTTATGCTGCTAGTGCAAAGCTATGGTACAAATGGTACACTGTACACACTACCGGCCCTAAGCTGCGGCTACGGCTACTCACCTATCCAGAACTACCCTACGGGCTACCGGACTCAGCGAGAGCCGCGCACATTGCTCGTGCCGCAGGCAGTGCAGCTCGCACGCGCTTCGGCGAGCGCACTGCCGCGACCAGGACACGGTCCGCAGCAGCCGCAACGGGCTGGGAAGAAAAGTGCCGGTAGGCAAAATGGGCAGGGAAAACCCCTGCCGCGGCTCTTCGCCCGCAAGCAAAACACAACCAAAAGAGGCTCGACAGCGTGCCGCGCTGTGATGCCTGAGAAATCGCGTGGAAACCCCTTCCACGCCGCGCCGACTGGCCGCAGCCTACTCGATACCCTGTGGAGCAGTGTTGGGGGCACGAGCGGTGTTGCCAGCAACGTTGGAGCTACTGGCTCGCTCCAACTGAGGGCGCTTTGCGGCCGCCTCATCGAGGGAGAATGCCTCAGCCGACGCCCTCTGGAAATCCTCGATGTAGGACTGCACGACTGAGTGCGTCTTGGGGACCTCAAGCTTAAGCCCTGCCTCTGCATTGGCCTTGCTGCTTGTGGTAAAATTGAGGCTCCCAATCAGCACCACCGCGCCGTCCGGCCGCAGTAGGCAAAGGGCTTTGGCATGGTGCAGCCCTTGAATCCCGGTGCCTACCTTAGCCCCGCGGCCGTCGCGAGCATAGGCGTCGCACCTCGGCACCTGCGGCCGCCAAGCGTTTCAACGCTTGCCACTGAAGCTTGGTGCGGTGGCACTGTCCCATGTCGGCGACAATCCGAACGCTTGCGCCCTTGCCAAGCGACGCTTCGATTGCCTCGATGCAGGATGGGCAATCTAAGCTGTACGCCCGGATGTAAACCACATCCTCTGCTGCTCCAGACCCAAGCAGCGTTTGGGCGGCCTGAACGTATGGCCCGCCCGCAAGGAATTCCGCTTCTTTGACTGGAGAACTCCTAGCGGGGGCTGGGCCCTTGTTCCTCCGGCCTGGCGTGCGCGCCACAATGGCAGTGGCGGCACGTTGCACGGAGCCGGACTGTGCGTGGGCCGCGCTCGCTCCATCTGGTGGGGCCGCGGCCAGGTCACGACCCGCGAGCCCCTGAAAGCAGGAGAGCCCGCGGCTCTTGGCCGCCAGTTGGGAGAAACATCCCTCACTGTTTCCCAAACCCAACACAACCTTACCCTTAGCCAGGGTCTCGGAGGCGGTACTCCGAATGGAGTCTGTGAGCGCAGGACCCGCGCCTCGCTGGGCCGCGTGCAAAAACCCTAAGGAACGAGCGGTGTCCATTGCGGCATCGCAATGCCCGCAGCGTCCTTCTGCCAGGTAAGCACGACAGCCACAGGCAGCTGTCTCCTCCTTGAGGTGCACCCAAACCTTATGGGTCACCTCTTTCTTGGAGCTCGCGACCTCAAACGTCGCTTCGGAGCCAAGGAGCTGAGACAGCCGCGCCTCAGGGGCCGCGGTGTTGCCATGTCGCATATGCGCAATGCGATTGGCAACGGCACGACTCACGTACCACAGAACAGCACCGCACAAGATCACTACTACCAGAGTGATGGCTGTTCCGGCGACCCACACGGTCCGCCTGGCCCCATGGCCGATTTCCTCGACAACGTCGGCCGAAACCGTTGCAACCGCGTGCATGGAGTCCTCGACAACATGCACAACCCCGCGGTGCAACTGCAAGGCAATCGGCGCCGACGCTGCAGCCGCCAGGCCCCACCAGCCGTTGATGTTCCCGTTGAGGGCGTGCACCAACCGATTGAGGAGCCCGCGACCCAGGAAAAAGGGGGTCCGTGGCGGAAGCGGAACACTTGGCGGCGGCCGGGCCGACCCGCACGGGAAGGCTGGGACCCAGCTTGTGCTTGGGCGGGGTTGGAGCGCGGCAACAATGCCCGCGGCGAAAGCGCCCCAGGCGTACTTGCCCCTCCCCTTGGGCTTGCCCTTGGCATCGGACTTGCCTCTGCCCTTCGGCTTGCCCTGGCCCTTGCCACGGGCGTCTGCCCAAGCACTCCAAGGGTCGCGGCCCTTCCCGTACGTCGCCTCTTCGCGACGTCTCTTGCCGCCCCTCTTCTTGTGTTTACTTCTAAGAAGAGGCTGGATGGTTTCCTGGTCCATCGCGCGGTTGGCCAGAAGGATCTCGTACTCCAGCTCGTCCTGGCTGCTTTCGGAGCCCGAGTCCCTTTCTTCGCCGCGCCGCGGATCCGGGATCCCGCGGGAAACGACCTCTGCCAAGCGGAGAGGCGTGCTGCACCGAAAGCACAGCTGCCTGAATGAAAGGTTCCATTCATAGCAGTTAGGACACTGCCACCCTGCTATGCGGAGCGCCTC
Organism: Symbiodinium natans; assembly: GCA_905221605.1. Classification (NCBI taxonomy): domain Eukaryota; class Dinophyceae; order Suessiales; family Symbiodiniaceae; genus Symbiodinium; species Symbiodinium natans. The sequence goes on along the minus strand of CAJNDS010002757.1, from coordinate 1,036,103 downwards.
GCTGATGTGATCATCGCGCTCCGCCTTCTCCGCCTGGCGCCGCTCCCGCTTCTTGGCGCGCTCGGCCGCCTGCGCCTCCTCGGCCGCCTGGAGGGCTTCAGCGAGTTCCTCATCGCTGAGGAGCCTCGCGGCATCTGCCCGCGCTTGCTGTTCATCAAGCTCTTCGGCAGAAAACCTCCGCCGCCATTGCTCCGGCGCGGTTTGAGGATCTACCTCCCACCACCCGATGTCGATCCCGTTGATCCATCGGCCGTCGCACGGGGCGCCCGCGTTCGGGCCGCCCGCGTGCGTGGTGAGGCACTGGTCCTCGGTGACCGGGTTGATGGCTTCGCAGAAGAAGCACCGCCAGCTGCCGTAGGGGTACTGAGGTGGGACTCAGTGCGAACCTCGGCGCGCATCAAAATGACGTCAAGGCTATCCGCGGCTGGGTCGCCCGCGAAGAAGGAGTCGATCTCCTTGGCATGGAGATCGTCAAGAGGCGTCACCAGGTCCGGCGAGTAATCTCGCTTGGAGCGACGCTCGGCCAGGCGTCGCTGGACGTCGCCCTTCGGCGGCTCGAGGGCCCGCCCGCGCGGAGCGGCCTCCCGCGGAGGTCTCGGCTCGGCCTCCTCTTTGGGCTCGCTCTTGGGCGTGGACCCTCCACTGCTGCTCCCTGGAGGGGGGTCCAGCTCGGGGTCATCGCGAAGCCACCCCGGCGGATGGCTACCACCATAAATGTGGTGCGATCCATCCTCAAGCTGGATTCGGTCCCCTCGCTTCAGGAGCGGGACCCTCGAGTGATCGTACCCGTTGGCTTTGTGGTACCTAATCACTCGGAGCATGGGCACCTCCCCATACCCACCGTCCTTTCCTAGGCGGAACAGCGGTCCCCGCCAGTCCTGACGAAAAGGGTCAAGAGGTGCGGAGGGGCTGATCCCCAGGTTGGGCGGAAGAGAGGCGCCATGGCAGGCCGCCTGATGCAAGTGGTACTGCACCAGCGACTCAAAGGCCAGCCCGCATCCCGGAGCCGAACATCCGTAGTGGCCGTCAGCGTTGGGGCGAGGCTCCTCTGGGGCCGGGGCGGACTGGGCGGTCCCGCCTCCTGCAGGCCTGGCGGAACTGCTCGACCCCGCAACCCCGGGGGCGTCCTGACCATCGTCAGACACCTCTTCCCCGTCGGCGCCTTCCCCGGCCGCCCGACTCTCTCCCTCTCGGCGCAGTGTTTTGAGGGACTCCTCACGCTTGGTGATCTTCTCCAGCTTCACCATCGCAGTTCCCGCAACCTCCAGTATTTTCGACTGGAGCTTCTGCGCTCTCAGAAGAGCTTCGGACCGCGCGAGGTACTCCTTCGCGCTGCTGACCACCGACTGGCCGAGCACGAGGACTCCTTCCTCGGCCTGGGCCCCACTAGCGGGCTCCTCGTCCTCCTTCACCTTGACCGCGGCTGGAGGCGCCCGCGTGTCGGGAAGATCCGAGCTGGAACTGTCTTCCTCGACACCTTCAGCTTCTCGGGCTGCCTCTTCCTCGAGCGAGTCTTCGGCCTCGAGGACGTTGGGGCCAGGGATGTTGCGCGTACACCTTGGGCTTCGCTGGAACGATCGAAGTCCTGGAGTCCCTGAGGGACGCCCTTTGGCCTTAGGCGCGGCCTTCGGAGGGGTAACAGGCTGGGCGGCCCCCGCGGCCATGACACGGCCCGCAAAAGCCAGCACAACCGTCGAGGAGCTCGCCGCGCCACTGCTGGCCGCAGCAGCTTGGGACGCTAGGACCGTGCCCAGTTTCGGTCCTCGCCCCAATGGCGGGTGGGGGCCCGCACTGGTGTCGCCTAAACTCTTTAGGTCGACACGCTGGACCAACCGATCCACTTCCAACTCAGCTATCAAGACTGAGTAGACAGGCGAGCCCTTGGGGAGTGCCCAGATGCGGGAAATGCCGGTGGCTCTAATCTGGCCAGTGAGGGCCACCCCATCCGCTCCAGCATAGATGGGCACTCCGGCGTCCCGCAGGACCGCCAGTCGGACCTCGACTGTGCAAGTCGAGCCGCGGCGGAACCCGCGCCTTCCGTCCTCCCACTGCGTGGGGCAGTGTCCTAGGACGTAGTGCACCCCGAGGCGGCCTCCCGGCCCGCCGCCGGGGATCAAGCCGTTCTGAATGAGGCTTGGCACGACATGCAGGTCCGTGCCGTGCCACATGGCCGGGCCATACTGATGTATGAGGTCGTCGATGGCCGTCTCACTTAGGCCCTCCATCATGAACCCCATCGGATGGCCGCAATCGGCAGAGTGGCCTTGGAAGGCACGAAGGAAACCAGCGTGCGAGGTGTCCAACCTCGGTTTCCGCTGGTTGGCGTCGTGCGCGACCGCCTGGTTGTACTGGTTGATGGTGATGCCGAGTTGTTCGATCAACTCATCAACCGGGTAGAGGCCGCCCGGACCGAACCGGCCTCTGCAGCCACCTTCGCCGTGCCGCATGCATCGGACTAGCAGGCGCTGCACGTCGTCGATCGAGGGCGTTCCCTTTCGGCCCTTAGGGCCTGGGCTCTTGCTCTTGCCCCTGCCCTTCGATCCTCCTCCACCCATCGCGGCACTGAGGCCCGCGGCTTTGCTGGACCTCCGATGGGCGAGGGAAAACCTGACGCGCCCTTGAGCGGCCAGGACACGGCCCGCTGCAAGGGGCCGGTGTGCAGTAGTGGTAGGCAGCCGCTCCCGCGCGGCCAGGGCACGGCCCGCAGCGGGGCCTTGTGGTTGACCACGAAGGTCCGGGCGACCGATCGGTCGCTCCCGCGCGGTCTGGTCGCGACCCGCAGCGGGGCGCAGTGCACAGGCACGAACGCGGGGAGGGACTACCTACCCTAGGCTCTACAACACACTTGAACCGCTGCGGCGGGGGTTTGGGGAGTTTCCTTAAGGTCTGGGCTTTAAGGCTTCTACGGCTTCTGCTTCGACCTTGGACCGAACCTCTAGGCCTGCTTGCAAGACACTGGCTACGGGACAAACGAACGAAGCTGCACGCGACGAACGACGAAAAATCCTTCTGCCCGCAGACCGGCGACCTGGGAAACGGCCCGCCCCAAAAACACCCGCCCTGAACACAGAAACACCCGAACAGCCCCAACATCCTGAGCATCAGAACGCGCGTGGGGTGATTCTGGTCTGAGCGCGCCGCGTCATGGTTCGCGCGCTTGGAGTTGTGCGCACCGCGAACGCCTAAGGCTTCAAGAGCAGACGACGCGCTCTGCGGAGCCGCGACTGCCCCCTTGGCGCACGCTTCGCGCACGGCCCCCTCGGCTTGGGCATCAGTGAAAAACTGCCCATCAATGACCCTACCTGTCCTAACAGTAAGATCATCCACGTAGGCTATCCACTCCTTAGTATACTTAAGGCGCCTACCTCTGCCGGGGGCATAGGCCCTATCAACCACAAAGTTGAAATCATCTGGGCCGTTAATCGGGCCAAAGGTGAGGCCGACAGGGAGATATTTCCCTGATCTTGCCACAATGGCCAACACCTCGCGAGCACGCTTGGTGTTCCTAATCTGATTAAACCCACTAACCGCATCCACGAAGGTATACCAAACCGAACCTACCGCGGCGGCGAGCACCAGCCCGGGTCTGGTTGGTCCAGGCTCGATCTTCAAACCCGACCATACGAGGTCTCTATAGGCCTCGGTGCGCCTAGGATCCTCCGCGACCTTCTCGCCCGCAAGAGCATAGACCTCAAGGTCCGCCCGGACGGAATCCCAGTCCTTGGCGTCCGCCTTGGTCCGCCAAAACGCTTCCTTCTCCGCGGCATACTTATCCACCTCCTTATCCAGCTCGGCACGCTCTGCTGGCGTGAGGTCCTCGCCCGAGCGCACGTCCGGGAGGGGAACGACTGGAGAGGGCTGTGGCGCAGCCGCGGCGCTATCTGCACCCGCAGTGGCTGGAAAGCTTTCAACTGCAGCGGTGCACAGCTCTTCTGCGCCCCTCAGACCAAGGTCCTGGAGCGATGCGCAGAAAGCCGCCCCTATGAGGTTGTAGTCGGCTTGCGCGCGCTCAACGTGCTTGTGCTGCACTGCGCCTAACGCATCCGGCCTACTACACCTCAAACCTACCGATTCTAAGCTGAAATCGGCGAGCCACAGGGCCCCGCTCTCAACGAGGTTGCCGCGGCCACTGGCCCGCGCGAACTGGCACATGTCAGCCCGCACGAAAGCCCAAGGCCACCGTGGCTCTGCGAGCGTCCCAAACAAGGCGCCCCACTCCTCTAGCCGCCAGGGTTCCCACTCGCCTTTTTGTGCCCGCAAATGCAGCGCGACGTGGGCGCCCGCGCGCGTGCGTTCCTGCGCACACCGGACGACTAGTTGGAGGAAAGCCCGGGGCACATTCTTGCCCTCAAGCCCAATCACGAGCACCTTCGGCTCTGTGCGCAGAACAGCGCCGCTAATGGCCTCTAAGTGCTCTTCTGCGGCCAGGTTCCAGGTGATCCCGTAGGCCTGCTTGCCTTGCACAAAGGCGGGAACAACCCTGTACCCGTGCCTCCTAGCCGCGTCGGAAACGACCGCGTCACCCCAAGCAACCTCTAAGACATCGGCAACCCCTCCAAGGAAATACTGCCGGAACCAACTCTCGACAGCACCCGACTCTGGGGAAGCCCTAGGCTGCAACACGCGGGGTTCCGCGACCAAGAGGTCCGCGAGGGCCTCTTGGATCGAGAGCACACTCGTGCCGGCACGAGACGCTCGCTCGAGCGTCCTGTCCTGCAACGAATACGCTCCCTTGTCCAACTTTCTGGCCGAGGCTGCAGCAAGCACGCCGTCGCGGTTCAGGTCGATCTTGGAAATGATCTCCCTGACGGAAACCGCTTCGTGGGCCGGACGAGTCCCCTCTGAAAGCGTGAGCGCACCGTCCTCGGCGATGTATGCAAGCCGCCATTTGACGCGAACCCCGCTGGCGTCGGGGAGATAGCGGTGCACGCCGACCTGCGCACGGGCAGCATCTACCTGCGTGACCCGTCCTAACCTGCACACCTTAGGGCCTCCACCTACGCCCCGATAGGCAATGCGGTCGCCAAGGCGGAGGACGAAGTCCCTCCCGCGCCTGGTCAGCGTGAACTCCACCTGCTTGGCGTCGCCTTGAACCTGTTGCCCTAAGCTGGGGCGAGACGAGCCGTCCCCGCCGGTTTCATCGTCTTCAAAGACGACCGGCTCGCGGGATTCCGCGCCATCTGCATCCGCAGGAACAAGAATGCAGTCTTCTGCGTGCGCCTCCATCGGGCCGCGCCGGGCGGAAGAAGTACCCCCCGACTCCATCGACACGGGCTCCAAGGTGAGCCTGTGGCCCTTGACTTCCAACACGCGCCAGGGGCCGGTCAGACCCGGTTTCCAAGGCACACGCCCCGCCCCCTCTGAACGGGCCCTCGGAGCGTTCCAGACCACTCGGTCGCCTGGCTTAAGGTCCACAGTGCGCCTATGGCGATTTGCAAGTTTCGCCCGCGCTTCTGAAGACCGCGTCCAGTGCTCTCGGACCGCAGCAGCTAGTTCCGAGAACTGCTTAAACTGGCTCCGAGCCCAATCAGAGATGGGTTCAAACTGCAAGGCGTCTCGCAGGACGTCCTTTTCAAGTGGTAGAGCGAGCGACCAGCTCCGCTCTAGGTCCCTCGGGGTATACCCGTGGGGTCCCGGAGTGTTATCTATGACGTACTCCGCCACCACGAGCCAATCCGACCAAGCTTCGGAAAGGGAGGCGCCGACTTGCCTGACGACCGCCCCCAGCACCTTTTGAACTTCTTGGTGGACTCGCTCGTTTGCGCCCAACTCACAAGGCCTCAAGGGCGCGCTGAACCGCCACTCGGTCCCAAGCATAGCGCTGAGTTCTGCCATGAGCGCATTCTTGAACTCTGGCCCTCTATCCGACCTGATGAGGCTCGGGATCGTCCTGCTGCGAAGCACACAGCGCACGAACGCCCTCCTGACTTCAGCATGAGTCAGAGACCTCATCGGCTCGAGGAGGACAGCATGACTGAGGCAATCGAAGTACGTAAGCGAGTACCTATGCCCCTCCCTGTCCTCTCGGTTCGGGCCTTCACAGTCCACGCTGACTTCCTGCCAGCATGTCTCGGCGCCACATTTGACCGCACGAGCCTCGACCTTCGTCGGTCGGGACCGGCCCTTAATGCAAGCGAGACATTTGGCGACCCAGGTCCGCACATCTTTCTCTAAGTCGGGCCACCAGACTGCCCTCTCTAGCAGCTTGATGGTAACCTCAGCAGACCTATGGGCCCCAAGGACTCCACTGTGGACTGAATTGTAGCAAGCGCGGCGCCAGGTCACCCCATTCGCGCCCGCAGCCCCGTTGGGAACCACTGGGACAACGACGGTTTGACCCGTCCTGAGGGTCACCTCGCGCTCGAGCAACCCGTCTCCGGACATCACCATCGGCGGCTCTGGCTTGCGAATCGAGCCCGCCAATGAGGGATCGCGCCGCTGACCCTCGTACCACGCCGTACGAAGGGATCCCGTGACTCGGAACTCCGAAATGTTCGCCGCGTCCCTTGCCTCGACCGCAAGCTGCTCACGACGATTTTCGTCCTCCTCCGCGATCAGGCTCAAAGACGGAACACCGCCCTTAAACTCGACCTTGACCTTGGTTGAGGAATGGTCCCAAATACACAGGATGGGGCTATGGCTAACCAGCTCTAGAACCACTGCAGGGCCCTTGTGCTCTTCACCCATAAACGCCAAAACTCTACCCTTCAGCTTGCACTCATCGGCATTCTTTCCGCGACTGATAGCGCCCGCGGTCCAATGCCCTTCTACGCCCTCATTGGACGAAGAGAATTGAGCAAGGACCCTTGACGCCTGCCGGGTAGAACTGCGGGGATCCGAAGCTTCTCCGGTTGCCCGCCAGCCAATGACCTGAGTAACCCTACCCACAAGGGCTATCAGCTTGCTGAAGGCGGGGTCCAAGGCAACCTCCTTGCCCTTAGACCTCCAGAGCACTTCACACTGCTCATTCACGACATGCCTGTGGCCGTGCCAGTTCACCACTGACGACCAATGCACGACGATGTCGCTCTGAACCACATTCAGAGGCGAGCAGTTGTGCCCCGCCACCACAGCACCATCTTCCCTAACCACCCATGTGGTCCAGTAAGGCTTCACATCGCCCCACTTGGAAAGATCCTTATGCTGGGAGCCGAGGCTGAGCTTCATGGAATGGCTCTTCTTCCATATCTTCCCACTCAGCATGCCATATGATGTGGGAACTGGAGCATCCTTGGGCGTAGTCCTGAACCCTACCGCCCATTGCTGGATGATTGAGGACCTAACCCTAACTAACCCTCCTGTCCTATCCAAAGTTGCAAGGACGGAGTTGACCTCTAGGCCCACCTCATGGGCCTCAAGGTCGCCCTCAAGCGGAGGTTCGGGCTCCTCCCGCTCGGCTATCTCTACCGAGGTATCGACTGCCTCTTTCTCGATGCAGGCGGGGCAGCGAGAAAACAGGTAGGTCCGCTTGCCGCAGATGCATAGACCCTCATGGTCCCAGAGGGGTCGTGGCGGTTCGTCCAGCATCCCTCTAATGCTGGCATCATCGATGGAACGAACCGCGTCCAACCTCAAGGACCGCAGGACTTCCGCCCCCAATGCCTGCTTCCCTACGATCCCAAAACCTCGCAGGGGAGGCTCCGGAAAATCCTTCTTGAGTTCCGGACAAGCCTCGGCCACTTCCAAGTGGCCCTGCTGCGTGCGCCAAAGGCGTGGCCGCACCGCCCAGATAGCCTTGATGCCTGCCCAAGCCTCTCCTACAGCCCTAGCTTCCTTGCGCTGCAGGTTCCTTGCTTGGAGCGTGAGCTCAACAACCAAAGGCCACCTAAGGACGGCTGTGACCAGCCCGCCTTGCCCAAGTCCTACGAGGAACTGCGGACGAAACCCCGAAGCTTCCCTAAGAACCTTGGCACTCGAAGTGAGCAAGTCGACCCTGATCCGCTTGATCTTCTTGGTCCCTGCGAGCCTGCCGGCCCCGCAATCGAAATGCGAGGCAAGCCCGTCGGTATCCTCAAACGGACCCCAACAACCCCTGACAGCCACAGAAACTCCAGGGAGGCTCGCTTGGAAGACGCGCCTGATCTCAGTCAGCTCTGCGTCCTGCTCTTTCCAACGCGCGTAGTCAAAGACAACCATGACGCGCACCGGAAGGGCTGCGACGACGCACATCGGCACAGCCGCGGCCTGGACACGGCCCGCAGGCTCTGGGACGGCGTCGTTGCCGACCGCCCAGGGCACGGGTCCGTCACCCTCAGTACCCTCTCCGAGGTACTGGTCCAGGTCGAAACCTCGGAGTTGGCCCGAAAGGCCCTCGAGATCTTTCGTCCTCGCCGCAAGGAGCGCATCCCGATCTTTGGGATTGCGGCTAAAACTGTCACCCAGCGTCGCTGAGCGACCGCTAAGGCTCCTTATTTCGGACCCATCCATAAGGATTTCCGCAACCCACCGGACGAGTTTCGGATCCATTCCGATGTCCGACGTTTGCGCTCGGGTAAGGTTGGCATGATCTGTCCAACACAGAGTCCGAATAGAGCCAAACATGCGGCGTGTCGCCCGCTTTACCTCGAGCTGGGCAAACGCCTCCTGTATCAAGGGCGGCCAGTTCTGCTGCGCGGGGGTCAAGCTCTTCGAGTGCGTCATAAGCACTTTGAGCTGGCTCAAGTCACGCGTCATCTGCACGACGCTGCCCCCTACCGCGATGCCCGACGCATCCGCGATCTGCTCAAGGGGACACGACCCATCCGCAGCAGAGGCCTCATCGAAGGTAGCCAAATTGATGCGGTTCTGCATCATGCGCTTAATCGCTTTAAAGGCTTTGCAACCCTCGGTGGCGGCTGAGCCCAGCCCGCCTTCAGGAAAGACGGCGCCTGGCTTCTGCCACTGCCCTAAAATCTTGGCTGCGTGCCCATACTCAACAGGCAGGTAGCCGCGCAACCAGTTTGCGCAACCCAAAAATTGCTGAATGTGAAGCTTCTCCCAGAGCGGGGGAAAGTCAATCACCGCCTGACAACGCTCTTCGTCAGGCGAACTCCCGTCCCGCCCAATGTTGTGTCCTAGGAGCTTACCTTTGGAGACACAAACTTCGGCCTTGCTGATTCCAAAGGAGAACCCAAACAAGATTGACTTGTCTAGGAAACCTTCTAAGGAAACGAGGTGGTCGAGGAGGTGCGGGCACGCCTTAGGGTGCCGGGCGCGCATATCTGCCGCGAGCTGCTCATAATAATAGTCCGTTGGAGGCTCCTCGATCATCTTATCGATGTCCCAGCTCTCCACGATATGATAGCTCGGGCAGCGCGCCGTGTCGACCGCGTCTGCTGGGCGCACAGCGTCACTTGCGCCTCTTCCAGCCGTGGCCGATCCCTCACGCCAGCCAGCCCAGCGTGGCCCCTTGCGCGTCCTAAAGACCGCGAAGCGTTCGGTGACGGGGACTTCAACGCTGCACGCAACGCTTTCCGCCACACGCAAATCCCTCGTGTCCCAAAGACGCCACGCCTCACCTGCGCGCTGAAGCAAGCACGTTTCGTAAGGCGCCTTCTCGACCGCCAGGGTCCCAAGGTCCTTCTGCGCAGGGCGCCTACCCCACACAGACGCGTAACCACCTGGCGCCTCCCACCAGCTGTCGGCGCTTGGAAGGTGGTCCAAGCAAGTAAGCACTCCAGGCTCCTCAACAGGGCGCCCAACCGGGCCGCTCCCGCCCCACACCGAAGCGAGAACAGTCACCGCAGCAAGGACCGACAGCACACCGATCCTGGCGCCGGTACGCAGCCGCCCAAAGGACCGCGCACACGAGGAACAACCTTGGAAGCTTCTTGCCGCGGCCCTGGACGCGGACCCGCAAGCAAAGCACGGGTCGTGGTCAACCGAGGCAACGGCGACCCCACAATCCGCACATGCCTGCGGAGACGGCTCCGACTCGAACACCGTCTCAACCGCGCCACAACCACAGGCCGCAGTGCTCACGAGGCCGGAACGCACTTCCGCAACAACCTCGCCCGGCTGGAGAGAGTGATCACACTCTTGGGCTGCAAGCAACACAAACCCTTTACCCTCTCCTGTGGGCCAAAGGCCTGGCACAGCCTCAACCCCGCACTCAACCGGAAGCACTACCTCGGACAGGGATCCCTCTGCGGAGACTCCTGACTCCCGCACGACTGGCACCAGCACCCCGTCGCCTGGCGAGAGCTCGAGCGGCTCTTCCCCGTCGTAGCGGAGGAGCTCCCGACTTCCGCCCCCAGGCTCGGTGCATGACGCGTCGTCCAGGCTCGACAACCGCGCTTCAAAGGCGTAGGCCCTGTCCTTCCGGGTCTTGCTGTGATCCTCACATCTGGGCATCCTGATTCCCAGCGTGTCGAGGACGTGAAAGTCGGGACCCGGCCTGAAACTTCCGGCGCAGTCCAACGCTCTGCCGCCGAGGATCAGTCCGTGCCAATCGGACGTCCCCCTGGCTGCGATTTTGCATCGCACGAAAATTTCAGTGTTGGGGCGACAGTCGTCCGCCGTCCTGCCTTCCAGCAGCGTGACGCGCAAGACTGCTGCCCCCTTCAGAGGAACGGGGGCTCCCGAAGCAATGCCATGCACATATTCGGGGTGGACCCACTTTTCGAGTCTCACGACCGGGAAGCCGGGATCTTCGGTGCCGATCCCCAGCTCTGCAGCCCGGTTCATCATGCCCACCACGAGTTCCTCTGTCACGTGGTTTGCGTCGGCGCATCCGTCGAGCATGCACTCGACCTTACGGTCGAGCACCTGGACTACCGTTCTGTACTGGTAGCCTCCTGGCTCGTTGTCTGCCAGGCTCCACCAGTCCTTCGGCAGATCGTCCAGGGTGGCGAACTTGTCCCGCCCGCCCTTGCTCAACGGAAGCGCGTGCTGCTGCACCGCGGCGCGTCCGGCGGCTCCTGAGACGCCTGCCTGGACGCCTGAGCTGCCTATCTGGACACTGAACGCGGCGAAGGGGTTGGACATGGAAGCACCGGAGGGCGGGGCCCAGTTGGCAGGCAAGGCCGGCGTCCCTCCTGAGGTCGTCAGGTTGTGGACCATGTCGCAGCTGGCTCCCTTCTTGCACGACCCATTCTTGGAGAAAAAGGGGCAAACAGTGCCTGGTGGCTTTGCCGCGCCTTTGGCCGCAGCCTTAGGCTTTGCGTTGGCCTTTGCCTTGCCACCTCCCTTCCCTTTGCCCTTGCCTTTCGCCGTGGCAAAGGTTTGGTCACCCTTCTTGGCCGCGAGAGCTTTTCTGCGAAGCTCTTTGTCGTGGCTGTACGGGCAGGCATCCCCTTTCGGGCAATTCCCGTGGTCGCGAAAGTGGAAGCAGATCTTCTTGTCCGCTCCTTTGCCAGCTCCCTTCGACGCAGCGGCAAACGTCTGATCCGCGCCAGCTTTGGCCGCGGCAGCTGCTCCTTTCGCAGCAGCCTTAGCGGCGGCCTTGAGGCTCTTAATCTCCTTCTGAGCCTCGGCTAGCGCGACCGACGGGTCCGCGCTTGGAGAGCCGGTCGTGGAGTACACAGAGTGGGAAACAGCCCGGTGAGCTGCTTCCCTCTGTTCGTACTCCAAGACGACCTTGTGGCTCTCCTCCCAAGTCTGCGGCCCTCTCAGCCCGCCATCCTTGGGATCGCCGGGCCACAACCGCTTGTCGTTTCGTATCTCCTTTTGGAGATACGGGGGCATCTTGCGGAGGTACGAGAGGTACAACTCTCGTGGGGTCTTCCCAAGACCCACCGCCTCAAGGTCCGCGATCGATGCCTCAAACAAAGGCTCGAATTGGTGGCCTGTGAGCTTGCCCTTAGCGAGGGAGGCATGCTCACCATCCACGCGGACTTCTCTTTCCTCCCGCGATTCCCCGAACATCAAGTGCTTGTTCTTGATGCGGTCGTACACCGCCTGTGGGTCGGAGAGAACCTCTCCCGACTTCCACGCTGCGCGGTAGGCGTTCGTGTACGTCTTCATGCGCGAGCCGCGGCAGCGCCCGCGTAGCGCTAGCAGCTTCTCGCGCGCACTCATACCGCGACAGTTGTTGGCCAGCGCGCAGACGTCCTCGAACTCCTCGTAGAACAGGACAACGTCTCGCGCGTCCGACTTGTCGTCGGTCAGCGTCGGCCACGTGAGGTCAGTTTTGACCGTCGTTATGGAGCTTTGCCCGCCCCTCTGCGCTAACGCTTCTTTCAGCGCTTCAGTTTGGGCGGCGAGTGCGGCGGCGAAATCGCCCGCCGGGTTTTGGGACCCGGTCTGCGAACCTCCGCCGTCTGAACCTCGCTTCAGGGCTTCTATCTCCATCTCCAGCGCCGCAAGCTTCGCGCGCAAAGGGGAATCGCCGTCCGTCGCGCCCAGGTCACGGGCCGCGGAAGGACCACCTGCAACCTCGGCAGTGCGCAAACCTTCACGGTCCAAACCTACCCCCAACCCACTTGCAGTCGCAGGCTGTGGGAGCCCTGGGGAACGCGGCCCCACGGCTTCAACTGGCACATCGGACGGGGAGCTCCAAACCTTCTCTTGGCTCGAGCTTTCTTTTCCCCCTAGCGCGAGGATAAGCTCCCCGATGCATTGGATTTCACGCTGAATCTCCTCTGCGTCTTCGGGGTCCTCGCCACCGCGCAAAGCCGCGACCGAGAATCTGGTCCGCAGCCGACGGACCATCTTTGTCGGATGCCAGTCCCCGCCTATCTTGGAGAACTCATCCGCAAGGAGGGTGGCTTTGGTGCTTAAGGCGTCAAGGTCACGGGAGCTCACCGTGACTCCATGCGCTTTCAGCGCGAGGACAATCCGCGAAACGCGCGTCAAGTAGTCCGCGACCGGTTCTTGGTCTGGACGGAAAATCGCGCGCAGCTCCGCCTGCAAGCCCTCTGCGGTGCCTGGCACCGAACCTGCTGTCGACGGCGGACCGGACGGTCCCGCCGGGCGGGACCCTGGTGCCGTAGCAGGGACATAGGCAGCACCGGTAGGGACCATGGCCAGCTCCCTAGCCGCGGCGCTGACGTCCACCCGCGGCGGACTGTCGCCTCCAGCGCCCGAGGCCTCAGGGACTAGCTCGGAGTCCTCTTCTTCTTCCTCCTCATCCTCGTCCTCGTCTTCGGCGTCATGGAGGAACTTCATGACTTTCCGCCAGAGAGCCGCCTCTTGCTCTGGCGTAGTACTGATCCCATCCCGCTTGGACAACGGACGGCTGCCAGTCTCCCTACGCCACTTAAGCCAAGCGACGTAGCTCATCCGCTCGGGATAGGGAACGTCTCCACCCTCGATCGCTTCGAGGAGGGTGACGCCCTCGGCCTGACCTGCAACCTCTGCGGACATCGCCGCGCCTTGGTTAGCAGGCCGCAGGCGTGGCACACGAAGCGCCGCGCCTTGGTTAACAGGCCGCAAGCGTGGCACACAGTCCACGCGTCCAGGTCACGGACCGCGACAGACAAGCAAAGCAATGCTTGCCCACTCGGGCCGTAGGCACAAGAGCTGTACGTTTCCCAGAACAGCCCCCAATTGTGAAGTCGACCAGCACTGGACTTGCACTAAGCCAATGCAATCACAGCCCGGTCACGCTGTTTTACGACTTCGCGAGTTCAAGCACTTGTGCAGCTACGCCTGAGTGCGTCCGGTCGGACCGCACAGCAACCTAAGAGCTACTGTACGAAACTACCGTGCTCAAAGGCACAAGCTCGGTACTTGAGCCAAAATATTGGCATTGTTACGAATTGCAAAACTACACATGCAAGGGAAAACAACAAGCTGCACTAGCACTAAGCAAGCACTCCAAGCATGCTTTGACCTGCTCACAGTATATGTAGAAATATATATATATATATATACATTCATATATATATATATATATATAGAAACATGTGTATCTATATATATATATATATGTGTGTGTGTGTGTGGGCCATCATCAGGGAACCCATCTCTCCCAATAACGAGGACTCAGGGTGTCCGAGCAACTTCCCTACACCCACAATCCGAAAACACCAGAAGCCTTTTAAGCCCTCTAAAACCCCCCAAACCAACCCTCTAACATACCATATATATATATATACATATATATATATATATGTGCATCTTGATTTATTTATATTTATATTTATACAAACTACAATATAAACAAACATACATACATAGATGTAACCCTTCAAATACACTTTAAACCCACCATCACCCCAAACCCCAAACTTAAGAACTCCTGAGCACAAGGCCTCGGGGGAGTGTGGCCCTGGTCCTGGAGTCTGCGCCGGAATGAAGGCCGCACCTGGAGACAAATTCGGAAGTGTAAGTATTGCTATTATTAGTATTGCCAGTACTACTGTTCTGTTACTACTTTTCTGATTACTATTGGTATTCAGATTCTTGTTATGTATATATGTATATATGGGTAGCTGTCAATATTCCTTCTTCCAGGAACGGCGGATGCTGAAAAAATCATGGTGCCGCCTTATGACGAGAAGGAAAGCGAAGGTCTGGAACGATGGCTTTGGCAAACACAGAAGTGTGGTACTAATTCTTGTTCCCTATGCAAAAACCTCGCAAAACACACTAGCGCCGTCATTTTAAGACTCAGGCATCGTCTTCGGAACTACTGGAGCTCAAGCGAGCTAGTAGTGCTTTGCTCTTCCAAGTTGGCCATGTTTCAAATCAGCTGTCTTAGTACTGCTTTATGTCTTGGATGGGCAAGTGGCCACCGCAAGCAGTTTCCCTTCATATTTGCTAGCGCGATGCTAGCGCCAACCTAACCTAGCGCATATTTCGCCGCATGACTTTAGAGTTTTGGCACGCCGGCAGTATGCATCAGGAGCAAGCACAGGGTTTAGGGTGTAGGATGTTCCACAGTCTTACCTAAGCCGCAGGCCGCCTATACTACTTAAGCTTCCCGAAGCTGCATCGCTCTAAACCCTAAGCCTAAACCCTACACGCTAAACCCTAGAATGTTAGCCTTTGGAAAGGAACACCTAGCGCCACGCTAGCGCTATCCTAGCGCCTACATGGGGAAGAGCCTGAAACCTGCATATACGCATGGTGCCGCCTTGTGGCGAAGACATAAACCAGCAAGAGCGGAACTTCATATCGCACTTCCATCATATTTTACATACATGGTATTTTGACGTCCGCCCATATGTAGCTATACATACTTCGAAGAGTTTGCGATTATGTCGGGAGCCAAGAAGACCCCTGAAACCCTGAATGTCTGGGGCTTGGGTTTGGCATTCAGGGCTGGTTTGGGGTTTGGGGTGTTGAGGCTTTAGGAGTTAGCGGGAACGGTTTTTGGGTTTGAGGTTTGCTTTGGCATTGAAGGCTTGGGGGCCGTTGGTGGGGTTGGCGTGGGATTGTGAAGGGTTTGATAGGGATTGCATGCTTGCACTTTGGGTGGTACTCCTAAACCCTAATTGGGGGGGTTTCAGGGAGGTGGTCTGGAGTCAAGGGTTCAAAGGCGGTGGGGTTCAGTTGTGGATTATTGCCACCACTATGAAAAGCATGTCGGTGCAGAATACATAATAAGTAGTGCTTTAACTCCAACTTTGTGGGGATGTGCCAGGTGCCTTGGGAGTCCAGGGTTGGTGTACGTTTTGGGTCTAAGCGTTGAGTGTTCCGTGGGTTGGGGACATGAGGCTTTGCGGGCGGAGGCTGCTCGGCTTTCGGGATGTGGCGAGTGCCCGACACGGGCGTCTTTCTCTTTGGATGACGGACGGTTGTGCACGCTTCTACCCCATACGCGCCTGAGAGTTTAGCCGGTGACTACCTGCACGATGCCCGAAGAGAAACGCAGCAGGGAGGTGGGAAACTGCAGTCCGTCCAAGCTCTGGTTGAACCCATGGCCAAAGGTCAGTGTCTGTAGGCCGTTGGGAAGCTGCACCCCTTCAAAGCACTGGTTGAACGTGTCGCCAAAGGTCAGTGTCTGTAGACCGCTGGGAAGCTGCACCCCTTCCAAGCTCTTGTTGAATCGATGACCAAAGCTCAGTGTCTGTAGGCCACTGGGAAGCTGCACCCCTTCCAAGCTCTGGTTGAATTTATGCCCCAAGCTCAGTGCCTGTAGACCGCTGGGAAGCTGCACCCCTTCCAAGCTCTTGTCGAAAGAATGGCCGAAGGACAACGTATGTAGGCTGTTGGGAAGCTGCACCCCTTCCAAGCTCTGGTTGAACATATAACGAAAGGCCAAGGTCTGTAGGCCGTCGGGAAGCTGCACCCCTTCCAAGCTCTGGTTGAACCAGTCGCCAAAGGTCAGTGTGTGTAGGCCACTGGGAAGCTGCACCCCTTCCAAGCTCTGGTTAAACATATAACCAAAGGTCAAGGTCTGTAGGCCGTTGGGAAGCTGTACCCCTTCCAAGCTCTGATCAAACGTAGTTCCAAAGGTCAAGCTGAGTAGGCCGCTGGGTAGCTGCACCCCTTCCAGGCTCTGGTTGAAAGAGTTGCCAAAGGTCAGTGTCTGTAGGTTGCTGGGAAGCTGCACCCCTTCCAAGCTCTGGTTGAAGGCATGGCCAAAGGTCAAGGTCTGCAGGCCACTGGGAAGCTGCACCTCTTCCAAGCTTTGGTTGTAAGAATAGCCGAATTTCAAGGCCTGTAGGCCGCTGGGAAGTTGCACCCCTCCCAAGCTCTCGTTGAATTTTGCACCGAAAGTCATTCGGGTCTGTAGGTCAGTGGGAAGCTGCACGCCTACGAAACTCTCGTTGAACGTGAAGGTCAAGGTCTGCAGGCCGTTGGGAAGCTGCAAGCCTGCCAGGAAGAATTGCTCGCCGAAGGTCAAGGTCTGCAGGCTGTTGGGGAGCTGCAGCCCTTCCAAGCTCTGGTTGAACGTGTCACCAAAGGTCAGCGTCTGTAGACCATTGGGAAGCTGCACCCCTTCCAAGCTCTTGTTGAATCGATGGCCAAAGGTTAAGGTCTGTAGGCCACTGGGAAGCTGCACCCCTTCCAAGCTCTGGTTGAACGCATGGCCAAAGGTCAACGTTTGTAGACCGATGGGAAGCTGCCCCCCTTCCAAGCTTTGGTTGAAACAATAGCCGAAGGTCAAGGTCTGTAGGCTGCTGGGAAGCTGCACCCCTCCCAGGCTCTGGTTGAAAGAATTGCCAAAGGTCAGTGTCTGTAGGTTGCTGGGAAGCTGCACCCCTTCCAAGCTCTGGTTGAACGTGCCGCCAAAGCTCAACGTCTGCAGACCGCTGGGAAGCTGCACCCCCTCCAAGCTCTGGTTGAATTTAAGGCCCAAGGTCAAGGTCTGTAGGCTGTTGGGAAGCTGCACCCCTTCCAAGCTCTGTTCAAATGCAGTGCCAAAGGTCAAGGCCAGTAGGCCGCTGGGAAATTTCACCCCGTCCAAGCTCTGGCTGAAGCCATCGCCGAAGGTCAAGGTCTGCAGGCCGCTGGGAAGCTGCACGCCTTCCAGGCTCTGGTTGAAACACAAGCCGAAGGTCAAGTTCTGCAGGCCGCTGGGAAGCTGCACGCCTGTCAAGCTCTGGTTAAATGCATATGCAAAGTTCAGGGCAATAGCTTCAGCCGCGGCATCCGTGTCTTCATCCAACGCAGTGCCTCCTATTGCTCGCATTATACTGCGTGCCGCATAGCCTGCGCCAAGTTTCCGAGTCACATATGTTATCTCCTGGTCTTGAGTTTGTTGCAGCAGCGGCTGGTGCAGATCGAGGACACGGTTGCCTGAGGTCAGCACGATTGATGCCACGGAAAGGCCAACTCTGCCTGCTATGCGTCTTCGCACGTCCAACCCCTTTTCCTCGTCGCCTGCATCCAGCTCAAATGTCGAGCCGGCAAGACAGTGGATGGTCAATGGCGGCATGCTGGCCGCACGACTACTTATGGGTTTAGGGTTTAGGGTTTCGGGTTTCGGGTTTAGGGTTTAGGGCTTGCCACAGAGCTCGAGGAACAAAGGCGCCGAAGTGAGCGGAAACTTGCCACGACGAAACCAGTAGAGTTCACATACGCCCAGGAGCCAAGACTAACCTGGGAATATGAAGGGTACCCTTCTTGGTTGACAGGGGCAAAGTTTAGGGTTTAGGGTTTAGGGTTTAGGGTTTAGGGTTTAGGGTTTAGGGTTTAGGGTTTAGGGTTTAGGGTTTCAAAGAAGGGAACCCAAGCCCGGTCACCGCGTCAGGGACTAGGGGCTTCATATCTACACCTCCCTAAATATCGGGGTCGGGATTTGTTACTAGTAGTGTTCCCTCAGTGCGGCCCTTTATCATTATACGATAGTACTCCCCCACAACCCTATTCAAGTATTTATACAGGCCCCTACAGTACGCGTCGTCTTCCATGCTGCGCACACCCGAGTTGTGACGCAACATCGGTTTATCGGATTGCCTTCGGCACCAGCGGCGGAGCACAGAGCAATGGAAGGCGCATTGGCTCAGGGTTGGTTTAGGGTTTAGGTTTTAAGTTTTATAGGGTTTAGGGTTAACTAGGGTTGAGCTAGGGTTTAGGGGTTGCTGTAGAGTGTATAGGGTGTAGGGCTTCAGGGTTTATAGCGCTTGGGCTGCTTCTTCCAGCGGAGCGGAGTGCGTCTCGCGTGGAGCCCTGGTGGCGGGTGGTGCCGTGCTGTATCTACACAGGAAATGCTGAGTAGGCTCGCAGGCTTCGGCCTTTGTGGGGGCTGTTCCCTGGTGTGGGCTTTGGGTTCCCGGGGGGGCAATGAAGAGCTGTAGCCATGTTCATCCCTAACTAACAGACAGTCCTTGAGCCAAGCCCGGAAACCAGTGCCCAGACAAACGGCTGATCCAACTGCAGTGCAAAAAGTCAACAGAGCATGCACCGGCAGAACCCCGCAGCCGCAAGACACGTTAAACCCCAAGCCCTATAAGCACTAAAACTCTAAACCCATCTAAACCCCTAATCCCCTCAAGGAAGAAACGGGCCACGACCCGCAGCAAAGGGCTTCTTTTTGTCCTCAACTTCACTCATCCGCAGCCCCTGGGATCACCTTTGGAAGGAAGCTGCATCGTCCTAGGCCTGTTGGGGCTCGAGGGATCAGGTCCGCGGTGAGCGCGTGTAGGGTGGGTTTAGGGCAAAAACCGTTGTAAAACCCTACTAGGATGCTCAGAAGCCCAGGATTAAAAAGGGCACCCTTTTTTGCTTAAAGGGTTTATAAGGGAACATAATCCCCCAAAAAAGGGAATAAGGGCACTACTGGGCATCCTAGCCTACAGGTCCTCGACCTCCTATCAGGGGTTGGGGGCTTGTTTGGCTTCTTCAGCCTTCCCGGGTACGAGGGGCACGGAGGGCATCTTTGTTTTTGAAAGTCAGTTCGGGGTCTTCAGGGTCGCCCGGGCCAAGGTTTCGTGGTAGGGGATGTAGATAGCGTTTGATCGAAATATGGGGATTTTGGGCCTATAATTAGGGGGTCTATTTTAAGATGGTACTCCTTAGAGTTTAGGCCCAGAGAGTGGGATCGCAGTTCAGCTCTCCACTCCTAGAAACGGACTCAACACCTGCGAAAACACCCGTGCTGAGTCGCACCGTTCTGGTGTGTGTGGACCCAAGGATCTCGGGCAAACGGGTACCCCAAACCCTCTAAGACCTACATCGCATTGCTACGTACGCAAACGTCTCACACCCTGAGGGCTTTCCATTTCGGGTCTGGGGGATTCGGGAACTCGGTGCCTAGTAGGCGGTCCCTACTAACCCTAAACCCAATTTAACCCTAAGCCTTTGAACCCTTGAACCCTAAAACCCTATTTAAACCCGTAAACCCTAAGCAGCCTCGACCCCGAAGCTTCCCAAAACCTGAGAGAGTTACGAAGCTGCAGGAAGATCTCTGCCACGCCTCTTCGTCCGTGAACACGGCCACATCCTCACAGCTTCGGCTCAGTGGGGTTATGGGGTCGCTTTAGGGTTCAGGGTGTTTCGCTTGTGGGGTTTTATTGGGGCCTCCACCCCTCGCCCCCCCAACCCCAATCCTAAACTTTAAACCCTAGACCCTAGACCCTAGACCCTAAACCCCAAACTCTAGACCCTGAACCCTAAACCCTAACTCTAAACCCTAGACCCGAAACCCTAAACCCTAGCTCCAACCCCTCGGCCCGAAACCCTACACCCTAAACCCTAAACCCTAAACCCCCTACCCTAAACCCTAAACCCTACAGCCAGCCTCGTCAAGGTCTGCGAGGATGCTGTCGCGGTCATCGGACCTCCGGGCTTGGTCAGGGGTTAGTGGAGTTTGGGGTTGGGAGGGGTTTAGGGTTTAGGGTTTAGGGTTTAGGGTTTTGGCTCTGGGCTTAATTCATAGGGTTTGGGGCCTAGAGTTCTTCATGATGCGGGGCTTAGGGCTTAGGAAGTTCTTAGGGCTTTGCGAGTTTGATGTCTAGCAAGTGCAAGCGTGCGTGCGGGCTGGGTAAGCTACGCTGTCGGGCCGCGGGGGAAGTTTACAGGGCTTAGCCGCTCAGGGCCTAGGAGTTTGTGTTCGTTGGGCCTACAGTATTTCACCGGGGTTCCGGAGCTAAGGCTTGGGACATTCAAAGAAGGGTTAGACATGGCCGACCAGGAGAACCCCTCCCCTTGAATGCAGTTGAGGAGCTTTTCATGAATCAAGTTTCCGTCATAAAGACACCCCATACTACTAAAGGGAACTGAAAAGATAGAATCAACAGATGCGCAATACATATTATTACGCAATACAGAAAACCTATCCCACATGATGCAAACGTTGGTCGGAGTTCCTTTACATAAACTCAGAACAACCATTCGATACTAGAAACTATTGCGCTCAAAAGTCGATGGTGGACCACCCAAACCCCAAACCCTGACATTCAAAATGAACACCTGGCACCCTGAAACCTAAACCCGAAACCCTAAGCCCAAGTGGGGGGGTTTACGAAAATAGGGGACCCCATGATAGACCCCCACATTGTAGGATGCTCTTACGTAAAATAAAGACCCCAATAAGGCACCCCTAATATCGTAAACCCCATGTACCCCAAAACCCCAACAGACGAAACCCCAAATCATGCACCCTAAGCTTACTGTTGGTTAGTAGGAGATGAGGGAATGAGGCACCCCATATAATCCCTCAAAGGGTATATATTGGGGGATACAGGGTACCTCATTCCCTCATTCCCTACCAGCCAACAGTAAGTAAGATGCCAGGGAAACCCGCCGGTCAAGGGCCCCGACCCCTCGACATCTTCTGTGCTCAGACCGCTGAAGTCCATTTCTGGGGGGAGAGTTTGGGGTTCAAAGGTGCTCTGGGACTCCCCCAGTTCTTCGTAGGGAATGAGGGCGCGATTATGTACCCATAAGCTTTTAAGGGATTCATTAGGGTGCCTCATTCGCTCAGTCCCTACTAAGAACCAGCCAGCTAAGGTTTGGGGGGCTGATAAAGATTTTGGGAATTTGGAGGGTGAAGGTTCTAGGTTTTCAGGGTTTAAATGTTCGAGGTTTGTTCGGCGTTCTGGGGTTGTTCAGGTTCCAGGGCTGTTTAGCTTCCAGGGTCCTTAGCCAGGGTCCGATGTTTTGTTGGCGTTCGGGCGTTCGGGTGCTGTTGCTGCTGGCTTGTGGAAGGACCACAGACGAAGGTCACAAAGAAACTTGAAGCCCGAAACCCCAAACACCAGCCCCGCCAAAGCCCTAAATCCCCCAGCCCGAAACACACAAACCCTAATCAGCAAACCCACCAGATCGGCCTCCAGCCTGGTTCTAAAATACCCAAAACCCTAAACCCTTAAACCCCAAACCTCGAGCCACCAATCCTAAACACTGACCCCAGGACCCCGGAACACAGTTTCCCACTTTAAATCATCCTGAAATCACCACACCCTGAACCCCCGCCCCCCCCCCCCCCCCCCCCCCCCCCCCCCCCAAAAAAAAAAAAAAAACTAAACCCTAAACCCTAAACCCTATAAACCCTATAAACCCTATAAACCCTATAAACCCTGAACCCTGGGTCTGTTTCTTTCCCATGGTGGGCTGAGGGTGTGGGGTGCAGGAGACCAGCCTTCCAGTCCGGCGGTGTCGAAGGCGCCCTTCTCATCCTCCTCGTCGGAATCTGCCTCAGGGTTTAGGGTTTAGGGTTTAGGGTTTAGGGTTTAGGGTTTGGGGTTTGGGGTTTAGGGTTTAGGGTTTAGGGTTTGGGGTTTGGGGTTTGGGGTTTGGGGTTTGGGGTTTGGGGTTTGGGGTTTGGGGTTTGGGGTTTGGGGTTACGCCGAAACACGGTTACGGGTTAGGGGCTTAGGGGTTTTGAGTTTAGGGGTTTCGAATTTGGGGTCAGTGCTTTGTAGGGCTTTGTAGGGTTTGCAGGGTTTAGGGCAAGCATGAGGACGGTTTTAGGAATTACGCAGGGCTTTGGGGATATAAATACGGAGTGAGGGAGGCAGGTTGCTATGCTTTGGTTTGATAGACTTAAAAGGGCTTTAGGCTTTAGGGTCTGGTGTTCTTGGTTCCGGCGGAGTTAAAGAGTCAGGTACCCGATGTTCAGGATAACTTCATCTGGGTTCCAGTCTCGTAGGCTGCACCCTATAGGGCCACATAGAGAGGGCCTGAAGATGGGGGGGCAGGGGAATCACCCAGCCCCCTGTACAATCAGAAGAACCCTGACTTGACCACCAGCGTTCTTGATGAGTTTGTCGGGCTCTGCTGCTGCCACTTCCAACCCGAATGCCCAAAACAGCTTGCTTCAGGCTTCATGCCTCACAGCAAGCAGTTGAAACCCTTGCATCCTCACAGCGCACCAGTAGTCCCCTGGGCCCAGGGCCCTGAATGAAAAAACATAAGAGCTGAAACCCAGACCCTTATCAGGTTCCCCTTTACTCAGTGCCGCCGCCCACTTCTGCCAGTCGATTTTCACCTGGTCGCTGCGCAGGTCGGCCAGAACACTAAGCCCAGAAACCTTTAAAGCCATAAGCTCTAAACGCTGAAAGCCTAGAACCCAAGCATCAAGACCCAAGCTGATCTGGTGCAGGTGGAGACTGCTGGTAAGGCAAAGAGGGCCGCAACTCAACCTTCAGGACCTCAGTATCTAAACCTTGAAGCTTGAAGCGGAGCTATATATTGTGCTATGATTGGAGCACCCTAAACCCTAAACCCTCAACCCTTTTAGGGATTAGGCGAGTCTAGGACCTTTAAGTTTCGAGGGTTTTGTTCGGGGCTTGTGAGTTTGAGGATTTGGGGCCTCCGCCCAAAGTTGCTAAACACTGAAACCTTCTGA
This sequence comes from Symbiodinium natans, assembly GCA_905221605.1. NCBI lineage: Eukaryota > Dinophyceae > Suessiales > Symbiodiniaceae > Symbiodinium > Symbiodinium natans. The sequence goes on along the minus strand of CAJNDS010002757.1, from coordinate 1,012,999 downwards.
AACCATGCGGGCCTGCCAAACCCCTCAACTCCAAGCCACTTTAGGGGGCTCCTCCACCCTAAACCCCAACCCCATACCCTAAACCCGAACACCTCCCAAACCCTCAACCCTAAGCTCTAAACCCCCAGAGCCCCAAACCCTGAACCCTAAACCCCCCAAAACCCCCCAAAACCCGAAACCCAAAACCCTAGACCCTAAGCTCTAAACCCCCAAGACCCCGAGACCCCACGAAGGGACAGCGGAAGAAGACTCGGCTGCCCACCCAGGGCAGCTTCCCGCCCTTTTGCAGCCGAGGCCTCGACGCATGGCTGGGATAATTAGAGCTTTTGGGGGGTTTAGGGGGTTTAGGGGTTGAGGGATTGGGGTTTAGGGGTTTAGGGGTGTAGGGGTTTAGGGTTTAGGGATTGGGGTTTAGGGGTTTAGGGGTTTAGGGGGTTTAGGGGGTTTAGGGGTTTAGGGTTTAGGGATTGGGAATTAGGGTGTGGGGTTTAGGGTTAGGGGTTTAGGGGTTTAGGGGTTTAGGGGTTTAGGGGTTTAGGGGTTTAGGGGTTTAGGGGTTTAGGGATTTAGGGGTTTAGGGGTTTAGGGATTGGGGTTTAGGCGGTTTAGGGTTTAGGGTTAGGGATTGGGGTTTAGGGGGGGTTTAGGGGTTTAGGGGTTTAGGGGTTTAGGGTTTAGGGTTTAGGGGTTTAGGGGTTTAGGGGTTTAGGGGTTTAGGGGGTTTAGGGGGTTTAGGGGGTTTTAGGGGTTAGGGGGGGTTTAGGGGGGTTAGGGTTTAGGGGTTGGTTTGGGGGGGGTTTAGGGGTTTAGGGTCTAGGGTTTGGGGGTTGGGGTTAGGGTTTAGGGGTTTAGGGGGGGTTAGGGGTTAGGGGTTAAGGGGTAGGGGTTAAGGGGGGGGTTAAGGGGTTAAAGGGGTTAAGGGGTTCAGGGGTTCAGGGGTTCAGGGGTTAAGGGGTTAGGGGTTTAGGGTTTAAGGGGGTTAGGGGTTTAGGGGTTAGGGGTTAGGGGTTTTAGGGGTTTAGGGGTTTAGGGGTTTAGGGGTTTAGGGGTTTAGGGGTTTAGGGGTTTAGGGGTTTAGGGGTTTAGGGTTTAGGGTGTGGGGTTTAGGGTGTGGGGGCTTAGGGTTTGGGGTTTTCGGGTTTGGGGGTTGGGGTCCAGGGTTTGGGGGTTGGGGGTTTAGGGTTTAGGGGCTTTAGAGGTTTGGGGTTTTAGAGGTTTGGGGTTTAGGGCTTGGGGTTTGGGGCGGTCATCAATGCTAAACTGCGAGCCGGCGAAGCGGCGGCTCCCTTTCTTCAAGCTGCTTGTGGTGGAGCTCTTGTAAGTCCAATGTACCTGGTGGTCGGCAGCTAAGCCCCCTGTTAAGTTGCAATGTGAGTGCATGCTGTCTAATGGTGTGCTGGAAATCTTTCCCTGCAAGCTGCAGCATATCCTGGTTTCCAGACTGTCATCCATGTCGTCCCTGTGGGAGTCAACGTGTGGCCCGTCTATGCCCAAGGCAGTGGCTTGCTCCTGAGAACAGTGCTGATCAACAAGCTGCGGGGCTTGTAGGGTTTAGGGTTTAGGGGTTTAGGGCTTAGGGGTTTAGGGTTTAGGATTTAAGGGCTTGGGGTTTAGGGTGTCTTAGGATTTATGGACTTGATAGGTGCCCTTCTACAGCTTCACGCCCAGTTCCTTCTTGGCCTTGGCTGCTGCGTGGCGTTGGCTCGTTAGAAGGCTCTGGGCGGGCGCTGAACCCTTAAGCCAGAAGCCCCCGCAAAACGCGTGCAAATTCGAGCCGGAACCCTGAGTCTTGAAGAACTCTGAGGCCCCAAAGCCCTCAAGGCCCGGACCTCTAAAACCCTCGACAGCCCTAAAGGCCTATAAAGCCCTATAAAGCCCTAGAAAGCCCTAAAGCCCCAAAACCCTAAAACCCTACAGCCCTGCAACCCCAAACCTGAATAGCACGCGCTGCTCGATGTGGGCTTCCGGCCAGGTCTGTGAGTTGACCTTCCGGAGGCAGAACCTGAGGCAAGCAAGGCCCCGGGGGCGGCCTTGGGTTTCCAAACCCTGGGCCCTGAGTAGGGTCTAGGGTTTGAGGGCTTTGGGCTCTGAACCCGAAACCCCAAACCCTAATCCCTACAACCCCATGCACTATAAACCCTACAAACCCTAAACCCTACCAACCCTGAACCCTAAACCCCAAACCCGAAGCCCCAAACCCTAAACCCTAAACCCTAAACCCTAAACCCTAAACCCTAAACCCTAAACCCCAAACCCTAAACCCTAAACCCCAAACCAAACCCGAGGATTCCAGGCCCGTGCCCCGAGGGCGGCGCACGGGACATCTTTTCGTGCTGCACTTGGACTCCTGGCCCGGGGATACCAGGGTTTAGGGCTTATGGGGCATATTTTGGGTGTTTAGGATATTTAGGGTTTAGGGTTTAAGGTTTAGGGTGGCGAAGCTTCTGGGAGAATTGCTTGCGAAGGGCAGTAGGGTTCTGGCGTCGAGGGTGGTCTAGGGTGTAGGCCTTAGGGGTGGCCCCGAATGATTCCTACTAATTACTTTGGTTGTGAGGGGGGCATCGCCCCTGACCCCTCTTGAAAGCATGCAGCAAGCCTGCCAAAAGTACGTGGAGGCTTGGGTCCTAAACTCCAAACTCTGAACCTAGAACCCTACCCCTTAAACCCTAAACCCTAAACCCCAAACCCCTAAACCCTAAACCCTCAACCCTGGACCTTGAGACCTAAAACCCTCGACTGCCTCCCGCCGAATCGGCGCAAAGAGGTCCAGGTTGAATGAGTAGGCCGCACCGTCCTCAAGCTTCGGGTTGGTGATGGCAATGAGGTTTAGGGTTTAGGGTTTAGGGTTTAGGGTTTAGGGTTTAGGGTTTAACGTTGTTCAGGGTTTTGGGTCTTGGGGTATGGGGATGATACAGCAGGGACCCCCAAACTGAAGCATCTAACGCCTGTATGTGCCCTATAACTATAAGGGCTCCGGCACAGTGCATCGTCGGAAACCCAAAAGGGAACGATAGTAGAGAGCCCTCAACCCCAAGTAGACGCTAAACCCCTCAACCTAAAACATGAACAAGGAGGGGCCCCCGAAGGTGACCACAACTTCGAGAACCAACTCCCTCCCACCCCCCAAGCCCTAAAACCCTAAAGCCCTAAAGCCCTAAAGCCCTAAAGCCCTAAAGCCCTAAAGCCCTAAAACCCTAAAACCCTAAAACCCTAAAACCCTAAAAAAAACTAAAAACCCTAAAACCCTAAAACCCTAAAACCCTAAAACCCTAAAATTCTAAAACCCTAAACCCCAAGTCCTAAAACTAAACCCTGCCTTACCCCCCTTCCCTTTCCCCCCCCCCCCTCCCCACCAACAGAACTCACCAGGTGGGGTGGCTCCTCGCCACCTCTGGCGGAAAAGTTGAGGCCTCAGTATCCGCAGGGGGTGATGAGCTGCTGAGGGAGATCGTTGGGTTCGGGCCGTCTTGGGGAAGGTTTACGGTTTAGGGCTGAGGGTTAATTAGGGCTTTAGGTTTTCGTTCTTCCGTCCTCCAGGCGTCAACTTTTCAAGAGTTAGGTTCCCACTACCTGGGAGAAAAAAGGGCGCCCTGTTTTTTTTTCGGGGAGTGCAGTTACCATAGCCGCATCTCCACAACAGCCCGGGACAGCGCCTGGAATGGGTATACACCACAGGGGACCAGGGCGTATTTCAGCCGACCATAGGGGTGGACACCAATTTCCCGGTCGGCTTGTTTTCTTGTTTTACCACTCCAGACTTCACACCCGCGATCTCCGGCTTGGGTTCCTTTGCCGCAGGCAGGCCAAGGCCGAAAGGCCGAGGCGGGTCGTGCAGTGTCAAAGGCATGTAGGTTCCGCGAAGGGGTAAAGAGAACCTGGGCCAAAAGGGCACTGCTTGGCAGTCTAAAGGTTAGAGAGCTATCATACGACGTGCCCCCGGCTCCATCGTATCTCGAAACAGCAAAAGCCTGTATGCGCCCCTCGCGAATCTCAATCCTAGACTCCACACCCTAATAAAACCCTAAGTAATCCCTAAACTCTAACCCTACAACCTAAAGCCCAAAAACCCTCTCGCGTGCTTGGGCGCAGGCTTTCATCCTCCAGCTGAACGGACACGTCTTTCGCGTCCTGGCGGCGCCGACACCCACTCAGTACCTCACGTTGCCTGAGCCTGCATGCTGTCGAGTCCAGGGGTCAGGATTATATAAGTTGTTTTGCAGTAGAGGCCACGGCAGGGATATGAAGTACCCCCCCCCCCTCGCTGCTCACAATGCAACTTGAACGTCTTAGCCTAGCCTGGCTAGAGGACAAATGGACCGGATGGAAAAAAAATGGACTTGTGCACTGCTATTGGAAGCGTTATGATCTCTGCTGCAGTATACTCCACACAAAACTCAACCCTAAACCCCTAAACCCTAAACCCTAAACCCTAACCCTAAACCCTAAACCCTAAACCCTAAACCCTAAACCCTAAACCCTACTTCCTATTGCTACGATCAGGGGGAACATGGGACTTTGCGGGCTTCGGGCCCAGATGCTCCACAGCTTTAAACCCCAAACCCTCCTAAGTTAGTGTACCCTAAACCCTAAACCCTAAACCCTAAACCCTAAACCCTAAACCCTAAACCCTAAACCCTAAACCCTAAACCCTAAACCCTAAACCCTAACCCTGAACCCTAAACCCTGAAGCCTACACCCAAAGGGTGTAGGATTCAGGGTTGTCGGGTTTGGGGGCGTAAGGTGCAGGTCCAGGGATGATACTGGCTGTCCTTGACATCAACCGTCACGAAGATCGAATCCTGCGGATCTGAGGCCACTTGGGGCGAAACCGTTTTGGGCGCAGCACCCGAGACCCAAAGTTTTATAGGGTTTAGGGTTTAAGGTTTAGGGATGCCTGTTACCCTGAACCCCCCCCCGCCCCCCAAGGTGCCAGACCCTGCACCCCAACATTGAGCCAAACTCGCGCTCCCAGACCAGTGCTCAACTCTCAACTCCTGCTGACTCCAACCCCCCTGCTTGGCCCTGCCCCTCACCCCCAAACCTGAATCCCTCCGCTTGGGCATGTCGGTGTTAAAATATGCTCAAGGCGTGAAACCTGAGGTCCTCGTCGCTGAGCTGGGTTGCTAAGGAACATGAAATTAATAATTAGGGAAACCATGCTATTCTACGTCCACGCTACGGCACGTTCTGTTGTTTAAAGCTCCTTTTTAACCTTAAACGAGATGAGCCCTAAACCCTATAAACTCTTAAAGCCCTAGAACCCTATAAGCCCAAAACCCTATAAACCCTAAACCCTAAACCCTAAACCCTAAACCCGCACATCGCCGAATGGCCGGTCCTTGCGCTGCGCCCAGAGAACCGAGGGCTGCAGGACTTTGGGCCCCTTTGGCACAAGAAGCGCAACTTTCTGGGGCTTACAAGGTCCCAACCCCCCCCCCCCCCCCCCACACCCTAAAACCCCTTACAAGCCCTGTTCAAAATTTCCTCTATGTGAAGCCTATATGAATGTGAACCTGCCCCTATGTGAACCCTATGTGAATGTGAACCTGCGTGAACCCCAGAAACACGTTATATGAACCCTATGCAGACCCCATACACCCTGCCCAGGGCAGGCGTAGGTCTTGAAAGTTGGCAGTTTCTTCTGAATGATTAGGATAAGGTTTTGGGGGTTGTTATAGGGTAGTTATATAGGGACCATGAGGGAATGATATTGGTAATTGTTCCGATCCCCGCCCGTATTATATACTGAGCCCCGAGTTGTGGTTGGTGTCTTGGAGTTAGGCTCCAGCCTTCACTCGCGCTGGGAAGAGTGAGGTCGTTGTGTTTCTGTCTAACCTGCTGTTTTTGGACCCGCCAGGAGAGGCCAAGTAACCATATTCTGATGAGGACACCCTGTTTGGGGTTGGTGACTTTGCCCTAAACCCTAAACCCTAAACCCTAAAACCCTAAACCACGTGAACCCCAAAAAAGGGAAAAAGGGTGCCACCAAGCCAGCCCGAGGCCACCTCGACCGTCCCGCGGTAGCCGGCGGCCATGGCTCCGGCGGGGCAGCGTTGATTGAGAGAGTAATATCGGCGCCTTACTAACTAGAATAGTTTTTTTTTTTTTTTTTTTTTTTTTTGGGGGGGGGGGGGTTGTTATTGGAATGTATAATTATAAAGGGACCATGAGGGAATGCCATTAAGTAGTTATTCCGACCCCTGTAGTACAAGGTTCAAGTTTAGGATCGTTGAGATGTGTCTGGCGGTTCCGAGGTAGTATTCTGGAGGGTTCTGGTTAGAAGTTTTGTGTATAGGATAAGGGTTCAGGTTTTGGGTTTTGGTCTCCAGGGCAACCTTAAAGACCCAACAAGCCTAACTCCCAAACCCGAAGTTCACCCTTTGAACGTGGGATTCAGGGGTGGGAACTTGGAACCTAAACCCTAAAACCCTAAACCCTAAAACCCTGAACCCTAAAGCCTAAACCCTAAACCCTAAACCCTAAACCCTAAACCAGGGGATTCGGGGGAACTTGGAACTGCTGTCCTGAAAGCTTTCGCTTCAGCCTGCAAGCTCCCAGCCCTGAACTGTCGAGTCGACCTGTGCCTTGGCCTCCAAGTGTTGGCCTCAGGCTTTCGTAAAACAGGTTTAAGGCTTCCCTAAACCCTAAACCCTAAACCCTAAACCCTTAACCCTTAACCTTTAGGGTTTAGGCTTACAGGGTTTAGGGGTGCTAGGCTTTGGAGATTAGGGGTCTCCTGTGAGCCTTTCAGCTGCTGAGCAGCGCGTCGGTCAATGCAGGTTTCAGATGAGGGTTTAGGGTAAGGTTTATAGGGTTTATAGGGTTCATAGGGTTTACAGGGTTTATAGGGTTTATAGGGTTTATAGGGTTTATAGGGTTTAAGTTTTGAATGTCAAGCCTCCCTTGACTCCAGGTTCGGGATACTTGCAGATCAAAGAAAGACATGCGCATTCAGAACATATGATATCTCCAATCTCCTTCAGATTCAAAATTCTATCCACCCTTTGTTGCTGTTCAATTCTTCAGTGCAATCTTTGATGGATAGAATCGCTTTCGGCAGAAACATCGGGGACGTGGACATGGGGGATGGACTGCGACGGTGCCCAATTTCTGACGCTTCTTGTGGCGACGAAACGATCTGCATCCACCGGAAAGATCCGGAAAAGACTCACTCCGCTGCCCTGACGCAGGAGATTTCAAAAATTGGGCCGGTGATGATCAGCTTGCCATTGGAAACCAACCTAGGATGGCCTTTGAAACCCTCTGAAAAAGATTCCTGAATATGATCCTCTTAAACCTCAATTAGGGGAAATAAAAAATATTCCAGGGGCCTACCAAGCAGCCACTTGCGGGCATCCCGCAGACCGTGAGACACCGTCACCTCGGCCTGTAGGGATGGAAGGGCACACGGGGTCAACAGATGGATGTAGGGTTTAGGGTTTAGGGTTTAGGGTTTAGGGTTTAGGGTTTAGGGTTTAGGGTTTAGGGTTTAGTACTCCAGTAGAGAGAACAGGATGCAAGGTGGAATGGAAATGAGCGGGATAACCTGCGGTAGAATGAATATATAGCTACGTAGAGCCGGTGCACTATGTTACACTGCATGTCATTACGGTCTGCTACAGTACACTACCTTACATGAAGATCATACTTTTTCCATACGTACAATGATACATACATTCGTACATACATGCATTGATACATGCATCTGTACAGTCTTATACCCCGCACTCACGCAGACTTCTTGTTGCACCCTTCCAGGCTCAAAACCCATTTAGCGCCAAGCACGTCGTGTATGAACGTTGCACTGCAAACCTAAGATTCTGCACCAAACCTTGCCCGAACACGGAGCTCTTGTTGGCCCAAAGCGACCCTAAACCCTAACCCCTAAACCCTATAAACCCTCAACCCTAAACCCTAAGCCCACACCTCCATCATCGACTCTGGACCAGCCATCAGCGTCGACATGCCGGGCTTCACCACCAGAGCGTCGAAGGGCGCCAAGCCCGCATCCGGGTGTGAGGACGCGGTGAACCTGAGGATGTTCACGACCTTCCCAGGGGCAACAAAAAGCGAAGCACTCCACCCAAAAACCCCGACAAGCTTGAGGGTTTAGGAATTTCCAGGACCCAAAAGGGTCAAAAGAGGGCATATCCAATTGTTGCCTATCTTTCTATAGCTGCTGGTTTTACTGCTATTGCTGATGCAATTATTGTAGCCCTATTTGAAACACCACTGCAATTGTTACTGTTATTACTATGTCACGATGTTACTTTTGCTACTATGCTTTTGTTCTTTCTCTTACAAGAACTTCTCTGGCTACCTTCTTTACTGTCACTACGATGACTACTAGCGCTACTAACCCTATACTTGCAACTATTGCCAGTATCAAGGTCGAAAGACCCGAAGCACGTTCAGAGCTCGCTTTTGACGGATCCTAGGCCTTGGTACTAATCTGAAAATCGCCGTGCTTGCCGGCTGCAACCTTCAGCACCTCGGCTGCTCCGGAAGCGCTTCAACACGTACCAACACAAACGCTGGCTCCTAATGGAAACTACAATTCTTAAACATCGGTGACATCGGTGTGCTGAGCTCTTTTCTTTTGGGTACAGGCCAAGAACGACAGGTTTTGACAAAGAAGAGTTGAGGGGAGATTCTTTACTAGAATTCAAAAACAGGTTGCGTTCTACTATACTGCTGGTTTAGGCTTTACTGTTGCCATGTCCGCTGGAGCACCACGGGCTGACCCTTCATCTTCTCGGTGAGGGGGTATTCACCAAGCTCGGGGCCTTCTAGCACCTGCTCAATCGTCCACCTCAGGGGAGACGCGGAGAAGGGGATGGGGTGTTGGGTGTTTTTGGCCACTTGCCGAGCATCCTCTCTCCAAAACGCACTGTAGGGATGCAAGTAATTAGTGTTTAGGGTTCAGGGTTATGGCAAGCTGTATACTCTATACCTGTAGCAACTTATGCACATGCTTTTGGCAAGCTCGCACGTTCCTTCCTGGGTCTCCGCGTGGCTGCGTGCTTGCTGGGTCTGGACAGAGGTGTGCCCCTTCCAAGGACCAGGATTGAGGTTTATGGGAGGTTGGTAGCAGCAACAGTAGCAGTAGCGTCAAGCTAAATCCAGCAGAGAGGCACAAAAAGGACCGGTATCCCACAAATAGAAGCAGCACGAGTCACTCTTAATGTAGCTCCGACACCACGGGACGCGCGTGTTTTGGCTCGAGCGAACATGCGCAGACGGAAGCTTACTTTGTCGCTACACCTACACTGCACACCGAAAACTACAATCGCACAGGCACGAAGCGAAACAGCCCTGCCAGCATACGAGAGCGCGGCAGCAATCTCCCTAAGATTAGCAATTCAAGGCTTAGCCTCGTGGACTGTTTTGTCTGGCCAGCCCGGAATAGCGGCCATGTAGGACGAGGTGCGCTCTTTTGTGTGCTTCCTATGGTGAGCTGTTGAGCTTGCTTACACGTGCGATTCGAGCCGACGGGCTGTGACGGCGAACGAGGGTAGCATCCTCGCGTAGGTTGGTGCAGTTTGCTTGCAAGTTTCCGTGGCAGTAGCTGTAGTAGAGTAGCAGGAGGAGCAGTAGCAGTAGCCGCAGTACATGCGCGGTGGGTTTAGGGTACAATTGTTGCGGGGTCTGGGTTGTAGGGGTACAGGGCTTAGGGTTTAAGGTGCAAGGTTCGGCATATGGTCTGAGGTGTAGGGATTTTTCGGTTAGGTTTAGAATTAATAACCCTAAGCCCTAAATCTAGACCCAAAGGGTTTGAGGATGTGGGTTTTTGGTCCTGAACTCTTCCTGCCTGCCCTCTCTGCAGAAGATGCAAAGGCGTTTCTTCCTCACCAGGGACACACTCAACCCGGCAACAAGTATTGTAGAGTCATGTCGCAGATATCCTGCACACTCGAAAAACTAGGACAATACACAAAATACTGAAGGAAGGAAGGAAGGAAGGAAGACCGGCACGCGAGGGTACTCGCTGCCATACAACCACGTCCCCCTCCGCATCTCAGGTGCGCTCCGAAAACGTCACGGCACACCTCCGCGGAGGGTTCAAGTGGAGGAACTAGCTGGTTGCAGCCAAGAGACGTTTGCCCCAACCACGAACCCGGCAAACCAAACCGCAAAGGCGCCCCCCACAACCGCCCACGCCCACACGCACACACTCACACACACAAGAAGGCCCCAAACCCAGGAGCGACGGATAAGTGCCCGAGTGACCGCCGGCAATTGGCAGGCCTGGGAATAGCCACCAGAACGCCGCCACTGAGACCGATAGCTGCCCAAGAAGACCCCAAAGAAAACAAACCCAAGAGGGTAGCCCGTATGGCAGGCAAAGCTGGGAGGAGCCGGGCCTGCGCGCAACCAACAACTTGAACTTCATTGCGTTGTGCGGGCAGGGCACAGCGGTACGCAGACTGGGGTGGCTACGGACGTTGACGCCCGCCAAGCCAACCTGAACAAAGGCAATGCGGGAGAACTGACAAGGTTTACCGGGAACCGGGAGGGTAACATTATATTGAGCAGGTGCACGCAGTTGGTGGAGGCGCCAAGCAGGGGGGGCTAGCGGCTAGCGAGGCACTCCCAGGAGCCAGGAGCGCGTCAGAGCGGCGTGGAGACGGCGGAGGTGACACACCAACGGGAGGCAAGCGCAGACTAACTGGGCCTGCAATGAGATGTGACGGTTTCGAACACATGGAACAGTGCATGCGAACAAACGCTAAAAGACGCCACTCCCCAAGCTTGCGGAAGCGCAGCGCAACAACCAGGGAGAGCAACTCAGCAGTGTGAAGCGAGACGGAAGACGGCCAGAGATTTGCACATGCAGGGCCGAGTCAGCTCTCGCTGACCCCAAGGAAAGCAACGGAGGCCAGGGAACAGCGGTGACACAGAGACACGGGAACCAACGGAGACACTTGCCAGAGCTGGACCCCAAGGAGGACCACCGGAAACCAGGAAACAGCGGCACCCAGTGCAAAAGCCACCAGGGACGTGGCAGGTGCGGATGCTGATCCCAAGGAGGGCACCGGAAGTCAGGGAACTCAAGCTCTGCAAGCCATGCTAAAGACCCAAGCCCAGGGTAACGGCCATCAGGAGAACAGGGGGAAATCAGGTTGAGGAGACAGCAACAGAAGCACTGCCTTGGAACAAGCCCAGACCTAGGGTAACGAGCCCGAAAAGCGGGACACACGCAGGGCCGAGCCAGCTCTTGCTGGAGTACACCCCAAGAGGGCCTGTCGCCAGCAAAGGTCCCAAGACACAGGCAGCCAGCGAAGGCAAAGGCCAAAGCTGAACCCAAGGAAGACCACCGGAAGCCAGGATGCAGCAGCGCCAGGTGAGAGGCCAGCGGGGGTGTGGCCGGCACAAACGCGGAAGGCAACGGAGGCCAGGGAACAGCGGTGACACAGAGACACGGGAACCAACGAAGACACTTGCCAGAGCTGGACCCCAAGGAGGACCACCGGAAACCAGGAAACAGCGGCACCCAGTGCAAAAGCCACCAGGGACGTGGCAGGTGCGAACGCTGATCCTAAGGAGGGCCCCGGAAGTCAGGGAACTCAAGCTCTGCAAGCCATGCTAAAGACCCAAGCCCAGGGTAACGGCCGAACAAGGAGAATGGGGGGATATCAGGCCCCAGGAGGGGGTTTGGGGCACTTTAGTCCCCAATGACAGCAACAAAGCAATGCAAATCTGGAACGTGCTCAACCCAGGGATACAAGCCCGAAGAGGGAGTGTGGGGCACTTCAGGCCCAGAAAACGGCAACTTGGAACTCCCGGCTGACGAGCCCTAAAAGGGGGATGGGGCACTTCAGGCCCCAGAAGCCAGCAACAGAAGCGCTGCAAGAAGCAACAAGCCCAGACCCAGCGTTTCGAGCCCGGAAAGGGCGAATGGGGCACATGAGGCCCAACAGAAGCACTTGGATCAAGCCCAAACTCAGCATAACGAGCCCGAAAAGGCACAACGGCCCAAGGAGCGAACACCAACAAGGGGTAAGGAGCGAACGCGGAGCAACAAGAAGGGACGAAGGACGAAGAAGGGGCAAAGCGACACACCACGCAGGCCAGAGAGCAGCAAGGCAAGAGGAGGCGAAAAGCGCAGCCACGAGTGCCATGCAAGGCAGATGCAAGAAACAAAACAATGGCAAGTTGACCCAGACAAGGCCACGGGGCAAACCGCGAGGCGCAGACAGGGAAAAGGGGGAGTGGCACTGTCACTTACGCGCTGCGGTGGAAGGGCGGGTGCAGGGTGCTCATCCAGGGTTAAACCCTGTTAGTGCCGCCTCCGGGGTCCCTGTACCGAGAGAAGGCCCCCCCACCGAACAGCGGCGTAACCCGGAGGACACAAAATACTGAAATATTAAGAAAACTGATACTACTGAAACGACTCGTAGTACAAATGATGCTACAAATAAAAAAGACTACTAAATGAGACACTGCGCACGCACACACACGGAAAACACAACACACACGCGCACACTCCAAAGACTAGTCCGCCTGATTGTGGTTCCTTGTTTGTTAAGGTCTTGTTGTTGTGTGCGTTTGTCTCTGCCGTTTCTTTGGTTGCTTTGGCTCTTTGTTTCTTTGTGCGCGTGTGTTGTTTTAGCACTTCCCTAAACCCCTAAACCCTAAACCCTATACCCAAACCCTAAGCAGTTCTTCATGTGCTGCCTCAGGCGTTTTCCGGGTTTTGCCGGTTGCAAGACGACAGGGGGCGAGGGAGCACCCCGAAGCGCAAAGTAATACACTCAAGGGCTCAAGGAGGGACCCTTGTAAGGGACCTTATGGGCTTAGGCCGGCTTAGGGTTTAGGGTTGATACGGTTTAGGGGGATTAGGCTTTGTGGATGAGGGTTTAGGGATTAGGGCTGGGGCTAGGCACATATAGTGGCCGTTTGGGGAAATAGGATTAAGGGTTCTAGAGACACACATGCCTATCTACAAACCAGCCTTTTACGTACACCATACATGCGGCATGCATTTCGGGAAGCTCCTATTCATTCGGGGCTTCCGTTTTGGGGTCCTTGAAATGCGGAATCTTCTGGTTTAGGGTCTATAGGAACCCCTGCTTTTGGAGGTCCTCAAAAAATCTTACAAAACCTAAACCCTAAGATCCTATTGCAGCGGCCTCAGCGACCAAGAGGTCGGCGAGACACGGCGAGGATGACTCCTTCGGGCTCAGGGGCACGAACTTTTTCTGTCGGCATGACTGATCTCCCGACGAAAGAGAATGACTAGACGGCCCACTTTACAAATCATACGCTGTGAGACCAATCCGTCAGGTTCGGGGCACTTGTAAGAACTCTGTAGTAATCATGATCATGATGGTAAGAATGCTAAGAAGAGAAACAAAGATAAGTGTAGTGAATCATGGTACAGAGCAAGAATGACAAAATAAAAAAACCAAAAAAAGGGTTTCGACTCTCGCACACGTTTCAAGGCTCGGGTCCAGTTCCGGCATAACAAAGCTCTTTGCAAGAACATGACCATGAAGCGCGTTAAGACGAAGATGTAATGGGCCTAGCAGTCACAGACATTATGACAGTAAGCTACAACCTTGGCCGTAAACTGGGTCACCTGAAAGTAGGAGCTCTAGATCTCGCAAACTCCAAAACCCCAAACTTCGAACTGTTATCCGTGAACTCTAAATCCTGCACCTTCAACTTCTTAGACCGCGTCCTCCTTGTTGTCGGGGGAGCATGAGCCAACGGCCTTGCAACACTAGTAAGTGGGATAGACAGGGGTCTATATATGCACGTAGAGGCTATTCGCACAGAATATACAGGGATATATGAAGAAGGGTATATATTTTTTGTACCCGAAAAGGGCACCCGGTATATACACTCACCAATATTAACAAAAGGAGCCTTATATACACTCACCAATAACAGTAATAAAAGCCCTGCTTCATATGAATATATATATATGTATATGTATATATATATATATATGGTTTCCCTGTTGTCTTCTTGATTCCTATGAAAGGGAGCCGAATCTTAGCAGCGTTTACGGCTTCGGGTTGAGGCTCTGGGCTTTAGCGACGCGAATCCTAAAATCCGAAATCCACTCCCAGGCCATACGACATACTAATGCCCGAAACCTATAACCCTAGAACCCTAAACCCCAAACCCTGTACACTGAAATCAAGCCTCAGTCGCTCCAATTTCGAGCAGCGCACATGGCACCTCAGCCAACCCTCCGAGGGTCTACGAGAGAATGGGGGACCCTGCCCCATGATACAGAAAAAAAACAACGGCAGCAAGGAGACTTGCAGTCGGAACTCGTACGGCTGCTGAGATGGCAGGGGTCCTACGAGTATCAGGTCCCAAAGAGGTCCGAAAACCTTAAATGAAGAGAGGAGAAGGTTTTTCGGGATGCCTGTGCCCTGCCTACTTGGCCTATAACAGAAGCTGCGTTTGGGTTTAGGGTTTAGGGTTTAGGGTTTAGGGTTTAGGGTTTAGGGTTTAGGGTTTAGGGTTTAGGGTTTAGGGTTTAGGGTTTAGGGTTTAGGGTTTAGGGTTTAGGGTTTAGGGTTTAGGGTTTAACGGGACAATCTTCAGTTGCTGGCTTGATGTACAGAAAGTATGGTAAGGGCAGTAAGGGCAACCCAGAATTCATCCCCAAACCTCGACACTCACACCCTGCAGCTCACTTTGGCAACGTCAGAGATTGAGAATCGAAACTATCAGGAAACCGGCTCAGGCCGTCTGAGGCCTCTTCTGACTCTGTTGTCCGGAACCGCTTCAGGGTGTTCTGGTCTATCTATAACCAGAAAATCCAAACAGCTTCAGTAAACCCTAAACCCTAAACCCTAAACCCTACAGTAAACCCTAAGGCCGTTTAGTTGCAAACTGCTTCAAGGAGCTTGCTGACACAAGCACATAGATGGGTAAACAACGAATTACATGTGATGTCAGCTCTATGCCCGCATGTGTCTACTGCCTGACTTCTTCTCTAATGTACCTTACTTGACTAAACTAGAACTCGATTATTGCCAACTGGCAAATCAAAACAAATGAAACCAGATACTTCACGAATTAGCTTCCACCAAGGGCCTTGATCGGGGTCTTGATCTACTACTATACCCACATCTTCTTATAAAACGTCCGCAGGAGTCTATAAGCAGCATCCAGCATCTTACATATTGCTAACCCCCAAACCCGCAGAACACTTAACGAGGCTGACGCCTGACGCCAGCAGCAAAGAATTCGCAATGCTATTCTGTGTCAGCACAAGTAGCATTATCAGCACCACGCGTAGAACCACCATTACTGCTACTTCTGCGCTCGTTTTTGCAGCCCTAAACCCTAAACCCTAAACCCTAAACCCTTAACCCTCAACTGAGCCAGCAGCGAGTGCAAGAAGCAACCTCACAGCAGAAGAGATGATGCGGGAGTTTAGGGAGAGGCCGTCTCCAAACATGACCACACCTCCCCCCCCCCCCGCTCTAAATAGAAAGACTTTATGATATCAAAAAAGGTCTCATCTTCTTCCGCTGTGTAAGGGTTTTGGGTTGCGGAGTAGGATTTGGGGCCAGAGTTGAGGGATTAGGGTACAAGCTTCGTAAGGCAGGCCTCTTACAAGAACCCTAACGCCGAACCTTAGATCTGAAACCCAAAGTCGTAAACCCTAAGCCCTCAACCCTGCAGAATACCCCTTTCAATCTGTGGACAACCAGGACTGTGATATTATAACAACTACAAATCCCAATCGAAAAAACGGCTTCTGTGGCCCCAGCAGCCCGAAAGCCAGTCAACCACAAGTCAGCAACAACAGACACTCGCGCTGGAATGGGCTAAGCTCGGGACTGCAACGCTTCTTTCATGCCAGCGAAGCGCTTTGAGATGAAACTAGAGCCAAATAAAGCCCGCAGGTGGGGCCAGCAGCTGCAGCAGCAAAAACAGGAACATGTAGCAGTGGGTTTAGGGTTTCGGGTTTAGGTTTAGTAGGTTTAGGGTTTGCATGACGCACAGCAGTCGAAGCACCAGCAAACTCTTTGCATGAATGGATCGTGACGACTGTCATTCGCCAGCGTTGCAAGGTCTGCTCCCTGAACCCTAGCGTAACCTATAGTGAAATCAAACGAGGGGAAGTTAACGGACTGCGAGGACGAGGCAACTCTGTGACTTGTCCTCCGCTTCTGTTCTTTCCATCTTTTCCCCACCCGCACGCATTTTCGTCTTCTTTAACCTCAGCTTCATGAGGTCTAGGATATGGGTTCCATGAGCCGCAACCCTCAAAAGTGCACCCTAAACCCTAAACCCTAAAGCCCAAAACCCACACCCAAAACCCAAAACCCAAAACCCTAACCAGGTTACACCTTTTGCTCGCCGACTGCGGATGCGGCCACAGGCATGTCAGGCAAGCCCAGTCCCTTGTCCCAGATGGTGGAAGGGTTTAACTTCAGGTCCAGTGGATTTCAACAAGATCCTGAACCCTAAACCCCAAACCCCGAACCCCCAAACCCCAAACCCTAAACCCTAAACCCTAAACCCTAAACCCTAAACCCTAAACCCCGAACCTCCTAAACACTCTTTTTCCGCTCGCCACTTCTCGGCCTCGTCACTCGGCAAGCCCGTGGCCTTCTCTCCAGGCCTATGCAGGAAGACATGCTTAGGATCCCAGGTCTCAGATTGGAGGGCCATTGAGGCCCTGAACCCTAAACCCTAAACTTGGAAGTCGTGACATCGGTGTGCAGCAATAACCCTTACGCGCGTGGCTCCAGAGTGCTCCCCCCCCCCCTAAGTACCCTCAAGCCTTAAGCGCCACAATGACCAGCCAAGAATCTATAGATTAATTCCCAAACCCTGCCCAACATCGAAAATCCCTGCCTAAAATCGAACCCCAAAATCCCAAAGCACCTAAACCGACCCTAAATCCTAAACCCTAACCCCCCCAACCAAACCCTAAACCTTTCGAAGGCATCGCACCCTGCCTCGAGCCGTGATCGTAGGCTGGACAGTCTCTCCGATTCCAGCTTCTCCAACTGCGCAGGCCGGCCAGCACTCTTTGAGGACTAAACCCTAAACCCTACACCCTAAACCCTAAACCCTAAACCCTACACCCTAAACCCTAAAGGGGGCAGGGGAAGCTCGGGCTTAGGGTTTTTTAGAGCTCAGAGTTCTAACTTCTATTGCTCTCCAACTTCTGAACCTTCGTTCAAAGAATGCCCCAGGCAGGGTTTAGGGCAGGTGTGGGTGTGAAATCTTGGGGGGGTTTGGGGATAGCGCCCAAACCGGGAAAACCCAAAACCCTCAACCCTGTCCTCCTGGCTTGGAGGTATTGTCGGCAGTTGTCATGGGTAATCTATGGGCCAGAAAACATTACTAAACATATTCCCTTATGGTCCCTTTGCAATTGTACTATAACAACCCCGCAAAACCCTATTCAACATTTGTTAAGGCCACTCTATTACTTGCGTAGTATCCAGGCAGACTCTGGGTTCAGGGTGCACTTTTTTTGGCCTTGTAAGTATTTGCTCTATTCATTCTTTCCTTTTTTTGTTTTCTTTTTTTTTGGGGGGGAGGGGGGGGGTAGGGTTTAGGGTTAAGGGTCTAAGGTCTAGGGTTTAGGGGTTTAGGGGTTTAGGGGTTTAGGGGTTTAGGGGTTTAGGGGTTTAGGGGTTTAGGGGTTTAGGGGTTTAGGGGTTTAGGGGTTTAGGGGTTTAGGGGTTTAGGGGTTTAGGGGTTTAGGGGTTTAGGGGTTTAGGGGTTTAGGGAGGAAAATAACGGTTGTTCTCTGGTTTTCCTCTGTTTTCCACCAGAAAATAAGGCCAAGAAGAAGTGCTTAAACACAAAAGGGCTGGGCCCCCGTGTTTGGGTTTAGGTTTTAAGATGGGACGTCTATAGGGGTTTTTAAGGTTAAGGGTTGAGGGTTCAGGATAGTAGTGCAATTCTACCAAGAATCTTGGTGTGTTTGCGCCCAAAACAAGGTCAATGTTGCCAACACGGGGCTGGGCCCTTTCGAGAGAAGAAACCAAGAACTCGAAGCCTTGCAGGGCCCCATAGGGTTTAGACTGGGTAACTAGAGTTTAGGCTTTAGGGGCTTAAGGTTTAGGGTTGCGGGAGCTTAATTAGGGCAACCCTAAAACCCAAAAACCCCAAAGCCCTAAAACCCTCAACCCCTAAAACCCCAAAACCCTAAAACCTTAACACCCTAAAACCCTAAAAACCTAAAACCTTAACACCCTAAAACCCAAAAACACTGAAACCCTAAAATCCTAAACCCTACACCCCAAACCCTAAACCCTAAACCCTACGAAAGAGGTTCAGGGATTTCGGGTGTATGCCTCCTTGAGGCGGTCCGTGATGTCGTGGAGGTCCTCTGGGGCAGGCAGTCCGCGGAGAAGAGGGCCGATGAGTCTGGTAGGGTTTAGGGTTTAGGGTTTAGGGTTTAGGGTTTAGGGTTTAGGGTTCAGGGTTTAGGGTTTAGGGTTTAGCGGGTATAGGGTTTAGGGTCTAGGGTTTAGGGCTCAGGGTTTAGGGATAAATCTGCGACAGCTTTTTTCTAGCACGGCACGTGGGTAGCAAGAATCGTGATGGTCACGGGAAAGTATATAAGCATCATGAAGATCTAAACCCGGAGCTGCAAATCCGTCAACAGCCATTGAAAAAATGCGCAACATCCTGTGAACCCCTTTTCAGGCCAGAAACCCTAACCCTAAACCACGAAAATTCCTAAACCGTAAAACCCCAAACCCCTAAACCCTAACCCCCTAAACCCTAAGCCCTAAACCCCAAACCCTAAACCCTAAACCCTAAACCGGCCAACCCTGGAGCCGCTCCTCCAGGGCAGCATGCTGCCGGCGCGTCTGCTGCGTGGAGCGCCTAGGCCGTAGCGGGGCGCTGGTGAATGAAGGGAATACAGGAGGGCTAGGGTTTAGGGTTTAGGGTTTAGGGTTTAGGGTTTAGGGTTTAGGGTTTAGGGTTTAGGGTTTAGGGTTTAGGGTTTAGGGTTTAGGGTTTAGGGTTTAGGGTTTAGGGTTTAGGGTTCAGGAGGGTTTAGGGTTCAGGAGGGTTAGGGTTTAGGGTCCTTAAGCTGCCTTAAGCTCCTGGTTCCTCTCTGGGAAGTAGGCACCCTGTAGAATCCCTTAAAGGGTAACAACAGCGGGGATATCTAAGACACTTCATTCCTTAAGTTACACTAGTTATACCCCACCTAGCGGCTCATACTCTACAACCCCCCCCCCCCTTTTGGAACTCTGAATCTAGTAGCCCAACCCTGAACAACGGGCACCCCAAAACACAGGGGTTCGAGTTTCGAGGCCTTAGTGCTCGGGCCCCGAAACCCTAAGCCCTAAACCCGGTTTGGTTTAGATGTAGGCTTTGGAGGTTGGGAGGCCTCAAGGCTTGAAAGCCCCTGTGGGTTCAGGTTTTCGAGGTTGGGTATTTGGGGTCTGGCGTTTTGAGGGGTTCCGGGTTTAGGGTTTAGGGTTCAGGTGAGAGCGTGTATGTGCTTTCAGACTTCGAGGCTCTCCGATTGCGAAACCCTAAACCCTATAAACCCTAAATTTTTCTAAACCCTAAGCCCCATACGCCTCATACACCCCATGAACCCCATGTACCCCATAAACCCCATAAACCCTAAAAAACCCTAGAAACCCCAAAAAAACCTAAAACCCTAGAAACCCTATAAACCCTGTAAACCCTACGGG
The DNA here is from genome assembly GCA_905221605.1 of Symbiodinium natans. NCBI lineage: Eukaryota > Dinophyceae > Suessiales > Symbiodiniaceae > Symbiodinium > Symbiodinium natans. The sequence goes on along the minus strand of CAJNDS010002757.1, from coordinate 993,341 downwards.
GGTCTCCGCAGATGACGAGGCTCCGGGGTGCCGAATTCAATCATGCGACTTGGGCATCCTAGTGTTCTACGTGCCCTAGGGGATTGAAGACCCTAAACCCCGAAGGTTTAGGGTTTAGGGTTTATAGGGTTTCGGGTTTGGGGTTTATAGGGATAAAACCCGAAAGCCGAAACCCGGCATCCTCAACCCCAAAGAGCGGCAAAAAGGCCTGAACGCTGAACCCTAAACTCTAATTTATCCCCAAACCCTCAACCCTGAAAGCCCCTCAGTATCTGCACTCCCTATTCAGAGCCCTTTCGCGGCCCCTGGCCTGTACACGTAGTAGCCCAGGGCGAAAACAGAGAAGAAGACGTAGTGGATGGAAACCGCCTTTGGGGCTTCGGAATTATCAGGGAACAACAGCGCACCTTTAAGAAGAGATATAAGGTTCAGGCATAAGGTGTTACATGCTGCATGAGTTTAGGGTCTGGGGTTTCTTCTGTGGTTTCAGGTTCAAGGTTGCGGCTCAAGACGCAGAGCGCGGCTTAGGGACCCATAGCCCATAGCCATCGTAGTCTAGTTGTGTGATAGAACTGCAGCATACGGGGCTTCGGGGTTTAGGGGTTTAGGGGTTAGGGTTTATAAGGTTTAGGGTTGTATCTCTATATACACACGCCACATAAGAAATCGGACCATCTGCACTATACCTATGCCGCAAGGAATGGGCACACTGCCGTTGGGGTCGCGGCGAAAATGCCGGCTGTAGCGCACACGATCATCGAGGCAAACTCCTGTGTCAAGTCCGCTGCGGCTTCTCTGCTAGAAACTCTCACTGTATAAATTTCCAAAACAAATTGAAAACCTCGCGGCCTCAGCCATGCTGTGACGACCCACAGCATGGATGTAAAGATTTGCAAGGAACCACACCTAAACTTGCGTTCCTGCAGTGGAATTTCGGTGTACATCCCTGCCTTGCACAGCTTGCAGATCGAACCGTGATAGACACGCCGGCCCTATTGAATTGTCACGATGCGCTTGTCCGTGCGCAGGCCAGCAAGTGTGAAGTGCAAGGTGTTAAGTGAAGCCTGGACCGCTTTTCCGGTGGGTATCTGAGTCGCGTTCCTGTTCATGGCGACATTGAACCACTCTCATATGAGCCCCGGTCAAAAAGGCCTGTTAAATCGAAGGACATGGGTCTGGGGGCTATGGTTTTCTATGTGTCCCCCCTGTCCTTCTGAGGTAAACAGCTCCTGCGAACGGAAGAAGAAAACATAACGTTGGGGTTATCTTCTGCCGAAAGTTGAGGGTTCAATATCGGTGTGCAGACGAAATAGCTACTCAGTCGCAAGCTGATGCCCAGCATGATCTACGAGAATTGTCTTGTTCACATCAATTCACCACAAGTGGAGAACCCAAAAATGCTGAATCTTGGCCCCCTCCTCTTCACTGGACGTGCTGACTTGAGAACCTTAGGGTATGGTGTTTAGAGCTCAGCTTGGGTTCTAGGATAGCCCTCGCACCCTAAACCCTAGCCCTAAACCCTAAACCCTAAACCCTAAACCCTGAACTCTTTCCTGGTTCTCTGCGTTGGGGTTCTGGAAGCCCACAGCCAGGCAGTCGGCGCGTTGCATTTGTAGCTGGCGCCTCTCTCGACGGAAGCCCTGCCAAGCGGATGTACGCATTGGTTGATAGCATTCAATACTCGTTCTGGGGGTTTCCGAAAATTGGGGTGCCTTCTATTCTATCTGGGGTATAATAAAACGGGGTACCCCTATTTTGGGACAATACCCGATATTATCTAACCCTTCAAGGGATGTAGGGCACCTACTTCCCTGCTAGAAAAACCGGCAAGTGCAGGGCAGGTCGAAGCCCCCTGTGCCCAAAGAAGCATCCTGAAGTGCACCCCTCCTCACCTCAGGAAGCTGGAACTTCATGGCAAACCCTAAACCCTAAACCCTAATCCCCTAAACCCTAAACCCTAAACCCTCAACCCTAAACCCTAAAACCCTAAACCCTAAAACCCTAAACCCTAAACCCTAAACCCGAAACCCTAAACCCTAAACCCATAGCTAAACCCCTGCGAGGTTTAGGTGAGGGTTTCGGGTTACAGGCTTCGCACATATGTCGCGGGCATCTTTGTGCAGGGTTTTTTTTTTTTTAGGGAGCCGGGACCCCGAGGGTTTGTCAGAGGATTTACAGGGCTGTGCAAAGCAGGTGGTGCCGCAAAGCACATGAAGACACAGAAACAGCGAAGTCCAACACCATGAAACACCAAAACTCAAACCCGAACAAAAGCCCTAAGCTCCCAACACCCGAAACCCCACAGCCTATTCAAATCATACAGGCCTCGACCCAGATTTTAAGCTCTTGAACTCCAGCAAGCCTCTACGCCCGAATTCCCTAAGCCTTCTAAACCGGCTAGCCCCCTAGACTGTAAACCCCCTGAAGCCTACCCCTCCCTGAACCCCCCCCCCACCACCTCTCCAAGCCAACCGAAACCAGATTGGAGGGCTTGGGGATTGGTATCCATGTGAGAGTTTAGGGCTTAGTTATGATTACAAGCTGGAGATTTTCGCCGCCTGGCACTAAAACCTTAAGCGTGACATCCTGCTGCAAAGTTCGGCTCTTGAGAATGTCGCCTTGCCTCTTCTAGTGGGACACCATATGCTGCATCACATGCTTGGAGTTAGGGCCTTAGATATAGGATTGCTCTCATCCATTTAGCCTTGTAACCTTGAAGCCATTTGGGTTCTGCTGCCGAGCCCGCTATAGGCAAAGAGTAGGTGCATAGCAGGAATGCATCAGGACCCTGGCGCCTGACTTCTTCCCTAAACGCTAAACCCTAAACCCTAAACCCTAAACCCTGAGCCCTAAACCCTAAACCCTAAACAAAATACACTGGGGTGTACACACTAAAGCTCAGTTGCTGCCTCAACCTCCGAGATGAGTGCGACGACCTGATTGGCCTCCTCCTCCTCGCATTTCGCGGCAGAAGAACAAAGAAAAAGGCAACTGCAATCGGGCATGGGGCTTAGGGCAGTGGCTTAGGGCTTAGGGTATCCTGTCAAGCATAGGGACCAGGTTACTAGAATCCCCTACAAAGTACCTGGACCATACTGCAAGGGCAAGAACCCTCAAAGACCACACGCCCGTTTCAGGTTCGTGTCGTCCGGGATACTTTGGATTTTTTCACATACAGAGATTGTGCGTTGGGGCAGGGGCCTGGAAATCTTAAGCCCAAACAAAAGCCTAAGCCCTTATAAAGCCGTAGCCCAAAACCTGAAACCCCCAAACCCCTCCAATCTGAGCCCCTGAACCCTACCCCTGAGCGGAAGCCTAAACCTCAAACCTCAACGCCTACACCACAAATTATCAAACCTGAACCCCAAAGCGGGGGCTTTGATTCCGAAATTACATGTTCAGGCTGTAAGGGTTTTTCTTTTTTCTTGGGGGGGGGGGGGGGGTAGGTTGAGGGATTTCAAGAAGGCTTCTGGGCTTAGAAGGGTTTAGGGCTTATGAGGGTTAGGGTTCTGTGACCGGCGGTGAACTACCTAGAGAAGAGGGCTAGAGAGGCTTAAGCACTATGTTTTTTATAAACCCTAAACCCTAAACCCTAAACCCTTTTTTATCCTCTCAACAACACCCTGAAAACCTTTGCAACTGCTGCCCGCTGAGGCTGCGGCGCACAGTTGGCCGACCTCCCGACATGGAGTCAAAAAAAGAGGCACTAAACAGCCAGGGAGACAAACCCTAAACCCTAAACCCTAAACCCTAGATACAGGAGCCGAGCATTGTATCCCTTCATGCTTCCCAGGGCGATATATTTCTTTACCTGGAGAACCGTTCCGGGCACCAGATTCCATTTAGGTCGGCCCCTACACACCCTAGCTGCCCTCGATTTTGGTGCTCCGGCGTCACAAGCAGGCAGGCTCCGCGCGGTGGAGAGCCGGGGAAGCTGTCTCCCTGGGCCGCAACTCTCGCGGGGAACCACCTCACCGAGGGACTCTGCTGGGATCGGCTGGGAGATCTCCTGGCCACCCAAGACGGCGCGTGGCAGGAGACGGCCTTGCTGTCGATCCCTCGTCGGTCTCCTCGCTTGCCTTGTCCAGTGTTCCTAGGGTTGATCAGACAGGAATTACAGACTTAAAAAAATACATGTGTATATATATATATATGATATACAGACACACACACGCTATAGTCTTCAAAAAGCTTAAAAGATAAGCGTTGCTTGCTTGGCTCCCCAGTCGCTCCTGGTGATCCCGTGCGCTGTGAGCTCTGCGACAGGGGCATGTCGCTCATTTGGAGCTTCTTGGCTAGGACTTCGGCAGCTCCATGGATTTCCTCGACTCATGGTTTTGGGCTTTTAAGGTTTATAGGGTTTAGGGTGTGGGAGCGGTGTAGGGTTTAAGGTAATTCAGCAGCCTTTGCAAAAAAATGCCGCAACACACAGTCGGGTTTGCTTCAGACATTCAGACAACGAGCGTAACTTATGCATTCTCTGCGTTAGAGTGCCTTCGGGGCAAGGCTCTGTACGGTAATTGCAACTTCAACGGGACTAGATTTGTTGAGAACTGACCACCCATAGATCGTCGTAGATCTCCTTCACAAATGTATACGCTCCCTCTGTATCGTCCCATGAAGGGCTACATTCCTTAATTCCCGATTGCGAACTAGTAAGATTCTTCAGGGGTGCAAATCGCCCTGAACCCTAAACAATACACCCAAAACCCTAACCCTTAACCCTGTTCCTCACAGACGTGCGTGCTGCCATGACACCGACTCCACCCACTGTGGTCTGCGGCCTGCGGCCCCCGACACTTGAAACCCTACGGTTTAGGGTTGAGGGTTTAGGGTTTAGGGTCTAGGGGAGTTTAACATTTAGGGTTTAGGGTTTAGGGTTTAGGAAATCCTATCTCCTAAATATCCTAAACTTCGAAGAACCTTCACATCCCAAACCATCTGCACACCCCAGATCCCGAGCCCCCAAACCCGAAGCCAAAACCCTCCGCCGTAGATCCAGCTAGACCCTACGCCCCCTGAACTCTGAACTCTGAACTCTGAACTCTGAACCCTGCACCCTAAACCCTAAACCCTAAACCCCAAGGCCTAAACCCTAAACCCTAAACCCCAAACCCCAAACCCTAAACCCTAAACCCCTAAACCACTAAACCCCTAAACCCCAAACCATAAACTTCTCTAAGACCCCTTGACACGCCCAGCCTTGGAGGCGATGCGCAGGGCGCTTCGCTGCCGCTGTGAGGGCCGCAGCCGTCGGATCTCCTCGGATTGCCAGCTTGATTCTCCCTAAACCCTAAACCCTAAACCCTAAACCCTAAACCCTAATGTTTGTATGAGGTTGTTGTGAAAGGTGTTGCTTAAGTGCTTCAGGGTTTGGAGGCGTTTTATTCTGTTATTATTGCAAAGAGATGCGTCTGCAGAATATGAATAGGGAACTCGAAATAATTAGACTCAACAAGAACACTTTACAAAAACTCTACCTGCTGTAAAGATGTTCATTAGAGATTGAGGGCATGCATCCTGTCGCGCAGTCTTCAAAACTTGGTAGACCAGTAACCAACGTGTAACCATAATTGTAGTAAGTAGGAAGGGTACCCAGCCAACCATGGCAAAAGGGCACCACTCAGCCACCAAGTCATCACGTTGAGATCCAAGGCTCCGCAAGGGTCATGTGACCAAGCTCCGAGAGGGTGTCGACCAAGTCCCACTCCTGATTGGGAGGGTTTAGTGTTGGGGGTTGTGGCTCTAAGCCCTCAGCCTTACTTACTCAGGCTTGCAGGACTGGAAGCGTCCACGTATCGGAGATAGCATAAACGCCCATCATGTCGTCCGCTTTCGGAGGGTGATTGTCGCGGGGCCCTAAAGCCCTAAACAGGGCCCCGACCCTTAGGCAACCCAAAAAGCACTGATTCCTAAACCCTGAACCCTCTGAATCCTACAAACCCTCCCCGGAGAGCCCCGTCCTCCCACAGGCTGGGAGGGATGGTGCCGCTGCTGCCAGTGATGAGCGCAAAGAGCGTGGGCTCGGCCGGATGTTGCGCGTCCGGATCCACGGCGGGCACGCACCTGTGCTGTTGGGGGTCCCAGGGCGGCTAGCGGGGCGTCGGTTGCATAGGTCGGGTAGAAAGATGGACGGATCGATAGAGGAACCCCGTTTGACAAATGTGCAATGTAGGCTGTGTGTTGCAGGGCTCAGCGTGCAGCACGGAGAGTTTAAGTCTCCTGTATGCACCCGCACGCTGCACTCAGGGGCTTCTAAACCCTGTAGTGTTCAGAGGCTATAACTTTCAATCCCTCTATAGAACCAAACAGTTCAGTGGCTTCACGGGGGTTATTGAAGGCCCCCGGACAAACCAAGCCACCGCGAGGACCCGGACACGGCCCCGGCTGCGTCGACCCGTCCCGCTTGACCAGCCGCGGAGCCGCGCAGCCAACAGGTGGATGGGGTGGCTTCCCAGAAGGTCCTGGGGCTCTGTTTCTTACATGTCCACTAACTTGGCCACCCCAAATACTTAAAAGGGTGTGAACTTTTGTATTGCAAGAGTTGGCAGGTTGCCACAGAGTTTAAAATACTTCGGGCTCTAGGACTTTGGGAGCTTGGGTTGTTGTAGGGATTGAAGCTTCTTCTGCGGACATGTTTGTGGTTTAGGCTTGCAGGTTCTGAGGGTGTGGAGTTCCGGATTGAAGGTTTGTTCTGAAACGTTTGCGTGCTGTTGAGGCTAGCGAGCAGGAGGGCCTCAGGGGCCTAGATTGGTTTTGGTTCCTTTTTCATGGCCACACTCACACGCCTTTACTTGGAAACCTCTCCCCTCAACTCCAAACCCTTCTGTTCGACAGCTCGAACCCAAACAACCTAAAACGAACATGGCCACCCGACAGAATGTTTTCTGGTCTGCACCCAGGGGACCATGTGCGGCAAGCACCAATCTTCTGGCAAACCTGGGCTCTGAACCCTACACCCTAAACCCTAAACCCTAAGACTCTGTAGGGTATGAAGATGAAGCGTTTTGGGCCGAGGGTTTAGGCTTGGGGAATGAAAATTTGGCTGAGGGCCTGTGGCCTTGGGTTTTAGGGTGAAACGAAAACGGCATCAGCCCGTTTTTGGGGAAGCCGCTTCACATATGAACGAAAACAAGCTACAATCAGCGGCCCGAATCGCGGAACCCCGAAACCCTAAAACCTTGCACCCTAGACACAAGGGCTTGATGAAACCAAAGCCATACCTCATAAGGCTTGTGTCTAAACCCTAAACCAACAAACAGTAGTATATACTGGGACCCTTTCATGAAATCTCACAGCCCGCCGACCTTTGCACACTCGGCCGGCGCATTTGCCTCAAAGTGGTCGGAGTGGGAGCAGTCATCCCGGAAGCATCCGCGCTCGATGCCCAAAGTCTCCAGATTCCTCGACTCTTGCCCTTATACACCATATAAGTAAACCCAGTAAGGCCCAAAAAAACTAATCCCCCTGAACACAACCCGGCCCTAAACCCTCGAAGCCCTGATCCGAGACCCACCCTAAAGCCTCCCCAAGCACTATAAACCCCACAAACCCTATCAACCCTGCAAACCCTGTCAACCCTAAAGACCCTAGAGACCCAAAGTGCGCGAACTCCATGAGGGACCCGGTTCCCCACGGCCAAGGCTCACAAAGAGCCCGGAGCCATCCAGGGACCTTCCAGGGCTTAGGGTTATTTAGGGTTTAGGGTTTAGGGTTTAGGGTTTGGGGTTTGGGGTTTGGGGTTTGGGGTTTGGGGTTTGGGGTTTGGGGTTTGGGGTTTGGGGTTTGGGGTTTGGGGTTTGGGGTTTGGGGTTCAGGGTTCAGGGTTCAGGGTTCAGGGTTCAGGGTTCAGGGTTCAGGTCGGGAATCAGGAACCTAACTTCCACACCCTGCAACCCTTGAACCGGTTAACCCCCGAATACCCTTCAACCTTCATTCCCTTCAATATCCTCAAACATCTGTTCTCCTAAACGTGATCCCCTGAACACCCAAATACGGGAAAATGTACAAATATCCCACGGCCCTCCCCAGCCAAGCTCCAAGATTCTACGACTCTACATCCTGAAGCCTACGATAGGGGCCTAAATACTAGAATAGGGTCTTGGGCCATTCTAGTATTACTTATATGGGAACCATGAGGCATACCACTAGTAATTGTCCCAATCCTATATATTGCAGGCCTGGTGGAGACGCCCACTTCGATACACGCGGGCCACTCCGCGTGCGTGGCGTCCCCCATGGAAGAGGCCTATTTCGGATGTCGCAAACAAAATAAGGGCGTAGGTTTAGGGTTGAAGGGTTTAGGGTTGAAGGGTTTAGGGTTGAAGGTTGTCGGGTTTAGGGTTTAGGGGCCTGGGTTCAGGGGCCGAGGCCTCTGGAAGCACTACCCACCCTCATCACCCTAAACCCTGTGTGCAGGGTTTGGGGCCTAGACAAGCTGTCTATGGGGCCCAGCATGCCGCCTGCACGTCCCCCTGGCTCAGGGCGTCGATCGGAGCATCAGGCGCAGAGCCGTTGATGTCCGGCCATGGCCCAGCACCTTTGGGGTTGTAGTTTTGTAGGGGTTGTGCTGATCATAGGCGGATAGTACGGGAAGTTACTCCAAGTTCCTGTGCCAACTCAACCCCCTGAATGTGGCTCCCAAGGAACAGGGCTCTGCCACCGCGAAGTCCGATCGAAGGAGGTTGAAGTACTGCACCTCCGGCTGGGGTTCAGGGGTAGAGGGTTGAGTTTGGGGTTTCGGAACCATCGTTTTGGGAATCCGAGGCCTCGGGCTCGCTGCCGTCCAGCATCTTCACTTCCCAGACCGTGTCCTGCAGTGTGCATGAAGGTTACCAGCCAAGCTTCTGGGCCTTTTACACACCAACCTCGCCGGATACTGCGTTATCAAGCGAGAGCCACCTTCCTGAAAAATAGATCAACTCCTGCATGATCCTGTAACCAAAGCCTGCCCTCAACCCTCAACCCTAAAGCCCCTGTAACCTTAAAAAGTGCACTGGGCCGGCCTGGCTGCCTGGCTCGCCGGTGACGGTGAGCTGGACCCTCAGCTGGACCTCCCGGCCATTCGGGTCCTCCGGTTGCACGTACTCTGCTAAACCCTAAGCCCTAAACCCCAAACCCTAAATTCTAAATCCCGTTGCTGGACTATAGTGTAGGGTTGCTCTTCGACTACTGCTCGGGATCCTGGTTGCGGGTCAAGGGTTTAGGAGTTTGTATAAGGGCTTCTCAATTCTCAAGCTTCGGCTCAATGGCTTAAGGGCATCGGCTCTGACACAACTCGGTGCCTAGCTGGATTTAGGGGCTTTTGGGCTAAGCAACATCGAAATTGAACCACTCTTCCTTTGATACCTCAACCACGAAAGCCTAAACCCCACATGGGGTCAGGGTTTCAGGCTTACGTTTTAGGGGCCAAACATTGAGTTCTGTGGAGGTACTGTATAATTCTACGTCCACTATGCGCCCAATTATATCCCCACAAACACCTATAAGCCCCGAAAAAACCACCGTAGCCTCCTAAACGGGGGTCCTCGCCACCCCGCTGGCGGAGCCTGAGGCGGCTCTTGGGCGTGAGACGCCGGATCTCTGCGTCACCCAGCTCGCGCCAGCCGACCGAACACTCGGCCACATGCTCCTCTGGGAGCTCATGAAAGTTTTGGGGGTGAAGGTTGTAGGGGTTACACCCTGAGGGGGTTTGCAGAGTTTAAGGAGGAGAGTACTGGGGCTGCTCGAGATGCTCTTTGGCACCTTTAAAGAACTCCTCAAGTTACAAAAAACCCCGTAAGCCCGACCAGGACGAAGGCTCTAAAAGGTTGCAGCGAACAGCCACACTAGTTATGGGTTCTAGGGGTTGCGGGCTTTATTTCGATTTTTTTGGGAGGTGGACCTCTTCGGGTTTTTGTTTGGGGGTTGTGGGCGTTCGGTTCTTTTTTGGAGGTTTGGTTAAACTTAGGGCTAACGGCTAGTCTGGTGTTGGGAGTCGAGGCCTTTCCGAGTTCTCAGGGTTTTGGGGGGTTGTCCAGAATCTCCGAACAGAAATGGTTCGCGTTACATATCGGGGTCATTCGAAACGGGGTCCGAGTGATGGGGTTCAGGCATTGGGGAGACAGCCACATAGTTTTGTACAAAAGCCCACAGCTCATAGCAGCTACTGTAGTAGGCGCCTGAACAATTTGAATAGGTATACTATACGTAGAAATACGGGGCGATGAGGTATTGCTATTTACAATTATTCCGGCCCCTATATTCGTAATTTAGTAAGACTGGGTCTCTTGAGAATCTTGCGCTACTCAGTTCCCCTTTCCGACGGGTCCTTGGCGGGGTCCCTCAAGGCCTCCTTGGCAGCGCCCTCCAACTCCTCGGTCCGGTGATCCAGCTCCTTGAGGAGCGAGGCGGCCTCGTGTAGTGCCCGCAGGGTGGGGGAGGCCTTGTACTTCGCAAAGTGGGCCGCCTCCTCGGCCAGCAGCTTCTGCAGTGCCGACTCGGAGGCTTCCTCGAGCCGCACCTCCTCCCAAGCGCCCGGCGTGCGGAGCCGCGCGTTGGCCTCGGCGGCCTCGGCCTCGTCGGGCTCCAGCGGAAGGAGCTGCGGCGAGAGGGCGATGGTGGTGTAGAGCGCGCGCCGGCCCCCGGACGCAGCCAGCGTCGGCACAGGAATCCAGCTCTCGCCCTGGTGCCCGAAAACAACGCCCGGGGCACCCTTCATGGCCTCAAGGTCCCTGGCCAGCTTCTCTGCCGGAGCCTTCAGCTGCTGGCCCTGGTGGTGGAGGACATCTTCCGCCGTGATGTCCTCCGCGAGCAGATGGACAAGGGCCATGCTGCAGGTCTCGCCGCTTGGGAGTTTGCCGGCGGGGTCCTTCAACCAGGCGTCCACCACGGGAACGATGGCCTCGGAGGCGGGCTTCTTGGAAGAGGCACTGCCCAGCTGGGCCGCCACGGAGGCCACAAGCCTTGCGGACTAAACGAACGCTGGAAGGTTCTTTTATTAAGGTTCACTATATACTTTGGAACATATCTCTAGGGACTCTATTACTATAACATAGCAGAAGAGTAGAAAATGTCAGTACACATAGCAAATGCTGTTCATTTTTCGTCCCCAAGAAGCTGTGGGCTCAGAGCGCGCCGGGAGGCGCCCCCGCAGCAGCGCTCCTTCTCCTTCGAGAGGTCCGAGGCGGCGCCGAAGCATTGCTCCTCGAAGTCCCCCACGCTGCAGCAGTTGGCAAAGGTCTGCTGCTGCCTTCCTCGGTACTCTCTGAAACTGATGCTCTGAAGATTTTTCTTGAAAAGGGAGATCCTGCTTAGAAGCACAATAAGTGCAACAATTGTCCAAAGGGCCGAGCGTCCTTCAAAGCACCGGCCCGGGTCCAGATCCACGAAGCCGAGCTGCTTCAACACACCTGTCAATGATGAAATCCTCCCCCCTTGTCTTCTACTCTGCACCGGGGACTCTCGCACATCGCGCCGCGTTGCACCAACCTGCATGCACTTCCGCAAGGACTCCTCGCCAACCCTGGTGTTGCTGGGTCCTTGGCTGGCGAGACCTCCCTTGCATCCGTGTCAAGGTCACACCCCGTAGGGGATAGGATTAGGGGGCCCCTTGGTTTTTCGACCCTCTGAATAAGGTCCCTGTTTAAGAGAGCCAGAAGAGGGTTAAGAAGGGGTTCCCTTTTAAGGGTCCCCCTGATCCTACCTAGGACCCCGAAGCCCCTCACAACATCAGCATCCGCTGGGGGCCTGGCCGCACACCCTCGGCGTGCTGCTTGGACGCTTCCTGCAGCCCGTCCTCTTCTTGACGGGGCTCTGGCTTGACTAACTTGCGTACATGGTCAGTTTCCTAAACTGTCCCTTTTGGGTTCGGGCCATGTATAGTATAAAACGAGCCCAGGAGTACGCCCTGAATTTAGAGATTTAGGATTTATGCTTATTTTGGGGCTTAGGGGGTCTCAATCGTGGAAACTCTGAAGGCCTAAGACCCTAAAATCCTAAAACCAAACTTAAAACGCTAACCGCAACAAAAGGTCTGGTGCTTTCAGCCCTTTTACACCTAGAACCCCTGCAAGCCCTATACGGGTATTTCACAAAAAGTTGGCCCTCCTCATTCCCGAAGACTCAAAGGTCTACCCAATCTACTGCAATCCTCACTAATGTAGGAGCCCCAATAAATACACCGCCCTCAGGTCCCTCTACTTGTGCCGTGCGAGTCCCAGTAGCGCAAGCATTACCTTACCCCTCTACCAGCCCCGCCATAAAGCCCTGAAAAACCTACGTCCGCAAAGAAGCCCAATCATAGAAAGCTAACTCCTGCATAAACAGGGAGAAGCTCCAAACTCTAAATCCTGGACCCTAAACCCTATAGACCTTGAACCCTAAACCCTAAACATCACCACGCTGGACCCGATACATCCGAACTCAAACCAGAGGCATTGCTTTGCGAGTCCCCCCGGTTGGGTCCTGCTGCTCCTTGACAGACTCCATCATCCTGGGTTTAGGGTCTACAGGGTCTGGAGGGTTTAGGTTGAGGGTCGACAGCGCCTGAGCTCATACAGTTCTAGGGGTTACTGTCGTTCTGGGTTTCGTGCTTAGGACGTCACGGTTGAGGCTTAGGGCCTGCGGGGTTACGTAGGTCGGCGAGTAGGAACAGTTGGGAGTTCATAGGGTTTGGTGCCTCAAACCCCAAAACTCAGAAACCCCTAAACCCTAAACGCTAAACCCTTGGTATCCCTTAGCATCCCGCAGTGTTTAGGCCCCTTCCGGCCTCTGTGTGGCAGGCATGAGTTCTACGACAACAACACATACAGCCCTCAATCCTAACCAACAAATCTCTGATTGAATCTACTCCCAAACCCTCTAGACCCTTCACCTCCCAACGCTCGTAAACCCCCACAAAACCCTACAAACCCTATAAACCCTAAACCCTAAACCCCAAACGAAGCCCACCTCCATCAACCAGAGGAGCGCTTCCCCGAAGTGCCGCCGGGCTACTGCTGCAGCTGCATTCGAACAATGAGGCCGGCGGCGCGCAGCGCGCAGAAGGGCGCCATTCCTTTTTGGGATGACATAGGTTTTAGGATTTAGGGTTTAGGATTTAGGGTTTAGGGCTAGAGATTGTAGAGCTTATGGGTGTCAGAAGTGTGTGTAGCGAGGCATAGGGTTTTCCCTCTCCAAAAATGATTACAGGGCTATACAAGGGCCTGGGCGTGTTTCTAGAACCGTACACTGCAGCAAATGCACAGAACGGCTGGAAAGAAGCAGAAGTTCAAAGAACCCAAATCCCACTCAACCAGGTCCCCGAAATCGTCAAAGCTAAACCTCAAAGTTAACCTTAGCCTTGTAGACTGTGCAAAGACTGCCCACCCTCATAAGGTGCCGACGTGCCAGGTGCGGCCATCGCTGACCCACCTGCATGGTTATTGTTGGCGAGCAGGGTTTAAAGAAGGTTGGGATGTTCCCCCTTTGTACTAATAAGGGATTACAACAGGTGGTTCTTATAACCCCTATCAAGACTGTTAGTATAAGGGGGAACATCCCAAGGATTAGGGTCGAAAGCTAAGAGGCATGTGGAGGATTCGCAAACGGCTTTAGGGACCCTACAGCCATGCTGTTCGTGGGCCGTCGAAATGCAGCCAGAAAAAGTGCAACCAAGGGATTCCTTCATAAGCTCAGGGCGTGTGGCAGCAGTTCTTGAGGGACAGTCATCGGAGACGCTAGCATTGGCATTCAGTCTCCATGCCAGACCACCCCCCCCCCCCAAAAAAAAAAAAAAAAAAAAGATAAAGAAACAGAGCAAACACCTCGAAGCACAACAAAGCAACAACACGTGAGCTCTGAGACACCCGCCTCGGGAAAATGGTGTGTGAGCCGGCGAGACAGGCGGATCAACGGATCCTTGGACTCCTTGCGACTAGGGCTTTTTGGGGGGATTCAGGGTCCTTAGGGAGTTCAGGGTCTGTTAGGATTAAGGCTTTTGGGCACTTAGGGGTTTATAGGGCTTCAAGGTTAGTGAGTTTGGAGTTGGGCTTGGTGTTCAATTTTCAGGGCTTATTGGGGCAAGGGTTCAGAGCTGAAAGGGTTTTGGAAGTTTTCTCCAGTGGGCTAGACCCAAAACCCCAATTCCTACAAACCCCTAAACCCTGTGAACCCCTAACCTTCAACACAAACCCCGAATTGTGAACACCTAAACCCTGAATCTGCAGTTTGGGATTTGAGGGTTAGGAGAGGTTTACCGTTCCCAACGGCTTGATCAACTTTGGGTTGCTGACGTTTAGGGTTTAGGGTCTTTCGCAAGTATTCAGGCTCAGGTTCGGGAATTTCGATGAGTTTCTTTTCACTTCGTATAGTTAACTTTTGAGAACTTGCACGGTGCAGCGGCTTGAGAGCGTAGTGCGTATAGGCAAAACCTGCCCACTCCGGTTCCGGGTTGCGGCTGGCTCTTTCTTTCCCGAAATCTCGAAGAGTCTCGCCTATGAACCCTTCAAGCCCCTAAGCCCTAAGCGCGAAAGCCCTAGACCATAATCCCTAAACCCCAAACTTCACAACCCTGCATAGCCCTGAATTCCAAAACCTCTAAACCCTATAAACCCCTAAACCCCTAAACCCTAAACCAGTTCACACCATACACCCTGCATCTGGAGTCCTCGTCGTCTTCCACGAGGATGCCGCGCTTGGCGGCGCGGAGAAGACGGTCGACAAGCTCCTGCAGTGAGAAGGGTTGCGGCTTATTGTTGAGGGGCTTAGGCTTTCGGGCTTAGTAGCGCTGGAACCTTAAGGAAGCTAGGGGAGTAGCGGGGAATGTCAGGCAAAGTTGATATACCAAATTACCCCGGCGCCCCGCTCCCTTACGGACAGAGAAGTCGCCCACGTTCTGTAGGTTTAGGGGTCTTATGCTACAGGTACCAGGGTCCTGCTAACAAACGAAATACCATGTTCCTAGAGGTCCACTGGTTCCCTTCTTGGGGTTCCCGCATGACTTCTTTGATGGATGCCCGGAAGAATGAATTCGAAGGTAGAGGGTTTACGAAAATAGGAACCCCAAAAATAAACCCCAAACTAGTAGGATCTCCTTACAAAAGGACCCCGACAGGATTCAACTGATGACGGGCCTAGCGATCCCTTCATGGAGGGCATTTGGGGCATGAAGTCTACTTTGCTAAGGGTGTAGGGCTTGAGCTTGAGCTTAAGGCGGGTCTTGGCGCCCAGCAAGAAGTCCTGAAGAACTAAGTAACGGCCAAGTCCAAAGTAATCAATACAAAAGCACACAGTTCTACACGGCAGGTGATCGCGTCCTGCTTCTCCAACGGTGGGAGCTCGTCCTTCGAAGAAGTTCAGTGTTCGGCTTTCGAACACGTTTACGACATGGTTGTTTTGTGTATTGGGCGTATCCCAGAAACGACATCTCATACACACACTCACCCAGTTTTTGCACAAGGAACCCTACCCACGCTCAAACCCCAAAACTGCGGCCCTCAACCCGTTGGCTCAAGAAGGCTTGGGGTTCACAGTGGAGTCTGGCAGGGGGGTGCTGCCGACATGGGGGGGGATCTGAACTGCGGGCGCTTGTTGGTACCCTGAGCTACGAAGAAGAGAGACTTGTAGAGTAGTTGAGACGTATACGGGCACACATTGCTGATCAATCCGGGGGTCCAGGTTCTGCACGGAAGGCCCGCTTGCGGGGGGTTGCTTTCTATTGTGATCCCCTTTTTTGGGGGGGCGGGGGCGGGGGGCCTTCTTTAAAGGATATTAGTCGAAGCAGTTGTGCGAGCAGTTTCTGTTTGTTTGTTTAACCATTTTCAAGCTTTTCTCTTGTTCACTATTTCAAACCTTGCTCTAGCTTCATACGTTTTCAATCTCTGCCATCTTCGCTGCAAAAGTTGCGCCTGTGCTTGTCAAGGCTGAGACGGAGTCGCAGAGTAAGCTGCTCCTCCAGGGTCATGGCCTTGTGAAGCATCCCAAGGATCGTTGGATGCTTTTCTGCCATCTCGAAAGTGGAGACCGGGACATCGTCGTACTTTGTCGGGTAGCTTTCACAATATGGAAGGGCACGCGCATCAAGAAGCAGCTTCACCACCTGCTCCCTGGACGACTCGTCTCGATTGCTTACGAGCAAAGCGTCGAAGATGGTGGTCTCTACATGTGCCCGCGCGTGGACTAGCGCCTTGACCATCTCCACGTGGCAACCCTGCGCGGCAAGACTCACCGCTCGTTCTCGGCCCTCTGTCTTGTCGGGGTCTGCTCGTGCCTCAAGCAAGCACTGCGCCAGGGTCAGGTTGCCCCGTTGGACCGCGCTCTGCAGGGAGGTGTACTCCTTTTCTCGATGCTCAATTTCATTTGGATCTAAAGGTAGCCGAAGAAGCCGCTCCACGGCGTCCATCGAGCCCCGATCACATTCTCTCTTAAACTCGTAGCTTTGCCCCCACGTTACGTCAACGAAGGTCTTCCGAGAAAATACCGCAGTCAGAACAAGAGGTGGCTCCACTGCCGGCTGAATCTGCATCTCATCCTTCTCCAACAGAGTACCGCCGTCCCCCACCTTAGTTGTCCAGTACCTAGGGGTTTTAATGCTTAACCTTTGGGATTATAAGGGGAATATATGAACCCAAAAAGGTTAAAGGTTACCTACTCTACTACTAAGCCACAAGGCTCACATGGACGTTGTAGGGGGTTAACCCCATCTCTTTGTTGGCTTCTTCTTGGGCGTATCTTGCCGCCACGTGCCTCCTCAAGCTGCCTATGTCGCCGAAAGATCGAACAGCCTCCTCGCTGAATTCCATGATGGCACCGCTGGGCATGCGGACTTCAAGTGCGAAGAAGCTTTCAGCCATGGCGGAAGCTACACTGCGGCGCAACTTGCCTGATGTCAACAACAAAATTGCCAGGAACAGCAACCGCTAGCACACTTGACCATACTCTTAATAAACATGTTATTTTCTGATATCCTCTTGGGTTTTATATTAAACGGAAATAAAAAAACAAATCCCCAGGGGGATATAGTTGAGATTAGCACCTGGAGCAGCTTCGTGGTCTCCCAGGGTGCAACTCTGACACGTAGATAAGTCCATCAACTTGGCAGCTACTTTGAGAAAGATCTCCACGGGCGAGCGCTATTGTTGAGCAAGGAAATAAACCCTACACCCTAAACCCTGAACTCTAAACCCTCAGCCCTAAACCCCAAACACGAAACCCTGAACTCTAAGCTTTTTACAGTCAAGGACCTTTCTGAGGCGTCGGGTGCCCAACTGCCTAGGCTCCACCTTAAGAGCCCCAAAACTTACATGTACTGCTATGACGGCTTGTAGAATCGCGGTTTAGGGTTTAGGGCTTAGGGTTTAGGGTTCCCTTAACCCGATTATAAACCCTAAACCCCAAACCCCAACCCTGGCTCCTGGGGGTCGGTCCCCACCAGCTCCGCCTGAACCCGTCGGAGGGCGGACTGCAGGCGGCTGATCGGCCACTTCCGAAACTCCTGGGTCGAGGGTTTTACGTCTAAGGGTTTAGGGTCTTGGCGGTTTGGGGTTTAGGGTTTAGGGTTTGGGGTTTGGGGTTTGGGATTTGGGGTTTGGGGTTTAGGGTTGGGGTTTAGGCTCTCTACACGGCATGAGATTTAGAGTTGAGGATTTAGGGGCTCAGGGGTTCTGGCTCGGTTGGGCGCTGCCGGGGTGCCTCCTCGTTCAGCTCGCGCAAGGGCTCACCGGCGTGGACCTATGGCTGCAGCGTTTCGTTTTGGGCGGCTGCATCTAGGGATCGGGTTTAGGGCTGACCCTAAACACCCTAATTAAGCCATCAACCCTACGTAAGCACACGGGTTGAGCCCTGCAAGCCTGCAGAACCCTAAACCCTAAACCCTAAGCTTTCGACCCTGAACCCTACCGACGAAACCAAGCCCCGGTCCCTTCACACGTGGCCTCCAGCCGGGGCTCTCCGAACCTGGCTCAGAGGCGAGGAAAGACTGTGGGCAGGGAGGGGGGATGCATGGGGGAAGGTTGGGGTTTAGGGCTTAGGGCTTAGGGCTTAGGGCTCAGGGCTCAGGGCTTAGGGCTTAGGGCTAGAGCTCAGGGCTCAGGGCTTAGGGCTTAATTAGGGCTTAGGGCTAGGGCTTAGGGCTTAGGGCTTAGGGCTTAGGGCTTTGGGTTTGGGTTTAGGGTTTAGGGCTTAGGGGGCCGAGGGAGGTGGGACATTGGATCAGGTCCTGAGGTCTAAGCCGTGTATAGGGGCTCAAGGGTTTCTCATGCTTTCGGGTGACAGAGTCTAGGTCTCCAGGGTTGCAAGGTGTTAGGGCCTAGGGTTTGGTGGTTCCCCCGCCTCACGTCCAGGGTGTTGCCGGCAGCCGGGACCTGCCAGTACCTGGCCGAAACTTCGGCTGCAACCCCCCTCCATGAGGGGGCTTATAGGGTTCAGGATCTCGAGATTCGGGCCGACTAGGTTCTACCGCATCCTTGCAGATACCCTCAATTCATCCCATGAAGAAATGAGGGGGCCCTAACCCCAAACCCTCCATTTCCAAAATGTCCTGAATCCTTATATGTGTTGCGGGATACTCTGGGCGGGCCCAGACAGGGAGAGGCCCCGAAGAGGCGCCCCTTTCAAAGCTTACCGCTTCCCAGCGGGAAGGGTCCCCAGACCATCGCTTGAAAAGGGTAGAATCGGGGGACATACGGGACTAACTCCCAAATATCCTACGTAGATCGAAGGAAAAGGGTGTGCAAGAAGGCTTGCTTCGTATGCGGGTTCCTTGAAGTCTGGGCTTTGGCACATCCGATTCGGACTTTTGTGGGGTTTGTAGAGGAGTTTGGGGGCTTAAGGGTCCCAGAAACCCGAAAGTCCTCTAAACCCAACACCACCCCGGCTGGTCCCTCCCTTCCCAGGGCACGGTATCCTCGGGCACTCCATGACCAGCCTTCCATTACAGTGCAAGGTTTCGGGTTTCACGCTTACTGTATGTCCCTGTCTTGAGTAGGAACCCCACAAGCGACTCCCGTGGGGGCTTCAGTCCCTTTTGCGACCTTGGGTGTGAAACAACTTTTAGAGTCTGAGGCAGTTGGTGTGGATCTGGGATCTTAAAGACGCAGTGTCCTAAACCCTATAAGCCCTCGCTCCTAAACACCAAAGACCCAGGCTTGGGACATGTCTTGAGCCCTTCATCCTGTGCGTCACTGCGCAAATCTAGAAAGCCTCGATGCTTCTGATGGACTCTTCTGCTAGTTTGGTTTTAGTGTTGAGTGGCTTATGGTCTTAGGGGTTAATGTTGGACCCTGTTTAGTAGGGGGGCCTCTTTAAAGTCAAATTGGCCGATTTATTCAGGATCCCCTGACTGTTTGGGGTATCCTCTTTAAAGTCAAATCGTCCGGGCGCCGTTAGAGAAATCCACGCGGCGCGCCTTTAAAAAAGATGCTGGGCATCGCTGCCCCTTTTAAACTCCTCCCTATTAAAATCATATAAGCCCCCGGGGCCGTGTAATCAGGATCCCATCCACGCCTCGACTGTTCGGGGGGGGGGGGGGGGCCTACACATTAACGAGGGTCCCACTCTTTGTGTTTTGGGTCCCAGATAACCCCTAAGACCAAAACCGGAACCCCCCTAATCCCAGACCCTCCCCCCCCAACCCTAAACCCTAAGCCCTACACCCTAAACACTAAACCCTAAACTCTACCCCCCCCCCCCCCACCCCAAAAGAAAAAAACGAAAAAACGAAAACGAAAACGCCGCGACCCCAAGACAAGCTCGTGCCTGGAGGGCACATCCCACGCCTCGGAGTCCGGGCTTTGGGCGGTGTCAAGAGGCTCTGATTTGGGCTTCGTGATGGCTCTGCTTTTGAAGATCTGGTGTATAGAACCCTCCTATACCCTAACCCTAAACCCTATAAACCCTGTCACAACACCCCCCAGGCCTCGGTGCGCAGGTGCGAGATGGGCGCGAGCTTCGACCGCAGAACCTTGGGGAGCGCCTGGATGAGTTTGTTCCAAGATGTACTATAGGGGCCTTAATGATTGGAATAAGGTTTTAGGAGCTGTTATCGTATGATTACACAGGGACAACACTACTAGTAATAATTCCGACCCCTATGTTGGGGCCTTGAGTTTCGAGTTCGTAGGGGTTACGGTTCCTAATGGGAGCTTCCGGTCCTAAAGGGAACCTATGATTTAGGGTTTCGTGTCATTTTTGCCTACTGGTGCTTCAGGGAACTTGAACTCTGAAAGTGGGTTGAACTGTAGGGTCCTTCGTACCGATTCTTAGCAATGAAAGGGTTTTTAGGCCTTAAAGGGTTGAGGAATCAGGGTGGGGCTTAGTGGCCTCAAAACCCTGTGTAGCACTGAGGGGTCGCCGGGGTACCCAGCGCCGAAACACTAAGCTCCTACAAGCCCGGCCTGCATCCCGAAGGCCCTCAAGCCAAACCTCGAAGCCCTAAGCGTACGCTCTCTGCGGGTGGAGGGATGCTTACACAGAAAGCTCCGACAAGCCCAGGAAGAACCGAACAAGGTTAAAAAGAGTGGCACTCAGGTACCCAGGACATCCGTGAAAGCCCTGGTGGGTTGAGAGCTCAAGGTGACGGATTTGGGGTTTAAATACCCGAACCCACAAACCAGGACCAGGATTAAGGTTCTGGCAGAAAGCTTTGCAATCTGCCCGCCTTGCACAGGCCGCGGTCGCAGTCTCGTGTAGGGAAAGGAGCCCGGAAAGCCACCTCTTTTGCCCGGGCGCAGAAACTTAAGATGCTTCATTTAGGAAAGCTTAATAGATGTGGCGGGCCTGTAGTTCCTTCCTGTGCCTTTGAACTCCATTTGAAATGCTGTTGGTCCCAGGGCTTTGCACGTTGCTACCTGTTGGGATGGATGATCAGGCATAGCTTGCACAAAGATGCCTTGAACGCACCGCCCATCGCATCAATATGTCCGCAATCCTAGACCCCATAATCGGAATCCTGAATATAGCTGCTAGAACATGAGGGCTGAACCTAACAACCTTAACGCAAACAAGATAAGCAACCGTAACCTGTCAACCCTAAGCTTCACACGGGAGCCCGTCCTCGGTACCAGAAGCCAGCTGCTGCACTGCCATTGCCGCATGCAGGAGCGCAGATTCGGCCACGCGGCTGGCGTCGCCAGGGCTTACCTCTGCAAGAAGAATGGTTTGGGTTCGGGGGTTCGGTCCAAAAACTGAACTGTGGAGAAGTGTCAGCATCGCTACTCCACCCAACGGTTATTGCCTGTTATTAGGAGATTCCCAACAAACCTAGCGACGGTCACACGCTGAAAAGGATGATGTGGATATTCCGCTATGCCGGCCCCCGGCTGCGCCGGGGGGTCGAGCATGACTGCCATGGGCTCCGTGTCCTGGAGGCCGAGTACAGCTGCCACGTCGGCCAGCGAGAACAGTGCCGGCGCGTTGGCCGCGGGCCGTGCCAGCAACAGACTCGCTGTGCCACTGCTTGCATCCACGCGCAAGCCCCGCACGGCCGAGAACTCAGCAACGTGGGAAGCCCACTTTGGCCTTGGGCGCTGGCCCGACACGAAGCCGGCGGCGTCCTGGTGGAAGGGCGCGTCAGCAAGCACGGACTCAACCTGCGACCACGTGTTGTGCGTGTCACGGAGCAGAGCCCCCATCAGCTCATAGCGTGCGTAGGTGAGGTTGACCTCACCTCCACCCAGAAGCGCCGCTTCATAGAGGGTGTACTCTGGCACAGCTTGGGGCAGAACCGATGAGTCGGACTCGTGCGTGAAGGAGTGCAGTTTCTCAAGAAATGCTGCGTGAAGCCTCCCTGACAGTATGTCTATGAAGACGGCATCCGAGACTGGGAGAAGAGGCGGAGACCAAAGGGGATTCACCCGTGCGGCAGCGAAGTAACGCTTGAGCTGGGCCATGACCTTCGGCCCATCTTCGGCCACGCCGAAGCGCGCGGTGACCTTCCGCAGGAGCAGGTAGCCGCTGCGCTGGACCGCCAGCCGCGCACCGGGCAGCAGCTGGTGGTCCGCCATGTTGGCCGCGTAGTCCACGAGCTCCAGAATGGCGCGCTTGAGGCTGTATTGCACGGCCAGGCGCTTGGCGGCCTCTGGGGCAGACCAGATGTCCTCGAAGATGTAGATGTCCAGCCAAGCGTCTCCTCCGCAGTTCTCGCCCAAAAGCTCCAAAGCCCGCCAGAGCCACAGGGCGGCGCTGAGGAAGCACATGGCGACTTGGAGGGGCAAGTCGCAGGCGGGGGTCAGGTCGATGTACGAAAGCCCCAGCCTGACCTTAGGATCATGAATTCAATCAAGCGCTTGGGCTTTATGGGCTTTAGGGATCTCCAAGAAAAAAGGGACTAGTAACCCATACTAGTACTCACATGAACAATCACAAGAGAACCCCAATAAATCCCATAAACTCAGCAACCCGGAGACGGGATCCCAGTTCTCTTCGATCTCCTCATCCCCCCACATGCGCAGGGCGCGCTCCTCGTAGCGGTTCACGGGCTTCATGTTGTAGCCCGGGATACTCATCCTTGGGGGCGAAGGCAGCTAAGATCCCCATTTGAAGGCTACCCTAAACCCTACATAAACCCCATGTAACCCCTCGAAGCCCGATAAGAACCCAACAAAACCCGAATAAGCCCTACCGACCTTCAAACCCTATACAACCCCCAAAGTGTGTGCAGGTATATATGTATATTCATATATATATATATATATGTATATATATATAGATAGATTCATGTATTTATTTTGTATTTGCTAATTTTTATGTCTTTATATATATATATATGATCTACCTATCTATAAATGTGTATATATATATACACATGTACACATATGTACCCTGGTAAGAACCGAGGAAGGGCTTTCACCCAAGGGTCGACTGGAAGCGCGGGCTGCGTGGCGGCTGCACATCCGAGGGCTCGCGGCCCTGGGGGAGGGTGGTGCCGCCCATGCCAACCTGCGGCTCGGGGCCTTTAGGGTTTAGGGTTTAGGGTTTAGGGTTTAGGGTTTAGGGTTTATTAATGTCGGGCTGCTAGGGCTTTAGGGGTTAAGGTTCAGGGTTTAAGGCATATATATGGCACCTTTAGAAGGCGGCTCGGGGCCTTTGTAGGGGCGTTTTTAGGGCTTTGGGCTTAAGAGGGGTTCAGGGTTTAGGGCTTGGGGTTCAGAGCACCTTTAGAAGGCTTGTAGGGTTCATATGCATTCGGGTTCATAGCGTAGGGCTAAACCCTATACCCCTAACCCCCCCGTAAAGTCCCTAGAGTCCCAGGAGCCACGGGCGGATGCTCCATCATGGCTGCAAAGATGTCCGGCATCAGCCCAGACCTTGCGACCTCCGCCAGTAGGTGGCCTGCAGCCGTGTGGAGCCTGGGTTTTTAGGGGGGGGGGGGGGGGGATTGAGTAGGGTTTAGGGTTTAGGGTTTGGGGTTTAGGGTTTAGGGTTTAGGGCTTGGGGTTTAGGGTTTATGGTTTAGTCGGGTGGGCCCTGCGAAAATTAAACTTCCGTGAGCTATGTGGGGCCATCTGAAGGGAGTATAGAAGGGAATCTAGGGGCCCTGAGTGATTTTCAGGTGATGTCTAAATCAATCCCAGGAACTCGGGGAAGGCAATTCCCTTCCAGACGGCCTCGGCTACGTTGGCGTCAGCTTAAGTGTTCGTTCCAGAAAACATTTTGGTTTCGGATTCTGGGCCTCTTGCTGAATGCGTATTCATGGACACAATCGCACACGCACACATGCGCGCGAGAACACACACTTACACACTTACACATCTACACTTACGCACTTACACACATGCACACTTGTGCACACTTGCACACCTGCACACTTGCACATGCACTTTCACATTTACACACTTACATTCCGACACACTTACGCACACTTACACACTTACACATGCACTTTCGCATTTACACACCTACATTCCTACACACTTACGCACGTATACACACTTACGCACTACACCTGTGCACGTTTGCACCACTTGCGCACTTACACTCTCACAATTGCGTGTATTCGACAATGCCCCCCCCCCCCCCCTAAACGCTAAACCCTAAACCCTAAACCCTAAACCCTAAACCCTAAACCCTAAACCCTAAACCCTAGAACAGAAACCCTGCAAATCTACCAATCCCCACGCCCAACCCCCACAAAGCAACCGACAAGGGGGCTCAAGGCCCCAAAAACCCCAAAACCCCCCCTTTAGGAGGCCCCAAACCCTAAACCCTAAACCCTAAACCCTAAGCCCTAAGCCCTAAACCCTAAACCCTAAACCCTAAACCCTAAACCCTAAACTTCGGAGGGAGGGGGTGGGTTTAGGCCTCCTCGAGGTCGGACACGGCGCTGCGCCAGCCGACGAAAGCCGCATCAGCTCCCCAGCTGTCGCCGTCCTCCCAGGAGAGCGAAGGGTGGTTAGGGTTTAGGGTTCAGGGTTTAGGGTTTCGGGTTTGGGGCCGAGGGCTTAAGGCTTTGTGTAGAGCTTAGCGGTTGTAAAAGGTTATAGGGACGAGCTGCTGTAAAGATTCATGGGGTTTAGGGGCTGTAAAGGGCTCTAGGGCCTAGAAGTGGGACTGTGCTGTGGCACTGTGAGGGTTCAAGCCACAGGTGCGGTGTCTCTGCATCTTCATAGGGAATTAGGGGCTTAGGCTCCTTCTATCCCAACTTAGATAACCCTCATGGGAGAACAAGTTCCCAGTTCCCCAGTGAGAACCATCAAGGTTGTAGAGTCTACTATGGTGAGGTGCCTAGTCCTTCCCCTATGTCCTTTAACCGGCTCAGGGCTTTTTTTATGATCCGAGATTTCGGATTTTATGTGCCCTCAGCCCTCAACCTCCAACCCCAAAACCCGAAGCCCCTAAACCCGAAACCCTAAACCCTACGCCATATAAACCCTAAACCCTATAAACCCTAAACCCGAAACCCTAAACCCTAAACCCTCGAAGCCGTCCTGCATGGAACTGGTTGACATGGACGCCGGCCGGGCCAGGGCCTCTCAGCTTCACCATGCCCTCTGTTTGGGGGCCTAGAAGGTCTAATTAGGGCTTGGGGTTTTTACGGGAAAACCATCAAAAATTTTTTTTCCAATCAAAAAAAAACTTTTCCCGACCAATCTAAAAAAACTTTCCAAAGATCAAGAAAAACTTTTTTCCAATCAAAAAAAACTTTCTTTGGGTATTTTATAAGAGATCTAGAATGAATTTATTCGAGAAGCGGGAATCAAAAAAAACTTTTTCCTAATCAAAAAAATCCTTGGTAGTCTACAAGGGGTTTTGCCTCTCTTGGACGATACCGCATTCGACGCAAAGATATGTATAGTTTAGTGTGCATGTGTGTATATATATATGTGTATATATATGTCTTGGGCGGCAAAACAGACACTCCTTTCTGCACGGCTTAAAAAAAGCGGGGGGGTTGGGGGGGGGGGGCGCAGCACCCCCCAGTTGCAAACACAATGCTCACACGATGTTTTTCAACTAGTTTCTTGGGCTTTGAAGCACGCTTGGTACGGCTTAAAAAAAGCGGGGGGGGGGTTGGGGGGGGGCGCAGCCCCCCCCCCCCCATTTGCAAACACCTGCTCACATGATGGGCGTCAACAAGTTTCTTGGGCTTTGAAGCACGCTCTGCACGGCTTAAAAAAGCGGGGGGGTTGGCAGGGGGGCAGCCCCCCCCCCCCATTTGCAAAACAATGCTCACACGATGTTTTTCAACTAGTTTTCTTGGGCTTTGAAGCACGCTTGGTGCGGCTTAAAAGAAGCGTGGGGGGTTCACGCTCTGCACGGCTCAAAAAAAGAGGCGGGGGGGTTTGGGGGGGCGCAGCCCCCCCCCCCCCACTTGCAAACACAATGTTTTTTTCAACTAGTTGCTTGGGCTTTGAAGCACGCTTGGTTAGGGTTTAGGGTTTAGGGTTTAGGGTTTAGGGTTTAGGGTTTAGGGTTTAGGGTTTAGGGTTTAGGGTTTAGGGTTTAGGGTTTAGGGTTTAGGGTTTAGGGTTTAGGGTTTAGGGTTTAGGGTTTAGGGTTTATTTAGGGTTTAGGGTTTAGGGTTTAGGGTTTAGGGTTTAGGGTTTAGGGTTTGAAGCACGCTTGGTACGGCTTAAAAAAAGCGGGGGGGGGCAGCCCCCCCCCCCCATTTGCAAACACCCTGCTCACATGATGGGCGTCAACAAGTTTCTTGGGCTTTGAAGCACGCTCTGCACGGCTTAAAAAAAGCGGGGGGGGTTGGGGGGGGCGCAGCCCCCCCCATTTGCAAACACAATGCTCACACGATGTTTTTCAACTAGTTTCTTGGGCTTTGAAGCACGCTTGGTACGGCTTAAAAAAAGCGGGGGGGGTTGGGGGGGGCGCAGCCCCAGCCCCATTTGCAAACACCCTGCTCACATGATGGGTGTCAACAAGTTTCTTGGGCTTTGAAGCACGCTCTGCACGGCTTAAAAAAAGCGGGGGGGTTGGGGGGGGGGGCAGCCCCCCCCCCCATTTGCAAACACAATGCTCACACGATGTTTTTCAACTAGTTTCTTGGGCTTTGAAGCACGCTTGGTGCGGCTTAAAAGAAGCGTGGGGGGGTCACGCTCTGCACGGCTCAAAAAAAAGAGGCGGGGGGGTTTGGGGGGGCGCAGCCCCCCCCCCCACTTGCAAACACAATGTTTTTTCAACTAGTTTCTTGGGCTTTGAAGCACGCTTGGTTAGGGTTTAGGGTTTAGGGTTTAGGGTTTAGGGTTTAGGGTTTAGGGTTTAGGGTTTAGGGTTTAGGGTTTAGGGTTTCGGGTTTAGGGTTTATTTAGGGTTTAGGGTTTCGGGTTTAGGGTTTTAGGGTTTTATTTAGGGTTTAGGGTTTAAGGGTTTAGGGTTCAGGGTTCAGGGTTCAGGGTTCAGGGTTTAGGGTTTAGGCTTCCTTCCTTCCTTCTTTCCATCCTTCCCTCCTTCCTTCCTTTCTGCCTTCCTTCCTTTGGTCCTTCTTCCTTCCTTCCTTCCTTTCTTCCTGTCTTTCTTTCCTTCTTTCCTTCTAAAACCTACAAGAAATAACGCTTTCCTATGAAAATACAGAGGGAATAACGGCTTTTCGTACGAAAAACCACGAAAATGCATCAAATCCTTTAAAAAACATAGAGGGAATGGTGGTTTTCTTAGGACAAACCAAGAAAATCGACAAAAAAAACCAAAAAATAGGCCCGGGTTTATTTAGGGTTTAGGGTTTAAGGTTTAGGGTTTAGGGTTTAGGGTTCAGGGTTCAGGGTTCAGGGTTCAGGGTTCAGGGTTTAGGGTTTAGGCTTCCTTCCTTCCTTCTTTCCATCCTTCCCTCCTTCCTTCCTTTCTGCCTTCCTTCCTTTGGTCCTTCTTCCTTCCTTCCTTCCTTTCTTCCTGTCTTTCTTTCCTTCTTTCCTTCTAAAACCTACAAGAAATAGCGCTTTCCTATGAAAATACAGAGGGAATTACGGCTTTTCGTACGAAAAACCACGAAAATGCATCAAATCCTTTAAAAAACATAGAGGGAATGGTGGTTTTCTTAGGACAAACCAAGAAAATCGACAAAAAAAACCAAAAAATAGGCCCTCCCCTCAAAACGCTTGGAAACTTTACGGGAGTTTAGGGGCCTCGAGAAACTTAGAAACTTTAGGTGAGTTTAAGGGCCTCAGATTGCTCAGAGACGTTAAGGGAGTTTAGGGGCCTCAAGAAACCGAGAAACTTTAAGAGGGTTCAGAGGCGTGAAAACACTTCGAGACTTTAAGGGAGTTTAGGGGCCTCAAAACGCTTAGAGACTAGGGGCATCAGGGAACTTAGAAGCTTTACGTGAGTATATGGGCCTCAAAACACTTGTTAGAGACTTCAAGGACGTTTAGGGGCCTCAAAACGCCTAGAGACTTCAATGAAGTTTAGGAGCTTCAAGAAACTTAGCAACTTTAAGTTAGTTAAGGGGCCTCAGATTGCTTCCTTCCTTCCTTCCTTCCTTCCTGCCCTCCCTCCTTCCTTCCTTCCTTCCTTCCTTCTTGCCCTCCCTCCTTCCTTCCTTCCTTCCTTCCTGCCTTCCGTCCCTCCCTTCCTCCTCCCTTCCCTCTTGTCCTCCTATCTGAAAAAGGAAAGTTTGTTTTTTGATTGGAGAAAAGTTTTTTTTGATTGGAAAAAGTTGTTTCTTGATTGGAAAAAGTTTTTTTTGATTGGCATCCCGGGTTTTTAGGGTTCAAGGTTGAGGGCTTATATAGGGTTTGTAGGATTCAGGGGACCCTGAATCCCAAACCCTAAACCCTAAACCCTAAACCCTAAACCCTAAACCCTAAACCCTAAACCCCAAACCCTGAACCCTGAACCCCCAACACCCTAAGCTGGCGCCTGCTGCAGGCTTAGCAGCCCTCTCAGGGCTCGGAGCACGGTGCGGTCGGGCTCGGCCCGGCGATCTAAGAGCTCCCCACCACGTCCGATGTGAAACTCCAGGAACCTTGGCTGCAGTTTTAACAAGGGTAAGAAGGGTTTAGGGTTTAGGGTTTGGGGTTTATGATTTAGGGTTTAGGGAGCTCGGACTTCGATGTACAGCGCTTAAGAAGGCATAAAGCTTCATTCAAGGTAGTTCAGGGATGAGTTCTTGGTAGGGGGGGGGGGGTGGTCGTAGAGGTTGGCAAGGTTATTGCAGCTTGGTCCTTCTAGCATTGATGGTGAGGTGTTTGCACTCAGGTCATAACACTATAAAGCCCGTAAAACCCCACAAGCCCTGAAAACCAGGGCATCCCATAGCATCCCCGGTTCAAACCTACATATAAACCCTGCTCAGAAACCTAAAAAACAAACCTAGAAACTCCAACAGCCCCATTATATAAACCCTCACCAAAAAATATAAATCGCACTATAACTCTCAAGTCCGATGAGCACCCCAGATGGGCACCTTTTTATCCCTCTTGATATGTTATACTTTAGTATCTCAAAAATACCTACCCAGATAGATAGATATATATATATATATGTATATATATATATATATGTATATATAACAAGCAGCCGAAGGCCGGCAGAAGCTCAACAATGCCCAGGAGCATTGCCATGCCCTGCCTTCGTTCAAGGGTATTTTGTTGGGGGGCAGGGGGGGTGGGGGGGGGAGGGATTAGGGTTTAGGGTTTAGAGGGTTTAGGGTTAGGCTATCATCATAGAAATACAAGGCTTTGTAGTGGGGGGGGAAGGGGGGCTGGCCACTCAGCTCCTTAAAGCCACAACCCTCAACCCAAACCGGAAACCCCAACCTCTAACGGTAGTTACACGGTCCCCTCTTATAGGCCCTTAAACGGGTACCCCCTGTTTTCACCCTTTACAAAGGCCCATACATCAGAAGAGGTTTGGCCATATTAAGGGACCATGAAACTACCCTTAGAAAACCCCTACACCCTAAAGCCTAAAAGCCTAAAGCCCTTGTAATACCTGGACCAGCCGCAGACCACAGGGGTCGCAGGGATACGCCTCCTCCACCAGGGGGCCGAACTGATACTCTTCCCAGAGCCTGCCGACTGAGAAGTCTGTTGGGGCTCAGGCACTGACACACTTCGTTTCTTTTTTTTGACAGTATCGAAATCCTGCAGATTTGCGTCCTCCGAATCGGGCTCCGTAACCTCTGTTTTTTCGCTTCCTTGGCTTCTTTCACCCTCACGTTTAGGGTTTAGGGTTTAGGGTTTAGGGCTTAGGGCTTAGGGCTTAGGGTTTAGGGTTTGGGGTCAGGTTTAGCGATCCATGCTCTCCATGAGGATCGGCATACTGCTCGGTTGTGCGAGGAGTGGTGAGCCCAAGGAGATTTGTCAATTCGCCTCTGGTGCCTACACCTTAGATAACGGTCTCCTGGCCGGTTTCTAAGTCCTGGGGCTCTCCAGTTCGTAGGCAGAACCCACAAACTCTACCTTATGACGCGTCTCTTTGCAACAGCCGGAACTGCCGACCTTTAGCAGACTTGGTAAACAAACACAAAACCCTAAACAACCTGATCCCTAAGCGACAAGCCGCGACAAGCCTTCCTCTCACTAGCCCTACAACCCCTGAAGCCGCGAACCAACGCCTCTCCAGTGCACGGCGCTTGAGGTCGGCAGACTCCTGGTGAGCAAACGACTGGGCCTTACACCTGGGGGCCAAATGAATCCAAAAAAAATGGGGTCATATACTTAACTACCCTTTACCACTACAGTTCCTGTTAAGGTATATGAACCACAACCCTGTTTAGGGTTCATGTCGTCCCCAAGGCAGGGGCGTTCTGGGCTTTGGGGAGTTTTGGGGGGCCCGGACTGTGCTTCCCAGCTGAAGCCTACGAGCCCCGAACTCTCTGAAACCCCAAAGAAGTCTTGAAATTTTTGTCCGTAAATCCACAAGCCCTAAGGCCCTGTAGGCCCCAAACCCCTAAACCCTAAACCCCAAACTGGGCCCCAAACCCTAAACCCTAAACCCTACACCCTAAACCTCCGCCCCTCCTGGCAGTGGAGGGGCATGGCGGCCGACTTCACGGCCGCCGTGGCGGCATGTGCCGCGCGCAACTCCTGCAGAAGGTGTTTGTAGGGTTTAGGGTTTAGGGTTTAGGGTTCAGGGTTCAGGGTTTAGGGTTTAGGGTTTAGGGTCTAAGGTCTAGGGTTTAGGATTAAGGTGCCCTCTACTAACACCATCAAGTCGAAGAATGCTTCGAATGAAGTTGGTCTTCGGCAGAATGCGTATGGCAAGGGCGGGAGGGATCGTCCGCACAAGGTATGGATATTTCCCCCCAAACTAGGGGTACCCCGTTTACACCCGAAACAGAATCGAACCCCCCTACCGCCAAAACTACGAATTGCTTAAGAACCCCCCCCTCCCAAAAAAAAAAACATCTTCCTTATAAGGGTAACATAGGGATTAACATTTTTCATTTTTGAGGGGTCTCTTAAGCAAATGTGGTAGAAAAAAGGGTGCCCCCCGATGCTCGGAAACCCCCATGATGATCCTGCACCACATCCACCCTGCCGTGGCCGTCGCCGTCGGCGCCCGCCAGGTGCTCAAGGGCCTGAAGCTGCTGTTGGGAAGGCTGAGGGTTGAGGGTTTAGGGTTTAGGGTTTAGGGATACTCCTACAACCTAAACCCTGAAAACCCTAAACCCCACTCACCCCCGACCCCCCTGAACAGCCCACAAAGCAGAAGAACACAGCTCGCCACCTCGAGGTTCAGCTCCAGCAGTGCGGTCCGGGCCTTTCGGGGGCTTCAAGGGCTCAAAGCTTCAGGGCTTTTCGGGTTTTGGGGTTTACAGGGCATAAAACATATTACTAGTATTATGAAGATTATCATTATGGTGATTATTGTTATTAGTATTCTTCTTCTTATGATTATTCTGATTAGTATTCTCATCACCATTACTATTACACATTGTTGTTATTATCATCTTTGTTTTTTAAATCATTTTCTTCTGGGGGGGGGGGGGGGGGGGGGGTGTGTGGGGGGTAATGGCACTCAGAGGGTTGATGGGCTTGTCGGGTTGGTTGGGATCATTCGGCGCACAGGGTTTAGACTCTTCTTGCAGGCCGAACACCCCAACACCCGAACATCTTAATTAAGCCAAAACCCCAAACCCTGTTCTCCAAAATGTTTTAATGGGCGGGCTTCGGGCACAGGATGGGGATGCTGAATTCTCACTGTCCGTCGCTTTGTCTCTCTCTCTCTCTCTCTCCACACACGCACAAAACCTTATACGACCCAAAGCTACTTGTTTCTCGAATTTCAAGGCATTTCTTGTTCTACCCACAACAAGCGCACAAGCAAGAGATGGATTTGGGGGCTCCCTGTAAACATATAGACTCTACAACTTGACAACCCACAGAAGACCTCGCGGTCGGCGACAGTGGCGCAGGACTCCGGCAAGGAAGCGTGGCCCGCGAAAAGAGCTCGGAGGTTGCGCGAGGCCTGGAGTTTTAGGGTATTCTGGGCCTCTTTCAGACGTGCAAGGTTCAGGGTTACCCTAAACCCTAAACCCTAAACCCTAAACCCTAAAACCCCCTTTACCCCTTTAACCCCCCCCCCATGAGCCCCTTAGACTCCAAAGTGCACCCGGGTACCTTCAACTGCAAGTCGACCCACGCCGCAGTGTTGCCGCTCTCCGGCAATGCCCCAGTCATGGGCGGGTCCCGGCCGCCTCTCGGGAAATAGAGTTAGTTTAGGGTTTAGGGTTTAGGGTTTAGGGCTTAGGGCTTAGGGCTTAGGGTTTAGGGTTTAGGGTTTAGGGTTTAGGGTTTGGGGTTTGGGGTTTGGGGTTTGGGGTTTGGGGTTTGGGGTTTAGGGTTTGGGGTCTAGGGGTTAGGGCTTAGGGTTTAGGATGGTTTGGGGTTTTGGGTTTAGGGTCTCATGGGAAGGAAGATCTAGGGCAATGGCCCATTTGGGGATTTTCGGGGACGTGGGTGCCCTGTGTAACCAAGGTGCCTAATTCATTATGAAGAACTCGAAGAAGAGCGACCCTCATAAGGGACCCTGGATGTCAGGTAAGTGCTGTCTTGCACTACTTCCGTATTTGACTATAGTGTAGGGTATGTGTGAGATACCTTCTATTCTAGGGGTCCCTCATTCTACTCCCTGAGCCAGCCCTCAGCTAGTATGAGCCACTCCTCTTCTTTCAGGATCCTGTACGGAACTAGAATACCTCAGCGAAAGCTTTGAGGAGGGTTGGAGTCTAGGGCGTCTAGGGGGCTCAAAAACAGCACTCTTACTTCTGAAGGGTTTACCGGCTTACCCTGAACCCTAAACCCTAAACCCGAAACCCTAAACCCTAAACCCTCGAGGTTTACACAAAGCCCTTGACCCCAAACCCGAGACCGCGCTGGCACGCCGGGCCACCGCAGTCGTGCAGCACCCCGGCGATGGTCGCCAGCGCATCGCGAGCCAGCTGTCGGGCAGCTTCAGCCAGTCCTATAGGGTTTAGGGTTTAGGGTTTGGGGTTTAGGGTTTAGGGTTTAGGATTTCGGGTTTAGGGTTGATGATTCGAGATCACCCCTTACAAGCTTTAAGGGCACATGGGGGTTCACGATATTAGGGGTACCTTCTTGGGGTCCCTACTTTAGGGGCATCCTACGAGGATCCCCTGTCATGTGGGTGGGTTGGGGGGCGGGGGGGGGGGGGGGGGGGGGCCTGTCTATGAAGATTTCGACTAGAGCATAGACCCATTTTTGATTTCCCAAATGCGTGAGGAGCGAGTGAAACCCCCAAAGGAGACTGACCACATGTGGCGTGCGGAAGATTAGGGGAGGAGCTTCATCGGTTAAGTGGGATCTTGGGGGCACGAAACCGGGGCTTCAGGGCATCAGTACACCCACCTTGGGATACTCCCTCTTATACTAACAGTCCTGAATAGGAATCATAGTACCCCTAGTATAATCCTTCTTCAAGACTGTTAGTATCAGGGCGAACATCCCAACACCCAGCCCTGAGCCCAAAACCAGATTGGCGATCCTAAGCTCAACTTCCCTTTTCACCCTCTAGGACCACAACTGCCCCATCAATAAACCCGAAAACAGGGGCCTACGCAACTCATAGAAAAGGGGGGGGGGTTTCAAGTAACAATCTTGACAATTTCTTTGGCTCCTGCATGAGACTCATCAGAGTCATGGCAAGGTGGCGCGTGGTCGCGTGCCTAGTGTTGCCTTTAGTTATGGTTGAACAGCACGGAACCCTGAAGCACTACAGTAAGACTTCGAGGCTTCAGCCCACCCTAAACCTGTTACCTTCAACCCTCAACCCAAGCAGTAAACGCTCAGCCGAGGGACGAAGGGAGTCGGCTCGAGCAGCAGGGCTCGTGCTCCCATCTAGCTCCACTTGATACCTTGCTTCAGCTTTTGCGGGGGTTCAGGGTTTGGAGCCCTAAACTTCTAGGGAAGGCAGCTGGATGTTGATCCAAACTCGGGTATAGCCGCGGGCCTGAATTATTGCATTTTCGTTGGGACAACTTCCTAATCCTAAGTGGGTGAATCTTCAAAAGAAACTTGAGTCCTCGACCCCCAAGTTCCCGAAAGCGTCATTTCCATATCCAGATTTCTTCGAACTCTGATTCAGATGGCTAGCCTGAAGTACGAAACACGGCTTGCGGTGTAGAGAAGGGCGGAAGAGAGCTGGTCAGTTCTGTAGATTAGGGTCCCCTCTTTGGGTGCCCGAAACAAGAGGGGCCGCCTGAGAAATTGTATCCCAAAAGGGACCACTTTTGGAGCACTATAACTTGTTCATGGTTGGGATAGTATACACATTCAAGTGCTATTCCTTTTTGAGTTTAAGTACCCTCAAAAATGTAACATGTTACCTCGCTATGACAAAGATAAGGAAGGGCCCTGAGTGGCCGGCCGGAGGGAAGCTGTTGCCGGCCAAAGCCGCGTTAGCTCCTCCCCAGGAAGCTTTTAGAGGTTTTTTGAAGCGTTCAAGGGATTGTAATTCAAGGCTTGTAGGGCTTGTAGTTTGAAACCCTGACCGTGTAAATGAGCTCCAAACCCCCTTCAACGCCAAATCCTCCTCTGTCGCGATGAGCCCTAACATACCCCTGAACCATCCTATACACCCCAGGAATCCTCAAGCCTTGAAGCCCACAGCCGGGGACTGCCTAACACCCCTAAACCCTAAACCCTAAACCCTAAACCCTAAAACCTAAAACCTAAACCCTAAACCCTAAACCCTAAACCCTAAACCCTAACCCTAAACCTCCGGTCCTCCTTGAGGAAGTGGCTCCAGTTCTGCGCAAAAGCATCCCGGAAGGCGTGTTGCGTGTGCCCGACGAAGTATGCCTTCGCCCCCCGGGTATTTCCGGGACTAAACCCTAAACCCTAAACCCTAAACCCTAAACCCTAAACCCTAAACCCTAAACCCTAAACCCTAAACCCTAAACCCTAAACCCTAAACCCGATCCATAAACCAGGGCTTGGTTTGGCTCAGGGTCCCAAACGTTTTGCTCTTGTTCGGTCCGGGCATAGGGGTTTAGGCAGGAACGAATGCCCAAAAAACTCGGTGAAATGATAACAAGGACGCCATGGTTTGCTGGTTACCTTCATACAGGAAGCCAGAACCCCCCCCAAAGGCAAAAAAGGGCATAACACCCGAACTCTGTAAAGTAGGCTTTGTCGCAAGTTGGGCTTCGAGGTCCCTAAATCCTTCCTGTAAACCAAGGCAGGTTTGGTATAAGGATTGTTTTGGGGAATAAGGGTAATCAAAATGTGATAGCATGATGTTCCAACCTACTCCTGAAAACCCTAAGCCAGGAACTATTGGCCTCCTCCGGGTCGTCGAATCGCACGCCTTCCTCCAAGGCGAACTCCTGGACGTCTCCAAGTCTAGGGTTTAGGGTCTAGGGCTTAGGGTGATAAGGGCGGCATCTGTCAGTCTAACAAAAGATGGCGCCAGCGTGGCCAACAGATCTAATTAGGCGACACGCACCGTGTTCAGGACTTCGGAAATTTGGCGCTTATGTTCTTTTAATTTAAGGGGTTTAGCTTTAGGCTTTTGCGTTGGTCTTATAAAAGTCTAGGTTTATCTTTAGTCTTCGGGGTCTAGGGCTCTGGGTGTAGGGGTCTATGGTTCAGGGATTAGGGCTTTTAGGGCTTAGGGTCTTAGGTTTAAGGCTTAGGGGCGTTTACGGTCCAGGGCACGCAAGAAACCCAATCTTAGACTTTTGGCCCCTTTTTCCTGGGCTTCTTAGTACGCTGGCTAAGAGGGAATCTGTTTGCAAGGTGCCAAATGACAGCCAAGAGAAGCAAGAAAGAGCTGGGTTGGGGATGATGAAAACTCCCTCAATCCTAAACATTTAACCTTTTGTTGGGGGGATACCCGTTCTAATATCAGACGGTGCCCTTCTGAAACAGGCCATCCTCGATACCCCACCCAGCCCATCAGTCCTGCCAGCCGTGAATCTGCTTCCTGTCAGGCAGGTGCTTTGGGAAACCTTAAAACCCCAAAATCGCAAACCCTCATTTCAAAGGGTTTCGGAGAGGGGTTTTAAAACTTCCATTAAACCAACAAACAAGTGCATGCACTAATCAGGTCTTATTTTCTTGTAAAGCCGCAAAACCGAATCAGGCTCGACTAAGCCCTTGAGACGGCACCAACAAGATGTTGCTATTGGAGACGACATGACACATCACTTGCAGCAAGCCCTAGATCCCAAGGGGGAGGTTGTTCCGTGTGACCTTTTAATACTTCGACACAAGCAGCTCCAAGCTCGGAATCTGCGTCTGGGGAGCTCGCTCCGGCATACCAAGTAGAGGTTCTAAGCCCCTAGAAGCCCTGAGGCCCCATGAAGCCCAACAAACCCTGAAGTTTAGATGATGCTGATGCCCTAAACCCGCCATCTTCTCCAAGGCCCCATGTATATAAGCAGACAAACGCAAGCCCACCAGCACCCAAACAACAAAGCCCTCAACACGCCTTTAGCTTTGGAGCTTGGGGCTTGAACTACTAAAGCCTGCACCCTCGAAGCTCCAAAGCCCAGAAGCGGATCCGGGGCCCTGGCAAGATGTCGTCGCTCGCGCGGCTGCCACCAGGCCTAAGAGGCGGCGGAAGGTGCAGGGTTTTGCTTTCCAGACCTTTCCGGGACTCCCCCAATGGCCTGCAACCAGCCAGAAAGGTGAATTGGGGAGAAGGGGGGGGGGGGGGGGGGGGGGGGGGGGGGCTTCAAAATTTCTCAACTACAATGCTTGATACATGAGGTTATACAGGGGTGAGGGACCGTAGAGCTTTGAAGTATTCCATGTCAACCCCAGAAGCCAAAACTGTCCGGTTGTTGCGCAGCAGTTAGGTATGTCATATCAGTCCTATCCCTATGAAGCTAGGCCGAGGGACAGCTCTCGACCGGGACCCTTGGTCTCGTTGTCGTCCTCTATGATAGGGGCTTGGGCTTGCCTTGCAAGTCGGCAGCAGCTTGCGTAGGAGGTTACTTAGTTGGGTTTGTCTGGCTTTGGGTTCGGGGGTGCTGCAGGGTCCTCGGAATTTTCTCTTGGGCGCTAGAGGGGGGGGGGGTTTCTTGCAGGCAACTGGGTGCAGTGCTTGGGATGAATCCTACAACCCACAACCCTAGCCAAGCCCTAAACCCACAACAAGCTCAGGCCGCACCGACCTGAAACCCAAAACCCCACAACCCCAAGCCTTTCAACCCCTCATCTCATTGTACGCTCTAGAGTTTGCCATTTAAATCCAACATCAGCCAGCAAGGCTCAGTCTGCAAGCCTGTGCCTTTCGCTGCCTTAAAGTGGCCAGAACATAAAGGTGTATTACCTTCTCGGGCACAATAGACCCCTCAAACAATAAGCCCCTTCTAACCCGAAACTCTCAGGGTCGAAAGCTAGGCGTTTGTGTGGTCAGAGTTGTCGCTGGGTGCCCTAAATACCCTAAGCCCTAACCCCGAAATTATAGGGGGGTCTTGTGGCAACTCTAGGGTCTGAGAGGTGCTTCCCAGATTCTTGGTGTCTTGGATTCTACCCTTCAGGTTTCAGGTTTTGGGCTTTATAGGGTTTCGAGCTGAGGCTTTCGGGTTCAGGGCTTCGGGTTTAGGCTTTAGGGCGCTTAAGTAGGGTCTTAGGGGTTGTAGGGGTTTTAGGGGTTTTAGAGGTCTTAGGGGTTTTAGGGGTTTTAGGGGGTCTTAGGGATTTTCTCGTGTGTCCTCGTCCTCCTCGTCGTCCTCGTCCCCCCAGCCCTCTCCACCCAGGCCTTCGCCCTTGACCATGGCTTCCTGAGCGGGCAGGTTGAAGGCTGGCCCTAAACCCCTAAACCCCCTAAACCCCTAAACCCCCTAAACCCCTAAGCCCCTAAGCCCCTATAAAGCCCTATAAACCCCTAAACCCCTAAGCCCCTATAAACCCCTAAACCCCTATAAACCCCTATAAACCCCTATAAACCCCTAAACCCCTATACC
Organism: Symbiodinium natans; assembly: GCA_905221605.1. Taxonomy (NCBI): domain Eukaryota; class Dinophyceae; order Suessiales; family Symbiodiniaceae; genus Symbiodinium; species Symbiodinium natans. The sequence goes on along the minus strand of CAJNDS010002757.1, from coordinate 955,561 downwards.
CCTAAACCCTAAACCCTAAACCCTAAACCCTAAACCCTAAACCCTAAACCCTAAACCCTAAACCGACCCCCCGCTCCCCCCCGCTCCCCCCCCAAAAAAAAATGGGCTGTGCAGTTTCGACTGAGTTGAGTTTTGCTGTCTTGTAGGTCCTACTATAGGGTTGGGAGACCCCCAGGCTGAGGCCGGAGGGTTTAGAGTTTTGGGTTTCTGGTGTTTTGGGGGCTGTGGGGCTTTAACGTCTTCAATTCTATGGTTTTGGGTGTCTAGTGTTTTGGGGGCTTTGGGGCTATTGGAGGTTCAGGGTTTTAGTATAGGCCTGTGGGGTTTTAGCGTTTTAATTTAGGGCGGGAGGGTTCTGGGGCTTTAGAGGTTTTAGGGGCTTAGGGTTTCGGGTGACATCGTTGGTTCCAGCGACTTGGGCAAGCATGTCATGCCAGCTGGCTTGGGCTTTGGGAAGCCTTGGCAGCTGAACTAGGGATAAACCCCCCTTGTGCGTAAACGGCAACACAGCCGACGCGAACTGGGCCACGCTCTTCCCTAAACCCTAAACCCTAAACCCTAAACCCTAAAAACCCTAAACCCTAAACCCTGAACCCTGAACCCCCGGGTTGAGGCAGTGTGGGTTTTGAGGGTTTTGATTTGCGGGTCCTTGGCCAGGTTGAGGATTCGCATCTGGAACTCGAACTTCGCCTGAAGCACTCAGAAGGCTCAAACGGGTCTTGGCTTTGGGGTGTGGGGTTTAGCTATAGGGTTTAGGGTTTAGGGTTTAGGGTTTAGGGTTTGGGGTTTAGGGTTTGGGGTTTAGGGTTTAGGGTTTAGGGTTTCATTGGGGTGCGGGGCCCGCAGGGCTAAGTTTGTGCTCGAGAGCTTCCATGTGGCTGTCTCCATGAATCTAAAACCCTAAACCCCAATGAAGCCCTAAACCCTAATTCAACCCCAAACCCCAAACCCCAAACCCCAAACCCTAAACCCTAAACCCTAAACTGCTGTAGGAGTACTTGCACCTTCCATGCACAAGTGTCCTAAAACCTCGTCAGGTCTGAGCTGTAGGAGTCATGAACACCAGTAGAGTGCCAGGGCCAACGCAAAACCACGCAAGACCTCTGTAGCCCCGAAGCACCTCCCTAAACCCCTGAATCAACCCCCAAAAGAAACCCTGAACCTCCACCCAAACCCCCTTCACCCAACCCCCCGGCCAGGGTAGGGCTAGGGTAGGGTTAGGGTGTTAGGGTAGGGTTCGTGTAGGGTTAGGGTAGGGTTAGGGCGGTTAGGTAGGGTTACGTAGCTAGGGTCCACTGTGAGGTGCGCCGCGCCTGGTCTTCGAAGATGTTCTTTCGAAATCGCCGGGCGATGTTGCCTCATAGACTTCTAGAGGCTTCAAGCGGCAATGCACGGGCACAGGATGATACGGGCCAGGGAGCGGGTTTCATAGGGCACATGGGGCTTACAGGGTTTACAGGGCTTCTAGTAAAGTAAGACTGGCACATAGGCAGGGTTGTGTCGGGTTTGCTGTAGGTTTGGGAGGGCTGAGGTGCCATTGGGATTCGGAAGGATAGCCCTCAGCCCTGATCCCCGAAAGGTTACTTTGAGGACTTTAGGGTTGTAGGGCTCTTTAGGGGGTTATCGGCTGCAGTGCTTTCGGGCACCCTAAACCCTATTAAAAACCCTAAACACTAAACCCTAAACCCTGAACCCGAAACCCTAAACCCTAACCCCTAACCCCCTAACCCCCTAACCCCCTAACCCCCTAACCCCTAACCCCTAACCCCTAAACCCTAAACCCCATGCCAATCAAGCCATGGAGCGGTAGGCACGCCGGATGGCCTTTTCCTGGGCTGCGGAAGCAACCATAACAAGAACCGGAGAAACATTTAAAAAGCCAGTGTCCAGGGTTTAGGGTTTAGGGTTTAGGGTTTAGGGCCAGTTTCGGGTATAGGGTTTGTAGTGTTCATGGGTATCCTGAATTTCAGCCCTCCACTTTGATTAGTATTCGGGGGTTGTGTTGGGGGGCCTGCAACTGCACGTCGATGAAGGAAATCGAGAAGACCAGAAGAACCCTTATTTGTCTAGTTCATCTTTGTCCGATCCCTACTGTTAAGATGTACGTAAAATTACAAGAAACTCACGTCCCAAACACAAGGAACAACATACAGTTCAAGGACCCAGGGATTCGGGAGTGCCCTAAACCCTAAACCCTAAACCCCAAGAGCCCCCCAAAAGCCGAGCTTCTTGTGCCTGCGGGCCTGCTTCCATGTGGCCCGGCTGGGCGGCCTCAAGTGGCTCAACAGCGCGCGGTATTTGTTGTTTAAGGGTTTCGGGTCTGGGGTTTAGTAGGGTTTAGCGTTTAGGGTTTAGTGTTAGGGTTTATATAGGGTTTAGGGTTTAAGGTTTAGGGTTAGAGTTTGGGGCCTGCATTCAGATGAGCTGCTTGTGGAGCACAGCTGGTCCCTTTATGCTTGACTTTGTTAGTTAGGGCTCAGGGTTCCCTAGACCCTAAACCCTAAACCCTAAACCCTAAACCCTATAGGGCGCAACTGCGCCAGAATCGTCGCTTCACGCTACAACCGCGGCGACTTGGGACTCGAAATAAGACGATCAGAAACCCTAGAGTTGCAGGTTTAGGGTTTAGGGGGTTTAGGGCTTAGCCGCTCGTGGGGTGTTTGGTTTGAATTGGAACCTCAACTGTTTTTGATGCACTTGACACCCTCGAAATACTATTCACAAGGGCAGCCTCAGAACAATAACATAATGGGTGCCCGCTCTTGTTTTTTTTCTGGTGTGGGCTCACAGGCTCGCGATCTGAATATCGCTCTTCGAACCCTAAACGTAGTATTTGTAAACCCTGGCAGAAAAAATAAGCCGAAATACGTAACCCGAAGCCCTAAGACCCATAAACCCATAAACCCTAAACCCCAAAGCCTGAATCCTGAACCCTGCGCCCTGAACCCTAAACCCTAAACCCTGAACCCTGAACCCTAAACCCTGAACCCTGAAACCTAAACCCTAAGCCTACCTCAACCCGAAGCCCCTCATCCTGCACCCTATGCCTTCTGCCCTATAACTAAGCCCTACATCCTGAACCCGAAATCCCACACCCTAAAACCCTGTACCCCAAGCCCTACGTCCTGAACCCTCCAGCCCCAAATCACACACGCTGAAACCCTAAGCCCTGAAACCCTACCGACTTGAGTGCGAACGACTCCGTCCATCTCCCGCCGAAGGGAGCCTCAGCTATCGTCTCAAATTTCAAAGCCCAAACCCTTAACCCACAAAAGGTTCGGGGATACTCCCTAAGCCCTAAACCCTAGGCCCTCAGCTCACCCATTCCAAGACCACGTAAGCCCCAAGCAGGCCAGCTCTCTCAATTGTTACGGTTGAGTGTTTGTCACCACAAAAAGGTGCCTAATTGCAAAGGGGCCATCTCATGCACGACACGCAACTAAAAGAATGGTACCAGAATAAACATCTTTTACAGGATCCTGCAGAATTCCTCTCATGCTCTTGAGAACGAAAATCTTCCCTTCAAGAAGAAGGTATCTTAGCAACATCTTAGCCAGTCATCTCGAGCCTCCACCCTAAACCCTAAACCCTAAGTTGTTCCCAGCCACAGCCCTTATCACAGAGACTTGATCTAACGGGTGCCCAGGTCCACTTGCAGTTACTACCTGCTGTGGAGTTCTAGGATGCCCCTAAACCAGCGTTTCTCGTTCTCTCTCTCTCTATATACATATATATATATATATATACACTTTTGTTTATCTGTTTTCCTATTTGGGGGGGTTCTAACTCCGTGATCATACTCCCTAAGCCCAAAAACCCCTAAGCTCTCTCAGGTTGATATTGCCTCTGAGATGTGTGCGATCGCCGCGACGTCAAAACGCCCATCGCGGCTGAGCGGCTCTTCATGAAAGCCAACTCCTCTATCTCCAGCCGTGACAGACCAGTGTTGGCCTGATTTGATTAAGGGCTCCAACTTTGGGACCCCAAAACCCTAAACCGTTAACCTTGAGGTTTGTGGAGCCTGCTCAGGGGGTAGATTTATGGCCGTCGTGCTTCGGAGAGCCGATAAACCTTAAGCTTGCAGAAGCACCCGAGACTGCAATGGCCTAGATTAGCTCCCAGCCCTGAAACTTTCCCCAAAAGACCCTACTCCCTGAAACCATGATAGCCCCGAAGCTCCAACTCAAACACACCAACAGCTCGAACTGGCCCAAAACCCAGCCTTGTCAAACCCCAAGGTCGTCCAAACCCAAGTCAGCAACGAACAAACCCGAACCCTAACCTAATCCTTCAACCCTAGCCTACAAGCCCTAAAGTCGGGACCTATAAACCCCAAGCACCCTAAACCCTAAACCCTAAACCCTAAACCCTAAACCCCCCCCAAGAGCCTTCGGAAGGCATGCTGCCAGTGGCAGCACAGCGAGAAGAGGCAGCCAGTTCGCCATGGCTCCCACTCCGTGGCTACTATCGGTTTCCAAGATTAGGGTTTAGGGTTTAGGGTTTTGGGTTTTGGGGTTTAGGGTTTAGGGTCTAAGAATGGAATGGGGCTTTGGGGCATTTAGGGCCCTTAGGGTAAGGGTTATGGTTGCCTAAGAACATGAGTTGTTGATTGTCATGTCGCGATTGCTTTTGCTTTTTGCTGGGGCGGGGGGGGGGGGGGGGGGGGTGGTGGTTTACAACAGATGTTGGCAAAGGGCTGTATTTTGGCATTGTTAGGATCAAGATGGCTGGGGCTTAAGGTTCTGCAGGTTCAGGGGGTTTGCGGTGGATGTTTTTTGAGTAGAGGTGCAAGAGGGTTGAAGGTGAGGGGTTCTGAGTTTGAGTAGGGATCAGGGTTTGGGGTTTAGGGAGTCAGGTTAAAGGGCTAAAGGTTTGGGGTTCCTGGCCCTTCTGCAGAACCGGAGCCTGATTGCACATCTGCCGATTTCCAAGCCTGATGCCCAACAAAGGGTGTAGGGGGCGGGAGCTACGCAAGAGGCGGTCTTCTGTGTTTTGACACCCTCTCATCCCGAAACCCTAAACCCTCACCTCTTGTTGTAAGACGGACTCTGCTACCTATATTGGGCACCTGGATGACGGGCTACGGCAGCCAGTGTAGGGCAGTTCTCGGAGGCTTTGGGGTGCAGCTTTGGAGCTGAAAGGTCTGCCCTCCTTAGTGTTCCAGGGTTCTTAGGGGACTAGGTGCTTCCAAGGGAAACTGAAAGGTTGACTTTTGTGGATGCACACGAGTCTGCGACCCCCGCAAAACCCTCAACCCTAAACCTCAAAACCCCTAAACCTTAAACCCTAGACCCTAAACCTCAAGCCCCTAAACCGGTCTTGCCACCTCGGCTTTGGCGTCCGAATCGCTCGCGTGGCATGCAGAAACCTACGCCGCCAATGGAAGGCACAGGGTTTAGGGTTTAGGGTTTAGGGTTTAGGGTTTAGGGTTTAGGGTTTAGGGTTTAGGGTTTAGGTTTCGGGTTTAGGGTTTAGGGTTGACCCACATGCCATGGGCGTTTTGGGGCTCGGGGCTTTCTTTGAGTTTAGGGTTGCTGATTAGGGTCGTGGGTGGAAGGCATGAAGTATTGGACCTAGTCAGGATGACCTTTAGGGTTGTCAGGGAACTGTCGCGTATGCGGTGTAACTCGGTCTAGGGTAGCTCGGGGCTGAGGGGTTTAGGGTTTAGGGTTTAGGGTTTAGGGTTTAGGGTTTAGGGTTTAGGAGCACTCCCTCCAAGATCTGAAAACCTGAAACTAAAGTCCTACAGTCCAAAGTCCCAAGAACTAGGACGCATAATCATCCACAGAGGACACAGGCTCTCACTGGCCAGATATCCTTATTCAGGATCCGCAATCTAGAGTCAGACCCGTGGCTTCTATTGAGGCTTGATGGCTCCAGTGACGGGGGTTTGAGGTTCTTAGGGGCCTGGGGAGAAGCAGGCTTATTAGGTTCTTGCATCGGACACATCAGGTATGCTGAAAAGCAAAGGGCAGAAACACGATCTGCAAAAACACAATGCAGGCACGTCAAACACCCCTAAACCCGCAACCCCACACCCAGCCGGGCTTAAAGGGTTTTACGCTATCACAACTGGCGCAGTTAAGTACTTGCAATAGGGTTCGCAGGGCTTGCCGAGTTATAGGGTTGCAGTAGGGTTTCTAGAGTTCAAGGGTTTACAGAGCTGAGAGTTTAGGAAGTTGAAGGTTTGGCACTTACGACCCACTTCCAGGATCGGCCAGGCCTCTTCCTCGGCGATTCTCCGCAACGTCTCGCCTCAAGCGTGTGGGTCGTGTGTGGTTTAGGGCTCAGGGCTTAGGTGGATTGGGTGCGTTCTTGGGCGGGCGGGGGGGGGGGGGGATTGAGGGTGCAGGTTTCTGGAAACCTAACTTGTAACTATCTGATTCAGACACCCAGCAACCCGAAAGCCAAGGGAAGAAGGTCACTGTAAAGAGTCTCAGAGCTTTTTTACGCCTATCAACCCTGAATGAAGCAGGCTTCATTCCCCAAACCCCAAACATTATGCTGGGCTGTCTAGGAAAAGGACCCGCCAAGTTGCTGTTCAGTTCCTTTTGCTCACACAGAAAAGAACTGCCTATAAAGAAGCGAAGTCAAGAGAAACGAACAAGATCTAAGCGACTATTCGGTCAGCTACCGCAAGTCATACTTAAGCTCAGGAACCTGGTGTGCACTACTTTCGGCTTCGGGCTTCGGGTTTGTTTACAGGGTGTCTAGTACCCGTTCAACTGCCCTGAAGCCCTCTATGAAGGTACTTGGGCTTCGGGTGTAGGGTTTATACCCCCTTGAACCCCTGAACCCGTAACCCTATAGGTCACCCTAAACCCTAAACCCTAAACCCTAAACCCTAAACCCTAAACCCTAAACCCTAAACCCCAGGAGTTTTGACTGCAGGTCTTGCAAAGGCAAACCTTGCGTAGTGTGCCCTAAGCCTTGGCCCGACAGAAACTATCAATCCTAGCCTTAAGAAAACCTCTATAAGCCCTAAGGGTCCATGTGTCTAAAGAGGGAATACTTGGGCCTTAAAGTACCTCCTATTTTGGGCCCAAGTGTATAATCATGAGATACATGGACCCTTAGGGTAAGCCCTAATGTATGACAAAGCCTAGTCATTCACCATACCCCCATGCCCTACAACCCCAAACCCCAAAACCCCAAACCCTAAACCCTAAGCCGGGGCTGTGGCGCAGCGTTCCGGAGGAACTGCTAGCCTCAATCGCAGAGTGGAGGTCTGGCCTGGCATGGGATTCTTACTGGAAAATTTCGGGAACGAGGATTCTCACGAGAACACAAGAGAGAACCCAATTCCCTAACTCTCTACGAAGAACCCTAAACCCCTAACCACGGAGAACCAGAGAACCAGCAAGTTTTGAGGCGTTTTCGAGGCATGAGAGGAATCTAGGGGGGGGGGGGGGGGGGGGGCAGTTTGGGGTGGTGCTGGTGGGGTGTGAGAGTATGTCTGGCGGCGGGTGAGGATTTATGTGTGCTTTGAGACTTTTCTTTCGGGTTTAACGGGGTTTAGGGTTTATATAATATAGGTTTATAAGGCTAAGGTCCATCCAGGGTTTTATGTTCAGGGCTCGGTGTTGAGGGCTTGCGACTCAGGGGGTTTGAGGGTTCCGGTGCAGCCCACGCCCACATCAGCTGGGACTCGTACACTGCTCTGCGGCGAAAAGCTTGCACAACGGCGGGCCTCGGCGAAAACTTTACCCCCAAAATAACCCCCAAAGCCCCGAAACCCTAAACCCTGGTCACGGTTACCAGGGTCGGGGACCCTTGGGCAAGCATGCCCTGATGAGATCCTTTCCTTGACATGTCTAAGCGTGGCTCCAGAATGCTGCTTGAAGAGTTCGTACGCCTTGGGTTTGTTTGAGGGTGAGGTTCCTCTACCTGCTGGGCTCATTCAAGCTTTCATCCCAAACCCTAAACCCTAAACCCTAAACCTTAAACCTTAAACCGTGAACCCGAACCCTACATCCTAAACCCGAAACCCTAAATGTGCTTCCAACACCGGACTTCTTGCACCAAGGACCTGAGGAGTCTGTCCTTGTAGCTTTCCACATTGTCGTATTTTGCTTCTCTGAACCCATATATATATATGTACATACACACACACACACACTTTCTTGTTCATCTATATAAAATCTTTGTATTTATTGTTTTTTTACCGTGTGCCAGGATCTTAAGTGAACTTTAGACGCCGACCCCAAACTCACCAAGCCAATGAGCTCCCCAAACCTCCTCGGCCATCTGTAGAACCAGAACATCCCAAAACGCATGCACTCGAAACCCCACCCCTCTAAAAAAAAACCCTGAACATGCAGCCCCTCAGAAACTTGCTAGCCCAGTCACCACCTTATGAAAAGGGTGCCTTTGTTTTGGCGTTGGATACTTTTACAAGGGAGCCCGGAACCCAAAATGGGCGAAAGGGTACCGCTCAGCTCACAAGGGCGTGGCGTGGCCGCCGCGCGCACCGCCCGAGCCAGGGAAGCCCGAAATGGCCGCCGGAGCATGGCAACTTCGGAATCCAAGTACTTGGGGGTTTTTCACTTGTCGGGTTCTGCTCAGCGCGATACAGCCGCCTATGGCTACTTGACATGTTGGCTCTCGTACAGATGGCCACGTTTGCTCCACCCGTGCTGGATTAGAAGTGTGGCTATTACCGGCATGTCACAAACATCGTCCCTTTGGGTCAATCCATGTTTGTTGGCTTTGGGCTCTAGAGGAGCTCAGGTCGCTACAGGGCTGGGTGGGTGGGGGGTCCCTCCACTGTAGGTGAACAGCGTTCGCTTGACAAGCTCCCGTTCGAGCTGCATATGGCCAAACCATAAGCCCAAAATTCTGAACCCTTAACCCCAAACCCTAAACCCTATACAGTTTAAGCCCATGATTGTCCTACTGACGGCGATGGAGCCACAGACTTTCATGCAAGCCAAGAAAGTGTGACAAAGGCAGGCTCGCAAGAAGCTTCTGCACCAAAACGAAAGGCTTCTAGAAGCTCTTAGGGTTTGGGGCTTCGGGCTTGGGATTCTGAAACGCCTCCAGAAGCCCGTAAACCCTGAACCCTGAACCCTAAACCCTAGAACCCTAAAACCCTAAACCCTAAGAGGGTTTGGGGCCCAAACCTTGGGGGGGGCTCAGGGAGTCCAACATCGTCGAAGCCCGTGTGAAGAAGATGAAGAGGACCTCTACTTCGGGTTTGATTCGGGCAGTTGGCTCCGAGTGCTGGCTTGAATCGTACCCTGAAGCCTTGAAGCCTGGGGCTTTTGACCTTAGGGTGCTTTAAGTACGAGGCTCTGTGTCATAACAGGGATCCAAAAGTAAAATCATTCAGAGAAGGTGACCAGATGGGAGCTTTCCCAAGACCGAGGTCTAATTATGAGGGGCCGAGGAGCACCCTCCCTTTTGGGAATACACCTACACACCTACGGCTTTACAACCCCCCGCAGCACCCCCCCGTCAGGTCCAGTGTCACATAAGGTTTCCTAACTTCGGGGGCCCTCTTCATGTGGGCCCTGCTGCTCAGCCCTAAACAGCCACAACTCACAGAACTAAGCAGGAGGAGGCTTCCAGTCCCTATGGCCAAAACCCGGTGTCCCCGCCCTCCGACTTGAATTACAAAGCCTCTGACCTATTCCCATCGCCCCTTCGAAGGGCCAGAACTTTTGGAAGAATGTGTTGAGTTTAAAGGTTCGGAACTTTGATTAGGGTACTTAGGTTCGGGATTGAGGTTTCTGGGACGGGGGCTTCCGCGAGTTGCGTGGAGAGGTTTGGGGGGGGGGGGGGGGGGGTTGCCGGAGAATGGAAGCACAGGTCTTCGGCGTTTACTCCACTCGGATCTCCACGCTTCTTCTGCCCATGCTGGCAATGGATGCCCTAAACACCCTAAAGCCTAAACACATACATCTGTGCATCAATATGTATATATATATATGTGTGCATATATATATATATCTGTATATGTATGTATATGTATATGTGTTGTATGGATGTACATGTGTATAAAGATCTACGGGGTTTCGGGTTTGGGGTTGAGGTGTACACACCTGTGAGGCGTCAGCTCTCCGCACGTCGAGGGGTGGGGAAGTGTGGTTGAAGATGTACCAAGCCCAATCGTGCAGCCCGCATCCTGCTCCGATATATACATGTCTACTGGCCTTCCTCTCTCAAGGCACACTCATAGCCTTGGGCTGTGAGTGGTCCAAGAGAGAAGGCTGCTGCCTTTCGACCACGCGGGGCATGGGGTGGAAAAACTTTCCGCGCGGCGGCTTGTACGGACTGAGTTGGATCTAACCCGCGAACCTGCGGAAGGTTGGCGAAAAGAAGGAGTACAGAGCGTACTGGCTTGCTAGATTCGATGCGACGTGTACGCTAGATCCATCGTTGTCCTACTCTGCTGAGCACTCCTTCTTCAGGCCCTGTCTCAAACGGCTCCAGACAAAAGCTGAGAACCATGGATGTGCTTTTGTTCTCTGATATGTTTTAGGGTCGACGGCGGGCGTAAACAGCCCCTAGCTTCAGGGTTTTTGGGCTTCGGTCTTCACTATCTGGAAGCCATGTGCTACTTGGAGACTTCTAAAAAACCCTTAACCCTAACCCTTAACCCTGTTAAGTTGCACTGGAGCTCTACATGTGTTGCTTCCAGGCTTCGAGGAAGCAGGGAATGGACTCCTCGAAAGAGACGTGGCCTGGGGGAGGTCGAGGCTTATAGGGGCTTGGGGCTTCAAGGTTTTATGAGCTTTTCTCTTGGGGTCGAGGGGCTTTGGAAGCCTCAACCCTAAACCCTAAGCCCGAAACCCCAAGCCCTAAAAAGTAGCCGTTTAAACATCCCGCAACTCGTGGCTTTCGAATGAGCATGCATAGGTTGTTTGTAGACTACGGCGTCAGCGTTGAGCGCTTAGGGCTGTCAGCTCTATGGACTTGGGCTTAGGGCTTCAGGGCTTTAAGGGTTTTAAGGGCTTTAAGGGTCTTCAGGCATTGTCAGGCATTGAGGGTTCAGGGCCTTTACCTCCCCCGGCGGGGTTGAAACTGAAACGGGCTTGTGGCTTGGTCTTGCCGCGCCCCGAGCGGCAAAGTCCAGCATGGGAAGACGCAACGAGGAGCCAGAAAGCTCATCTCTACTTGTCCTGCGAGATGCAAGAGCCATGGTCCTAAACCCTATAAACCCTAGACCCTAAACCCTAAACCAGCTTAGAATTACAAAAGGGTACCCGAAGCCTTGCACCATAAACCCTAAAGGGCTCAGGGCTGCGGACTTTTGGGGGGAGGCGCCCTTACCCGACGAGAGGCTAGCTGGCCTCGAGCAGCTCTTAATCGGGAAGTTTAGGGTTTAGGGTTTAGGGTAGCAGGGTAGCAGGGTACATTAAACCCGTAGCCCCTAAGTTGTTACATGCTTCCCTAAGCTATGTCAACTGTGAAATGCCTGTATTGAACGCTAATCAGAGTACTACACGCAAGGACGAAGCAAAGCTGCGCCGTAGCCAAAACCTGCAATTACTCAACGGTTACTCCTCCCGAAAGGCTTGAAATACCCTCCAACCAAGAAGCCTCCCCATCATGAAGCTCCATCCACCCGTGCATTCCGTGCCCACCTCATTCAAAAAAACCCTTATCGGGAAGCAGTTCTCACAGGCTGCTGCGCACTCAGTATTTGTGAGGGTCTGCCGACGAACAACCAAAAGGAGACAAGCATGGCCATTCCGGCTGTTTTCTGGCCTTTGTCACACCATGCGTCATCGCATGACGAGCCCTCTGCTCACGGAAGGAAGAGCTTCCACGATCTAAACGGGCTTCATAGCAATCCAGCGTCCAAGTCCCACTGTGGCAAACAAAGTTTGCGGCAATGTCTGATTGAGGCTCCGAATCGGACATGCCAAATACGACCGTGCGTTCATCCGGGATTCGTTGCACGAAGATTTCCGTACCCCACCCATCATGATCGGTATGACTCGCCCAGGTATGCTCCTGCCATAGCGATCTGAGGACTGCCTGTGTACATTCCTCCAGTCATGGTGTCTCGAGAGGTCTGTCCGCGCCAAGGACGCAAGGCGAAAATTCTAGGCTTAGGGTTTAGGGTTTAGGCTTTGCATCGCTTTTGCTTGGAGCACTCCGTCAGTGATTGACGGCAGCTCGGGTCAGGATGGTGAGTCCCATGCTCCAGGCGCATCCCAAACTCCCGGAACCGAAACGCCTGGTAGAACCTCTCAAAACCGTTGAACCCCCCCAAAGATTTCATCTCCCCAAAGAAAGCCTTAAAAAACCCATAAAGCCTTAGATTCCAAAAGAAAGCCCTAAAATCCCGAAGCCCTGCCCTAAAAAGCTAACAAGCCCAAAAGCCTTAAAGACCCGAAAATCCCTAAGCAACTCCCAACAAAAAGCCCTCGGTCCTCGTGGGCCTTGACCGACTCCGCTGCATGACGACCCAAGTCCGCGAGCTCTAGGAACCTTCGAAGGTTTGGGGTTTCTAGGTCCAGGATTTTTGGTTTAGCTTGGGGATTACAAGGTTTTATAGGGAGGTTAAGAGTTGTTCACAAGCCTGTTTATCAGGGTTCTTCGCGTTGTTTCTATGCCATTTTTTCATACAGGGGTTGATAAAGGGCTTGTAGAGTTTACAGGGCTTACGGGGCTTGTAGGGTTTGAAATATGGATTACGATGACAGGGCGTAATATGGTTTCCTGGCCGTATAGGCTTGACATGGCTTGAGGGCATTCAATCATTCATATTTAGAAGGCTTCGCCTGCTTGGATCACAGTTCTTGGGAGGGTCTTCCATCCATGTCTCAAGAACTCTCCAAGAGTCCATGCAAAAAACATGCCTCGCACCTGCCAAATCCCTGTGCAGGTAGAAAGGCTGTGCGAAGATCTAGGGTTTAGGGTTTGCCCCGGATCTCAGCTCCCTCGCAATCTGCAGAAGTCGCACGTAACTACTAATGGTATTCCCTTAGAGTCCCTTTATCATTATACTATGATAACCCCCCCCCCCCCAAAAAAAAAAAAAAAAAAAAAAACTATTCTAATTCTTCAGGCCCCTATAGTAAAGCCCCTTCCGTCGCCGGGCTCGCTGCGTGCGGCCCGTCTCGGGTTGGAGCAGCGCGAAGAGCTTCATGGGGTCACCTCGTTGAAGCTTGGGGTTTTCAATTCTATGAACCCTAAACCCTAAGCCCTAAAACCCTAAAACCCTACAACCCTACAACCCTAAACCCTACACCCTAAACCCTAAACCTTTCTGAGCTCTAAACCGTTTGCTTTGATGCACGTCAAACTTCGGGTTCCAGAGCTTCTATAGCTGCGATGTTGGTCGTGCTCCGAAACATCCAAACCCCAAGCCCTCGCCCTGATACACCCTAAGCCCACCCTATTCCAGTGGTTTCGGCCAAGCATCAACAATATGGAGCCCTATAAGAAAACTGGTGTAATTATAGGTAATAATGAGGGCTTGAATGTTCCCCTAAACACAAACTCACCTCAAGGGTTTTGGATAGTTTGGGCTTCAGGGGCTTGCAGCCCTATCTTGTTAAAGTGGTGCGAGGAGTACGTATAGCTGATGCGAGGTCTGTAAGCATAAAGCCCTAAACCCCAAAACCCCCCAAAACCCCAAACCCCCATCCCCTAACCCTATCCCAAAAAGACCCTAAACCCTAAACCCTAAACCCTCAACACCTACAAGCCCGATCCTGGCCTTCGTAGCCAATCGCCTCGCAGCCCTTGGCAAACTCCGTTTTGCCCACGACTCTTCTCTTGGAGACCTGCCGCAGCAGTGCCAGGAGTCTTTGGTGCGAAGGAAGCCGAAGGTTTAGGATATTCAAACCATCCAACCCCAAGACCCTGAAGCCCTGAAGCCCTAGGGTCTTCGGAGGTCAGGGGGTGATGCGGACGAATGGAGTCATCTCCACGTATTTGTGAACTTGGCACTGGCTTTAGAACTCAGACTTATCCTCGTCAGACCCAGCAAGGAGAGGCTCTTCAGCTATCCCCAGAACACTGGAACCCTATACCGCAGAATCCTAAACCCTGAGCACTAAACCCTTGAATTGCACCACCGAAGACCCCAAACAGCCAAAGGCACGTCAAGGAAGCAGTGGAGACGACGGGAGACAAAGGGAGACGAAGGGAGACAAAGGGAAGAGAGGAGTACAGCAACCCGGCAACACGGCAAGAGCCACCCAGATGAAGGGAGACAAGGGAGACCAAGGGAGACAAAGGGAGACAAGGAGCTCAGAATGTCGGCAATCCTTAAATGAATTTAGAACCACAACAGTAGACTGTCTGGGGAATAAAGCCCTCACCTCAAAGTCCTTTCGGCCTCCGCCCTGTACTTTGCTATTTTTCTGATCAAGGGAGGCAAAGGAAGAAGCCCAAGAAAGCTTCGAGTTCAACTATTTGCGTATGCGAGGTTCCCGAGCTTAGGGTCTGTTTTGGGGCTCCCCCAAGAACTATAGAATAAGGAGCCTTATGTACATGTACATAAATATCCTAAATGGCTACATCTATCTATCTATATAATTTAATACAAAGGAAACAGACGGAGCCGTATACTAACAATGTGAAAATAAAAATATGTATATATGTATATAGAAGGGGTAGCCAAAAGTGAAGGCACCATCCGCAGAACTCTCCTCTCGAAAGGTCGTGAACTGAACTCGGACAAACCCTCAAACCTAAAACCAGAATGTACCCTCATGAGCTGCATTTCCTTGGATCTTGCGTCGTATGTAAGGGTCGAGAGTTCGCCCTAAACCCTAAACCCCAAGCCCCCGAAACCCCGCCCTGGGTGCGGCTGGTCCTTGGGAACCAAACGATACCTTCATAGGAATGATAGCAGCCTAGGGTTTAGGGTTTAGGGTTTAGGGTTTAGGGTTTAGGGTTTAGGGTTTAGGGTTTAGGGTTTAGGGTTTAGGGTTTAGGGTTTAGGGTTGAGGGCTTAGGGTCCCTAATTTCAGAGTTCATTTGGTGCCATGGGTTGCTCTCACCAGGGCCATCGCGTGGCGCAGCAAACGGGCCGGGAGCACGTCGAAGGCTTTCGGCCAGGCTTCTTCAATGGAGCCATAGGTGTCCTGCGTCTTTTGGCTGCAGTTACCCAAAGGGTCCATGTACCCATCTAGTATATACGTAGAGGCCTTAAAGGGTTCCCATAGAATAGCTTTAGGGCCCAAGTATATACTATGTGGGTACATGGACCCTTAAGGTGAATAAGCACCCTACAACGGGCTGTGGTCATATACCCTCTACTACGGACAACATTAATGCGTGCCCAGTTTTAGGGGTAATTTGATTTTTAGGTGGGAGGGAGGGGGGGTGGTTTGTGCCCGGACTTCTGAAGCTCATGATTCATGGGATCACGCTGACTTCTTGCCGCCCTGCGGGTGCTGGAGCATGCTTTGGGGTCGGTGGCTGAGGCGCTGTCAGGGATGAGAGCACTGCAGATTTTCCATGACGTCGTGGCATGCCTTTGAGGTGTCCGTGCCCTAAACCCCCCCAAGCGGAAAGGTGATGGATCCCGCGCCGATCGACTCTAAGCACAAAACCCTGAACACTAAGAATTCCCCCCCCCCCCCCCCCCCCCTCCCAGAACCCAAACTTGACCTCCACGCATCTGAAGAAGTTCTTCATCACCTTGGACACCTGGGGGTCAAGGTCCTGCGCTCGTACAGCGGTGTGTCGCATGGATTGAGCCTCATCGGCCATGCACAGGGGTTTGATGACGGGGGGGCTTCTATTAGGGTTTGGTACTGGGACCGGGTTTTGTGTTCGGGGTTTAGGATTTGAGTATAGGGCTTACAAAAGGTTCAGGGTTTTGGTCATCAGATAAGGAAGTCCCTTCAGTCCTTGAGGGTAATAAAGCCCTTGTTGTCTACATCGAAGGCGGCGAACAGCTCTGCCACATGTCCTGGCAGCAGGCACCAGAAGCAATGACACTGGCAATCACTAGCAACCCCTCATCTTCCTCGATGTCTACAGTTTGTTGTTGAATTCTGTGCAAAACCCAAAGGGTCCATGTACCCAGATAGTAATATACGTAGAGGCATTGAAGGGGTTCCCATAGAGTACCTTTAGGGCCCAAGTATACACTATATGGGTACATGGACCCTTAGGGAAAACGAATAAGATACGCATGTGACTAAGGACTAGACGACAAGGAGTGCTGGCCGCATAGACGATTCAATTCCCAATGCCCTATACCGCTCGTAGAGTCCCGAATTTAGGGATTAAACAAGTCGCACCCACATAATGGAGTTTAGAGTTTTTGGGGTTTCGGGCTTGGGGTTTGAAGCCTCTGTAAAGTTTGAGCTCAGAACCCACCTAAGAAGGTCGTCTTGAGGGGTGCAGGTTAAAGCCTAGCGTCCTAACCCCGTCATGCAGCCAGGCACAACAAACTTTGCCCAAGGACCCGTGACTCCGATCGCCCGCGCGCGGTTGACGAATTCGCCCTTGGGCACCCGCCCAGCCTCCAAGTTTGAGAACTAGAGCTGCACGTTTAAGGTTTAGGGTTCAGGGTTTGGGGTTTAAGGTTTAGGGTTAGTTTTGGGAATTAGGGTTGAAAAGCTTAACTTGGTTGTGTCAGGTGTAGTTTGAAGAGGTTGCCGAACTGCGGAGGGGGGGTCTGGATCGAGCGAGCCCTGGGGGGTTCCCACCCGAAGATGTCACCAGAAGCTTTTCCAGTATTCCAAACGCTTCAGGCAAGGTTAGGGTTTAGGGCAAGTTTAGGGTTTAGGGTTTCCAAGTATGTGGGGGGCACCCCCACACAAAGACCAAAAAGACCCCGTAAACCGCGAAATCTCCACCCTGAAACATGCACTCAAAACCAGAGCCTTGGGATGTTCCCCCTTATACTAACAGTCCTTTATAGATATTCTAGCAGCCCCTATTATCATCCCTGTACAGGACTGCTAGTACAAGGGGGAGCATCCCAACCAGAGCCCTCTGAAACCACCCCAACCCTTTCAATCTTGAAGCCCTTCTGGGGCTTAAAGGCTAAGCTTCCCTAACCCCGCGCAGAGAAGTGAACCCTGATACTGATACTGATACCCTAAACCCTATAGACCCTGAAACCCCAAAGCCCTTAAAGCCCCCCCCACCTCGGTCACGTCCAGGTACTTCACCCAACCAGCGTGGACGCTGCCGTAGAGGCGCTTCAGTAGCCGCCGGAACTCCTGGAGTGTAGGGCTCGGGGTACTTTAGGGTTTTGGGGCTTGGGGCTTAAGATTTGGAGTTGAGGATATAGTAGAGCTTTAGGTTCCGAGCTCGAGCTTGGCGTGCCGAAGTGAGTCTGCAGCGGATAGGATGCGCGTGGAGCCGCTGCAGCTCTGGCTAGTGTTGTTTTTGTCTCTTTTGTTCTTCTCTGTCTCTCTTTCTCTCTCGCTCCATCTCGCTGTCTCTCTCTCAACTCTCTCACTCTCTCACTCTCTCGCTCTCACTCTCCTTGCTCTCACTCCCACTCCCACTCCCACTCCCACTCCCACTCCCACTCTCACTCCCCGACATCCGAAATCCTGCACCCTGAAATTGAACCACCACCCTTCACCTGGCCACCCCAAGTCCCAAACCAACTCAAGCCGTACCTTAGGATTTGCTCACAAGTATTCGCCCTCTTGGGGTCTCCGATCTCAATTTACTCCTCACAGAAGGCACCTTAACATAGCCCCTGCCGGTGCCTCGACGGATATGACGGGAAGCTCCGGTGAGGACCTGACATAGAGGTTATGTTCTTCAACTTGGTAGCCCAGTAACCAAATTGTGATAAGGGCACCCTTTTTGCGGGTTGACTACTTGATAAGGGAACCCAGAACCAAACAAGGTAAAAGAAAGGGTACCACTGGGCTACCAAGTCAAAACACCTGCCCCCAAGACTACAATGGGGTAGGTTCCCGTTTAAATAAGGCTTCCTCTTTGGAGGGACTCTTTTTCCCAATGGTCCATTCCTTTTTTGAAGGACCTTCAAGGCAACCCTCGCCTCATATGTACATTTAGTACACTTCGGGCTTCTTGCTTTAGTTCGGCACTTCTTAAGGTCAGTCGGTTGGGACTCATAGTTGAACAACGGTTCCTGGTTGGTGAATATGCGAACTACCTGCCATCTCCCTTTACAACCTCTTCAATGAGATCTCCAAGGAACCTCGTTCCTTACTTCCTTACTTCTCCTAAACCCCAAATAAGCCCCAAAATCCTGCAGCCAGTTGGAGAAGTGTCTGGACTTCAGGGCTGCCATATGGGGGTTTACGAAATTAGGGGCCCTACAATAGACCCCCAAATGATCGGATTCCCTTATCATAAGGACCCCAACAAGGTACCCCCAATTTGCGGAAGCCACCATATGCTTGGGATCCACAAATGCTCTAAACTCTAAACCCTAAACCCTAAACATCCTTATAACCCTAAACCAAGCCCCGGCCTCACGCGAGAGTGCGACGGGGACCGCGAGGGCGACTTCGGCGACGATGGCGGGGCCAAGCCAGGCGACGGCGACGACGGCCGCATCGGGGTCCGTGGGGTTTCCTTGACAAGGGAGGGTTTAGGGGTTTAGGGTTTAGGGTTTAGGGTTTAGGGTTTAGCTACTTTACTTTGACTAGCAAGGGCACTTTTGGGCAGCAAAGTGGCATCAGTCGTGGATTCTAACGGCTACTGTATTAGCAGTTCCTTAGGCTTCTGCAGTATCCGGCAGACTTACACGCAACATGCTACTGCATCTCTCTATTTGAGGATCCGGGCCCATGCAAACCACCCCAAATCCTATGGGTGGGGTGAGGTAGAACCACTTTAAAACCCTAGCCAAGAGACCTTCCACAACCCCCCAACACCTGCAAGCCAAACACATCCAGCCTTGTCACGCACACAGAGGGCCCACCAAAACCCTAAACCCTAAACCCAAAGTTCTCGGGATCTGGCAAGCTCGAGGCTCTTCTGGGTCGTGCTGTGCCTGCTCCGGTTTGCTCAGGGCTTCAGGGGGCTCAAGGGTTCAGGGTTTAGGGTTTAGGGGTTAGGGTTTATGGGTGCAGGGCTCGTTGGGGGCTTGCAGGATGTATAGGTACAGGGTTTATCCAGCGCAAGGCTTCGGATTCTGCGTTGCTTAAGAGAGCTAGGTGCGCATTCAAAGTGGATGATCGCCACAAGTAGCAACATCAGCAACAGCATGCAACAGCCATGCTGGGCCACCGCTGCCAGCTGATATCTGCTCATAATTGGTGGCAGCTGACGAGCCGAAAACCTAGACCTAGACCCCCTAAGTTGATTAATCCCCACGCCCTAAACCCTGAACCCTAACCCTTGACCGGAACGCCAAGCTCCAACATACCAGCCGCAGTCGCAAACTCACGTTCAGAAACAGAAAGCTGCCATGCCCTCTCAGGTGGGCACCTGAGAGCAGACTTTTGCTCTGCGGACAGCGCGATCTTGATGACCTGACCACAGACAATTGCCCTGAGAACCTTGCCGGGTTTTAGGGCTCAGGGCCTTAGGGTCCGGGGCTGCCAAAGCCAGTTCAAGCCAAAGGGCCTTGCTAGGGGTTTGTCAGCTCCCTTTGTCCAACACATGCAATCACAGGCTACGCCTTCCGAGTTTCAACTTCTTCGACCCTGAAACGCACACCTGTATCACTTCTACAGCGGCGATAGCTCTGGGTGCTGTTTTTTTTTCTCACAAAGGTGTGCTTGAGCAGATGTATGAAGTCCTTGTATCTTTGCCCTCGGTGGTTCTCCAAGGCCCTACAAGCATGGCGAACACGACGCAAGGCAAGATATGCCGCGCTTGCTGAAATAATCGATCGCAGGTTGCTTCTCCGCTGGGAGGGCAAAAAATCTGTAGGATGCTACTTTGTGGCTGGACTTCATGCCCCCATCTACGTGAACACCACAACCCTTCGGCCTCTCCCTGCCAACCTTCAACTCTCCCTAAACCCTGAACCCAACAGCACCCTTAAACCCCTCAAAGGCAACAACGATCTGATGCCTAAACCCTCAACCCCCTAACGACCCTGAACCTTGATAACCCTCAACCCTCGATTGACTGTAGCTGAGCACCCAGCCAAAGGCTCGACCCCTAAACCCTAAACCCTAAACCCTACTTAAAGGTTCACGGTACTTACTAACCAATTATAACTGTACTTATAACCCTACTTATAGTACCCCTAAAAGGCCTTATAGGGGTTATCCCAATTATAAGTAGGGTTATAAGCCCAGCTATAAGTGGTTAGTAAGTACCATGAACCTCCAAGTAAACCCTAAACCCTAAACCCTAAACCCTATATGCCCCAAAGCCGCGGGATCCTTTTCCATCTTTCTAGATGTCGGCTGGGGTTGGCTTGTCTCTTGGGCACCACCGTGACCCAAATGACTATCACAAGCCCTGCTTCGTTACATGCGAGGTTCTTGTTGGGACCGGTAAGCTGCTAACTTAACCCTAAGTTCTACTAACAGTCCGCAATAGGGATTCTAACAAGGGGTACTATAATCCCTATGAGTTCTTAAGGACTGTTAGCATAAGGGGGAACATCGCAGCCTGAAATCCTGAAAGCAAAAACCCACAATTTGGGGTGTGTCGGGTCGCCTCGAGGTCGCTCTGGATCAACTTGGTCCGGCCCGTGCTGGGCTCTGGCAGGAACATCTTGAATATCCTCCGGGGTATTGTATTGGGGTTTAGGGTTTAGGGTTTTAGGGGTTTAGGAAGTTGGTAGCTTTAGAACAGTGAAGTATCCGAAGCACTAGAACCCCGAACCCTGTAATTCTAAAAGATCCTAAGCCACGGGAGGGCGAAACGCATGAAAGCGCCTCGTGTGAGTGGTCTCATGCTGTTTCCAATGCAAAAGGGCTTCGGCCTGGGCTGTGCGATTTTTGCCGCAAGCCTATAGCCACCGGGAACCACCCTTTGCGTGCAACACGGTCCGAACCAACCCGGAAACTTCTAGGTCTCCTCTTCAGCTCCCGCTTTGACAGGCCCTCGATGCCGCTGTCCACACTCCGTGCGATGAATGTCTCCTGGTTCCGTAGGCAAGGCCAACATGTTTGTTGGGTTTAGGGTTTAGGGTTTAGGGTTTAGGGTTTAGGGTTTGGGGTTTGGGGTTTAGGGTTTAGGGTTTAGGGTTCCGAACTGGGTTTTGAAGCTCGGGAGTGTTCGATGGATGCATGGGGGTTCAGAAACTGAAAGGCCTGGGACTCTGGGAACTCGCGCACACCAAAGCGAATCGAAAAACGATTGCGAGACCCCAAACATCTACAACAGCGGACCTTCAGAGTCGGTTGCAATCATTAAACCATCCCAAAACCTTACGCCTCTGGACGACTAAGCGCTCGCATGTCTAAGACTACCCGAAGCCCACCTCATCCAGCTGCTCATCCTTGAACTTCTGCAAGCTCTTCCAGAAGTCTGAGGCAATCAAGGCTTATTCTTCAGGTTTCTTTAAGCTTAGGGCTGGGCTTGGGGTTCAAGGCTGAGTCTGGAGCAGTCTTCCCGTAAGCCCAAAAAGACCTCAACCTACATGGGTGGTCGTCAAAATTATGATCCCTTTTTGGGGTACCCTAAATATTAGGTGCCGTATTATAATAGGGACCCAAAAAGGGACCATAATTTTGACAGCCACCCACATAAGATGGGGTTGAAAGGATCGGGAGTAGGGCGAAGGGCAAGGCTGGGGAATGGCGATTTTGCCGAGGCACCATGGCTTACCTAAACCCTAAACCCTAAACCCTAGACCCTAAACCCTAAACCCTAAACCCTAAACCCTAAACCCTAAACCCTAAACCCTAAACCCATAGCCTCATGAATCTCGATGCAGAGCCAGAATGTGCGACCAAGTGCGTTGCAGGGCTGCGAAGCCACTGTGACCAGGGTTGAGGAACTGGGTGCTTCGGGCATACGTCCTAACCAGCGCACCTCGGAGCCGACAGGCCTTAAGCCCCACCTGCTCTTACGTGCGCGCTGCTTGTTGCTTGTCCCGAGAACTGGACTCCATAGGGAGTCTACTGCCCCGAAAACGTTAAAGGGCTACAGTCTCAGCCAGTCAGCTTTGGACTAGGAAAGGTCCCCACAGCCTGAACACTGAAGCTTTTGGACCTACTAAAATTGAAGGAAACACTTGGGCCGTGCCTCTACAGGAAAACAAGGAACCCTTCCATTCTTGGGGACTCGACAAGGCATATACAGTGATGTCTCTTTATGTATATATACATGTGTACATAATATGTACATGGGTAGTTCTCTACATTAGGGTCCGTTTTGGGGATCCATTTCTAAATGGTGCCGCTTTACAATGGATACCCAAAACGGGACCCAAGCTTGGAAACTACCCACATATGTATGTCAACCTATGTACACAAAGATTTGGTTGTGCATCCTTAGACCGGCCCTCGCGACTTCCCTGTGGCCTCCCTGAAGGGTTCTTTCTGGTTTTCCCTACGCCCCTGAAGGCCGCCTCCGAAGGTGTCGTAGCTGTTGAGCAGGGAAGCCCCAAATGCCTCAATGAAGGTTCTCAGGATTCTCGCGGTTCGAGTTCAGGCTTCAGGGATTTCGGGCTTAGGGCTACGGGTTTTCAGAGGGTTTCAGTTAGAACTGATGATTCAGAGTGTAGGGCCTGGGGCAACTTGGGGGTTAGGGAGCCCCTAAACCCCAAACCCTAAACCCTAAACCCTAAACCAATCTAGACCCCAAAGCCTAAACCCTACACTGAGGCTCGGCGCCTGGTCGAGAGCCCAAAGCCTTTCAACACCCCCAACCTGTATCCAAGAGTGGGGATTCGAGTCCTCAGTGCTCCCTTGTGGTCCCTTTATGAATGCACCATCATAACCTCCCGAAACCCTATTCTATCATCAAGGTCCCTATATTACATCCCCATCTCCACAAAGCCCAGACGGCCCACATACAGCCTACTCTGGACCAGCAAAAGGTGAAACGAAGAGCATCCAGAGCCAAAATAGAAAACGCGATTGGGGTGCGCTCTGCCAAGCGATCCAGAAGAAGAACAGAACC
This sequence comes from Symbiodinium natans, assembly GCA_905221605.1. Lineage (NCBI taxonomy): Eukaryota > Dinophyceae > Suessiales > Symbiodiniaceae > Symbiodinium > Symbiodinium natans. Next base: position 932,611 of record CAJNDS010002757.1, on the reverse strand, counting down.
CCAAACCCGAAAGCCTGTATTCTACAACTTCATAATCACGACTCGATGATTGCTCAGGAAGCTGTAGTCCCTCACAGAAGATTCAAGGTTCGGGGTTTCAGAAGGTATCCCACGAATAAGTTCGAAAGGGAGCTGTGCCCTCGGCACTGCGGTATAGCGATGACTCCAGGCATTAATGACACAAAAACCTACATCTCACGCAAGCCCAAAGACACTGGAGCTCTCAGACCTACACATGCTGAAAGAGCCGTGCCTGCAGAATCTCGAAACCTTCCGGATCCAAATCCTGATGCTTGGTGCACCAGAGCACAGTAGGCAGGGGCATTCGCCCTAGACCGTAAAGTCTGAACCCACAACGCTTCCCCCGCAACTCCGAACCCGACACCCTAAACCCCAAACTCCACACCCGAACTCGAAACCCTAAACCCGATAAATTCCCAGAAGCAGCAACTCGAGGAAGGCTGAGCAGTTTCCAAACTCTGGCTGGCTACTAACAACAAGCGGCTTCAATCCTGCAATGAATCCCCAAACCGAGATGGCCTAACCCCCCGTCCAGAGCTGAGGGTTCATGAGGCTTCAGGGTTGACCTATCCTCCCCCCCCCCCCCCCCCGGCAAAAACAAAAAACACTCAAATCCGAGAAGCCCCATGTAAGCCCCATGAACCCCCCTTAACTGCTCCAAAACACACAGCCGCCCCACCCAACCCACTTGTCCACTCCTGGAAGGTGAACTCGTCCTTGTCCCCCGAGATCTCCTCCCAGAGCTGCTTGACGCTGCCAGAGTACCTGGACAAACAGACGCCCAGCAGCACACGGGGGGGGGGGGGTTGGGGGGGGTGGGGGGGGTGGGGGGGGTGGGGGGGGTGGGGGGGTTGGGGGGGTTTGGGGGGTTGGGGTGGTTGGGGGGGGTTGGGGGGTGTGGGGTGTGGGTTGGGGGCTTGGGCTTCAGGGCTTGGGGTTTTAGGGTTTGGTGTTAGCACGAAGGGCTTCTTGTAGTTTAAGGGTCGGCGCTTCCCTTCGCAACAAAGGCTTGAGGCGGGCACAAAGAGTTCCCTTCAGATCTCCACTTGTTTTGGGGTTGAGGCTTCATGGTCAAGGGTTAAGGGCTTTGGGTGAAGGGCTTTGGGGCATCAGCAACTCTTGGGCGGGTGTGCGGCCCGGGCTGGCCGGTTGTGAAATATTGTTGGTGTAGGGCACCAGGAAGGGCCTGTAGTTCTGGGTGCTCCAAGTCGCTCACAGCACATGGCCATGCGATGACAAACAATGCGGCAGCGCCATGGAGTACATTATGACAGGACTCGAAACCCTCTGAACCCAAAAATTCCTGAATCCTCACGGCTGCTCCTCAATCACAAGAAGCTGGGTCACCCTCCCGTCCGCTCGATCGCCATGACGAACTGCATAAAGGACTGGCGCCCGGTGCCTTAAGGAATGAAGTGAGCCCGGATTGCAGAACCCCAAAGCCTCCAGCCTCACCCCCCCCCCCCCCCCGCCCCTCGCCGAACCCCCTCCCTGAGGCTGCCGGCATTCCGGGTCGATCCGGTATCTCCAGGATCCAGCCTGCTTTGGGTTGAAGGTATGTAAACCCTACACCCTACAGCGCTAAGGGCAGGGATTGGGGACGCACAAAGGGAATTGCCCCCGATGCTGGACAACATTTGTGGCACCATTCGATACACATGTTCGTGCTTAGCCTTCCCTAAGCCCCCCAAGCTCCCTAAACCCTAAACCCTAAACCATATATAAACCCGAAACCCTAACCTAAACACGAACCCGAAAGCCTAAACCCTAAACCTCGCCACAGCTTTGACAAGTACGTAGAGTTTGCTGGCAAAGGGCCTGACTTCATGCACCAGCACAAGCAAAAATAAAGAACGCAAAGGATCCATGACACATATATATATATATATATACATCTCATATATACATATACATACACAATATACATATTTGTATGTATGCATGTCTACGAGGATATTGTCAGAGTAGGAATGTCGCATAACGCAACCTCTTGCTAGGGGCGTGGCCAGACTTCCAGAGATGTTCACCAGCTGCCGGCGGTAGTCGTCCAGGCATTTGGGTCCTGAGCAATCCCCAAGCCAAAGGATCTACCAAAAAACCCCTAAACCCTAAACCCTATAACCCCATGAAGTGCTGGATTGTATACCCCCCCCCCCCCCCTCCCCACGCCTAGTGACCGTGTTTTAGGTCTCCCAGCTGCACACCAAGCAACGTCGTCAGCGTCTTTCTTTGTGCCCCAAAGAAGACCGAAAAAATCAAACCAAACAACACAACAAGTTTGTGGGGCTTGGTTTGTCGTTTTTAGAGTTCCAAGCAAAGTACGAACAAAGCCCTACACCCCTCTGCAGTGTGACGGCCGCGCTTCATATAGCGTAGTACATCGGAGCCTACCTAAGTCTGTTGTGTTTTTGGATTTGCAGATGTTCCTATGGCATTCTTACTTGATAAATTAAGCGTTTTGAATGAAATCGTGCTTACCTCGGCAGTGCTGAAATGGAAAGTTCTATGTAGTTCACATGTTGCTTGTATTCAATTAGTCGTGCAATTCGTCTTCAATTATTATTGGACTGTTCGATTGCGTACTTAGTTGATACTCTTTGCCGGGGAAACCTACGAACCCAAGCTTCTCCACAGATTCTCCCACCGTGACACACACAGGTCACGCACACACACAAACAAAAACGATATGAGAAAGTCGCTAAACCCACAGACCTGAACCCTTAGCAAGACATTGCCAAACCCAGGTCGAAAATGTACACCCAAACCCCTCCCCCCGTCCACAAAAATTCGAGACCTACACTCCAAACCCCGAACCCCAAAACCTCCCAAAATCCACAACCCAAAGCCCTTTCTGGCTTAAGGGTCTTTGCTTAGCGGAAGCTTTGCCCTGCCCCGCACACCCCTAGCAATTTCGGGGACGACACGAACCCTAAGAACGGGGTTAGGGTTTAGGGAGATTTAGGGTTCAGGGTTGGGGTTTGAGGTTTAGGGTTGCGCTCACACTCCCAATTCACCCAAACTCGATCCCGAAAACCTCATTTGAACCAAGGCGGCCAAGGGGTTCGGGCGCAATGGTGCCAGCCAACAAACACTAAACTCCCGCACCCTGCACACTAAACCCCCAAAACTCCTAAAACCTGCATCCTGAGCACAGCACCCTCGAACCTAACCTTCCTCTCGACTTCCTAGAACATGTACACTTCCCCCTGAACCCTAAACCCTAAACCCTAAACCCTAAATCCTAAATCCTAAATCCTGCACCCCAAAGTCCCAGAAGGGCCCCCCGCCGACTTGGAGGTCCAGCTCATTCTTCGATCTCATCTCCGCACCCTTGGGGGGGTTTAGGGTTTAGGGTTTAGGGTTTAGGGTTTAGGGTTTAGGGTTTAGGGTTTAGGGTTTGTGGGGGGGGGGGGGGGGGGGGGGGTGGGGGGGGGGGGGGGGGGGGGGGGGGGGGGGGGGGGGGGGGGGGGGGGGGGTGGGGGGGGGGTGGTCAGCGAAACGCGGGTTTGGGGGTTTCGGGGCTTAGTAGGGCTTAAGGGGCTTCATCTGTCTACTACTCGCTTCATATGAGTCAAGGGAGGGTTTAGGGTTTAGGGTTTAGGGCTTAGGGTTTAGGGTTTAGGGTTTAAGGTTTAGGGTTTAGGGTTTAGGGTTCAGGGTTTGCGGCTGCTCGGCGTTTAGGGGTGTGGGAGCCTTAGGGGCCTAGGGGCTCCGCGATCTGCAAGGGGGGGATAAAGGGTGTGGGGCTTAGGGTTTAGGGTTTAGGGTTTAGGGTTTAGGGTTTAGGGTTTAGGGTTTAGGGTTTAGGGTTTAGGGAGGCTTGGGCGGTTCGAGCCTCGGGGTAATTAAGGTTCAGGGTTTCCGGGGTTTGGGGCCGTTTAGGGTTTAGGGCTTATAAGCGTGTTGATTGGGAATCAAGAGGATTTGTGGGGGTTCATGCGGCTGTGGTTTCCTGGCTTAAAGGCCCCGCAACCTCAATTTGACTGCATGACCCTCGACCCTCTGAATCCGAAGCCTCGGGACTCTCGGGCTTGGTCTCTTCTTTGTGAGGGCTGCGGACGGAGCTGAGAGTTGGGTTTAGGGTTTAGGGTTTAGGGTTTAGGGTTTAGGGTTTAGGGTTTAGGGTTTAGGGTTTGGGGTTTGGGGTTTAGGGTTTAGGGTTTGGGTTTAGGGTTTAGGGTTTAGGGTTTAGGGTTGGTTGGACCGGAATGTCCTTGTTCTGGACGACTGATCCAAAGGTCCCGAGTCCACACCCGGGGGGGGGGGGGGGGGGCGGGGCCGTAAACGCTACACCCAAAAAAAACAAGAAGCCCAAATGAGCCCTGAACTGGTCTTCACCGAGAACAAGGGATGCCCTTTTTTGTGGGGTTCCGAAAACTATTACACATTTTTTGGGGTCATCCACGGCGCCTTTCACCAGCTTCCCTGCCTCGGGGGAAACAGGCCACTGAGCACCAGACCGCCCGCTTGCGCGCCCCGAGCTCTTCGGACCTTGGGCTTTTGAGGGCTTCGGGCGCAGAAACCCTTCCAAGTAGGGTTTAGGTTTTAGGGTTTAGGGTTTAGGGTTTAGGGTTTAGGGTTTAGTAAAGTTTAGGGTGTTTGATAAAGGAGGGCAAAGGAGGGCAGTGGGTGATACAGCTGCAGGGGATGAGATGATTCACAGGGAATGAGTCTTTCGGCCTTTCATGGTCGTCGAGCACTTGGGGGGTGGGTGGGTGGGTGGGGGGGGGGGGGGGGGGGGTAGTGTCAAAGGTGAAGCATGGCGGATATAATAGGGGGGGGGGGGGGGGTTTATTGAGAACGGGTATTTGGGTCGTTTATGTATACCACAGCTGCAAAAGGGTCTGAAGGGATAAGCTTGGAAATTATTCAGGTGCCATATTGGCATCATAGCATGGTAAGTCGAGGTAACGCATTTCATACAACAACGCCACGGGCTAAGGCCCTTGTCCACTCCCAACAAGGGTTTTGAGGGTGTTTACCACCAAAGAACATCAACCCCTAAACCTTGGGATGTTCTCCCTTATACTAACAGTCATGAATAGGGATTCTAGCACCCCCCCCCCCCCCTTTATGACAACCTACTAAGCCTCCCAACCAAAACCCGACAAGCCGAAGCTGGGTGCAGTGCCAGATGGCCAGCCGGGTCGGTCGGTACACAGCTGTTTCCTGAAGCTGTTCAGAGAACTATTAAGGAAACCTGAAAACCCAGGATTAGTGTTTAGGTTTCGACCTGCTACCTGAACCTAACACTCCCTCAAGGATCCTAAAGCCCATCATGTTCAGCAAAAAACAGAGGCCGTATTTCAATCCTAAGGGCTGCCATCATACGGGAGAGCTTGACACAGACCGCTGTGTATCATGTACAAACTCTGCCCACAAACTGTACCCAAAACCTGAACCCTAATCACGCTAGACCTCTACTCGTTAAACTCTATACACTGCCAGGCCTTTTGGACCCAAAGAGCCCCAAAAGCACCCAAAAGCCTGCAACAAGCCTGCTACCCTAAACCCGAATGCTTTACGGGTCTAGGGTTGAGGGTTAAACCCTAAACCCCGAACCCTACACCCTAAACCCTAAACCCTAAACCCTAAACCCTAAACCCTAAACCCTAAACCCTAAACCCTAAACCCTAAACCCTAAACCTAAACCCTAGACGCGAACCCTCGGCACTCGGCCTCGTCGCCGAGGCCAGACTGCGAGCGGTTTACCGACGAGTTCCTGGGCTTCTCATGTCTTATAGGGCCTTGCAAAATGTTTAGGGTTTAGGGCTTAGGGTTTATAGGGTTTAGGGTTTAGGGCTGGTCTTGGGGGTTACAACAGTATAATTGCAAAGGGACCATAAGGGAATCTTATTAGTAATTATTCCGACCCCTAGATTAACCCACAAAAGCCCTCAACCTCAACCCTCAACTCTGCCAGGACGAGCTATTAGAGCCCTTGAAGGGGTTGAGTGGTTGGTTTAGGGTTTAGGGTTTAGGGTTTAGGGTTTAGGGTTTAGGGTTTAGGGTTTAGGGTTTAGGGTTTAGGGTTTAGGGTTTAGGGTTTAGGGTTTAGGGTTTAGGGTTTAGGGTTTAGGGTTTATGGCGATGATAATGCCTAGTGGCCCATCCTGGTAAGCAGCCCTCAAGCCCAACAGCCCAAAGCCGCCCCAAGAGGCTAAACTCTCAGCAGGTGGGGGCTGCAAGAAGTTGCCTTTTGCGAAGGGTCCGCACGCAAGGGTGCGACGTCCTAACATAGGCGCCCGAAGAATTAGAATAGGGTTTTGGGATGGTTTTGGGGGTTAATTACACATGGACCTAAGGGAGTACGATTAGTAAATATTTCGACCCCTACTCCGCTGGCAACCTCCGTGATCGAGCCGACCTCGCCATGGGCACCACAACCGGCCTTGCTCCCTCGAGGTCTCACCTTCTCAAAAAATGCCCAGCCCGACATGTCAAGAGACGCTGCTGTAGCAAAGCCTCTCTTTAATTTGTGCCCATCAATCAGCCCCTAAACCCCCACAAGCCCAATAGTGCCCTGAAATCCATGACTTCCACATCAAGAGTCGATGCTGCGCGCGAGGACGCGTGCGATGCTGGGCGCCTCCAGCTGGCAAGACGACTTACGGGAGTTTGAGGTTCAGGGTCTTAGGGGGTTTTAGAGTTTGTTGGGTTGCAACTCTTTTTTCTTTTTCTTTTTTTTTTTGGGGGGGGGGGGGGGGGTTCGGGGCTTGGAGCTTAAAGATTATGCCGGTTAAAGAAATGGGCTGTAAACTGGAAAGCCCCCAATTAAAGTCAGGGGAGGCCTTGCCCAGTTTGGGTAATTGCACCACCATGGCCCAGATCATAGCCATAATATCCTAAAACACTTTACCATATAGAAAATAAGGTGCAATTATCCAAAATGGACAAGGTAATGGGTCGCCAGTTTGGGTTATTACATCACCGTGAACATATATTGGCCATATAATCACAACTAGTAGCTCATTATCCTTAAAATACTCTATCTCATCCTATTTATCAGGTGATGTAACATCCCGAAATGGGCAAGGTTAGGTTTGTTCATTTTATGGGGCATAGTATGGGGTGTTGGGGGTTTTCTTTCAATAATGATTTAATAATGAAATTAGATTATTATTGGTGTTCTGCTTATAACAATTGGCATTCTTTTAAACGTTTCTCCAAATAACTTTTCCTCTGGTTGACGTCTTTTATATATTTGTCGTCTGCTGAAGATTTGTTGATTGATTTTTCCATTTCCTTTATCAATGCTTCAACTTTTAATAGCAATGAATATTGATTTTCTGCAAATTCATTTCTTAAGTTTTCCATTTCTGCTTCAATATGTGAAGTATTTTCTTTGTATATGCTTTTACTCGGGTCTTTTCCGGTCACGATATCATGCATCGTTTTTAACATATACTCTACTATATATTTTAATCTTTAAAACTTTTGAAACTTTGTATTAATAATATTTTCCCAAGAAAACCCCCTGCACTCATTCCTTCCCTTTAAGTCTAGATTTCTCATTATTATTTAAACAAGCCCTACATGTTTTATTGTATACCCTCATATAATGCTTACTTACAAACTCATCTACATATTTTACTTGTTTACATGCTTTACATTGCATGTACTGTGTTTTACAATCACTACCTGTAGGAAACTCAACAGAAATATTATCATCTAATTCACTCATTATTATTAGATGATAATATTATGAATAGGTTTTCGTCTCTTCGTTATACTTTATATTGTAATAGTCAAGGGTTGTTTGTTTTGGTTGCAAAATTTCCTTGTTATTCAGTTTAGTCAAATATGTATTCTTCTTGTTTTCATACGTTGCGTCAACTGGCGTTCTGTTAAAGTTTCTCGTAGACCTTTCATTTAACAATTTCTCAATCCTCTCCAGTCTCAAGATGACATCTTGCTTGAAGTCAGGTTTATCACCCATATACTTATATATACATTAAGTTTTTAAATAAAAACTTTTATAATAAAACTTTTATATTAAAATTTTCATAAACTGAATTATGAAAATTCTAAATTCCAAACTAATTAGGGATATATCTTATGTATATCCGAATTATGTAAGTGTTCCAAGATACTTCCCTTTCTCTTGCTCACTTACGATGTCTGGGACTTATGCAATCACACGGGAGCAATGGGCACATATTCGGGGTGTTCATCCTGTTTCATTTCTTTCCGGGGGAAATCAAAAGATGCGAGGAACGAGACTCGCATGGCTGTGCGACGCGTCGGCTGACGCCTCGCGAGGTTTCGCGACTATACAACTGTCAATATATATTAGAAAAATATTTTTTAAATATTAATCCAATAAATTCATGTTGTTTTGTTTTAACTGTGATACATCTTTATCAATTCTTTCTACATCTGTCTCTAATTTAAATATCCTTTCTTGATTTTCTTCGGGTGTAGGCTTCCGACCTATTCCAAAACCTGTGTCGCAAATTTCAACACTACCTAACTGACTGTTTTGTTTAAACGCGTCATTACCGTCAGGTGTTGCTCCACGCCCATTTCCAATTCTCCACGAACTCCTATCTTCCACTTGATTAACGACAACGTTACCGTCTTTATCAGTCGTTGTTTTAGTTTCTTTATGAAAGACTTTTTTACCACATCTGCAAAAATTGCAATTAACACTTCCCTTTTCAATGTTAATATTTCCTTTGTCCTCTTTATCACTCATATTTTTAAATGTTAGAAATTTATTTTTTCTTTAATTTTAAATATTGCAAAATCCCTTTACATATTTCCAACACCGAGTAGCAACACCTACGATATCTAGGCGTTGTTATTATTATCTGTTCTATTTCTTCAAGGTTGTCAATGACATCAATGCAATCACCGTAATTCATATATTATAACATATAATTTTTCTAACTAATATTAATAATGAACGAGAATGTTCCGACGGTAGAACCAATTGATATACCCAAGTATCAGTTCAAAAACAGCAAGTATGAGATGATGCCATCCTTACCAGCGAGAATGTTGGCTGTGGCTTCCAGTACAGGCGGTAAAACAGTTTTGATACAGAACTTAATATTGAAGATTTACCGCAATAGCTTTGAGAGAATCTATATATTCAGCCCTAGTGTAGATGTGGACGACACGTGGAACGCAGTGAAGAAGTACATAAAGGATGTAATGAAAGTGGACTCGGAAAAGGAACAGATATATTTCAATCATTACGACGCAACTGCCTTACAGAAAATAATAGACACCCAACACAAGGTAATAGAGTTCCAGAAGAAGAACAAAGACAAGGATTTATTCAGTATACTAATAGTCATTGATGATTTCGCGGACGACCCAAAATTTGTAAGGTACTCAAGTATCTTGCACGGATTGTTCACAAGAGGTAGACATAACGCAATTTCAGTGATACTGTCCACTCAGAAGTACAACGTGCTAGCTCCAATAATTAGGCTCAATGCGTCTGCGCTGTTTGTGTTCAGACTCAAGAACATGAATGAAGTCAATGCATTTTTAGAAGAGAATAGCGCGCTGGTAAACAAGCAACAGTTATATGAAATGTACCAACTGGCGATAAACGATGCTCCATATAGCTTCTTGTACATAAACACGAATGCAAAAGATGCAAATAACATGTTCTACATCAGATTTGAGAAGGTCTTAAGGACTGATGAAGATGATTAATAATATCAAAATAATATTATTAATCATCAGAATAATGAGAAACTACAACAGTTAAACGGTAAGCATTTAGAAGAAGTACCGCAATATCCTTTGTTTTTGTTTTTCAACTGTTCTATTTCATCTTCTAACTTTTGTATTTTATCTGTTAAATCTTGGATAGTGTTAAATATAATTAAGTCTCCCTTTATCTTTTCTAATTGTTCATTGAGTTTCTTTTCTATTTGTTCATCAATATTAACCATTATATATTATTATTTAGATTTTAATGTTTACTTTTCGTTTTTGCTTTTGCCTTTGCTTTTGGTGATGCTTCACCTTTTAGTTTCTTAACTTCCTTTTCTAAATCTTCTACTTGCTTTTGTAATTGTTGCACACAACCCCAAAGCACAACTGCTGTTTTATTATATGCTAATAATTTCATACCATCATCATTATAATATACGATGTTGTCCCATTCAGAGGGCATTTTAGCGTCTTTTATATCATCTGCTATAAATCCAATATGACTTTTTTTGTCTTCATCATTGATAAAATTATATGTTTTCGGCTTGATATATTTGACTGCTTTATAACATTCTTTAATATTTGCTTCCTTAACATTTTCTTTTAATTTAGAGTCTGATGTTTCAGTTAAAGCAACGCATGTTAAATTTCCTCCAATATCAGCGTTATTAGTTGTAGTAAAGAAGCCGTAAACATCAACGCCTGTATTTGTTGCGTCTAATCTTGATAAATTGTTATTACTTAATCTAATCAATCCGTCATTATCTGGATTGTTAATTAATACTCTTTGTTGTCCTGATACATCAGTATTTGTAATTTCTAATTGCCCAACTAAAGTTACTTTCCCGTCTGTAAGTTGAATTTCTGGCGTTGATGATTCCAATCCTATTGTTAAATTCATTTCTCCCGCTGTGTCTCCATTTCTGATATATAACTTATATTGAGTGTCCAAAACTTCCTTTAATTCACTACTATTTTGAAACATAAAACGCCCCCAACTAATAACATCTGCTTCGCCAACGATATTACCTATACTATTGAATGTTTGATTATTTGTAACTGCTCTATTAATGGTAATTCCGTTAGTGTCATTTAACTGCAATGCTATAGTCCCTGTTGTAGGGTCGGTTGTTCTATCAGACTGTAAGGAAAAGTTGATTTCTTCTGTTGATACGACATTTAATGAATTGTTAACGTCTGCTCTTTGAAATATTCTTCCATCAGTGCTTAATAATTGTTGTCCTAAAAATGTTGCGTCATTTTCTACTCTTGTCTCATTAAAATTACTTATACCGCCTACTGTTAAATGATATGAAAAATTATACTGTCTTCCTATTCCCACTGTTGCTGTTGTTTGACTTCCTATTCTTAAACGATAATCACCTCCTGTGTCGTGTAAAATCATTTCCGTTCCATTTGCTGGATTGCTCGGGTTCATACATCTGAAATTTCTGTTTCTAAATTCAAAAACTCCCTGTGTGTCTCTAACTCTTAAATTATAATTAGCATCTCCACTATTTCTGAACATATCTATCCCTGCTGTCGGTAGTTGAATATCTCCTGTGTTATTTGTTAAATCTATATTATTATCTACTCTTAAATTCTGTCTAATAATAGCACTATCTACAACATCTAATGTATAACCTCCTGTTAATGTATTTGATGCTGTATCTACTAATAGTGAATGCGATTTAACATACTGATTAGAATTACTATTTAAGTTTAAAATTCTTCCAGTGTCTCCAACTGAATTATAACAGTCAATACTATCATTATTAAAAGTAATGTAATTGTCAGTATTTCTAACTGTAAATGATAAACTAGCATCTGCTGTATTTTCTACTACTAAACCACCAGTTGGTACTGCTATTTTACCACTCATTTTATAACCTGCATTATTATTAGATAAATCAAGTTGTTTAATAGCATCATCTGATGTATTATTACAAAATATTTTATCTCCTTGTAAAGTTATATAACTTGTAGCGTTTTTAAATTCTGCTAATACTTTATCACCTCCTCCCGTTTGATTGCTAAATAATAAACCTGCTACTGGACTTATATTTATAGTTGAATTATTTAATGTTAAACCGCTATGAATAACTGTAGGGGCACTACAATCAATGATAGGATTTGTACGAAATCTATTTGTAAAATCTGATTTTGGAACTCGTAAGTCTAATAGATTGTCAATTTCTGTATCTGTGTAACCACCACCTGCTCCTACTAATCCATCTACCTCTGTTTTAGTATAATAATTGTTTCCTAACTGCGTGTTAGTCTGGTAATTCGTTGATAAATTTGTATCTATTTCGGATTTATTATAGTAATTAACGGCTAGTTGGGCATTGGTTTGGTAATTAGTAGATAAGTTTGTATCAATTTGTGTTGATGTATAATAATTACTAAATGTTGCATCAATTTCTGTTTTATTATAAAAATTAGTGGCTAATACTGTATTAGTTTGATAATTATTAGTTAAATCAGTATTAATAGCATTAATATTATTAAAGTTTTGCAGTTGCTTGGTGTTCAGAACATCAATAGCATCGGTGTTTGCTTGTATATCTGCAGAGTTTGCTGTGTTGGTGTTTGTCAGTTCTGCCTTGGTTGCATACGTATCCGATATTTCACTTACGCCTGTTGAGGACGACAAATAGAACTTGTCTGCATAAATTGATGTAAGGTTGTTTAATGAAGCCATTATAAATATTAATACGTGAGAAATTAATATTTATATTGAAAATTTCTGTTTATAAACTTATCAGTCAAGAACTGTTGAGGCACTTTCACTTAGCTCAAATATATGTTCTGACACGGCTGTTATGAAAACTCTTTCAATTCCTAATGCAAAATTTGCGTTAGCTCCTTTGATTTTAAAAGTGATTAAGCTTCCCATTTTCGTGTTAGTTCCTGTAAAATTCATATCTGGTTGCTTGTCAAAGTTAATTCCTCCAATAAATTTATCATTAGCGTATCTATAAATGTCAATTGAAAAGCCATCGTAATAAGGGCTCATTACATTAACCGCCCGACGAAGGAAATACATGAATTCACTAATGCTAGAAATTTCTTGTTCGGGGAATTTCTTGTTAGCTATCTGTATTTGTGCTGAAATTTGTTTGTCGGAATCAATGACACCTTCTAAATTATCAATAGTTACCGCCATAGGGTGGAAAAAGTAGTTCCACCTCTTCCTGTCATAATTACCTGCTGTGCTATCATTATCAATATTACTGTTGCTGAAGGTGAAGAACATCTGAGACAACCGAGTTGAAGATTTAACGATGTTCATATTTATCTCTGTATTTCCTGCTGTGAAGGTTTGTGAAAATGAATGATAAGCCGGATAAACCATACGAAGCCTACCCCCTTTCAATAAATGTGAAACTATGTTATTGTTAACGGTATTGTCCACCTGTATCAATTCACATCTTAAAATAGCATTCTGAATAGCCCAACTTGTGGTAGTATTGCGCGTTGTAAAATATAAGCCGGTTTCATCGTCTTCTGCTTGTGTTCCTGCTACTGTTGCTGAAGGTCGGACGACTGGTTCGCCTGCATCTGAAACAATTTCAAAAATAAATTCAAGTGGACAATATCTGATTGGTGGATAATATCCAGATTGAACAAATCCACAAACGGGCTTGTGTCCCATTCTTACGAACTTACCCTGTTCAATTCCGGTAGTATTAATTCGCGTTAGTTTTGGCACAACGACGCCTCGATTATTTGCTCCTGTTGTTGCTGTTGCACTATGACTTTCAATGTTATAAGCAAACAATCTATTAATTCTACTGTCATATCTTGTCAGACAACCTTCTTGAATATCGTCTAAATTTCTGACTTCTTCGCTTTTGAACGATTTCATTTCTTCGCACACTTGGTTGTAATTGTCAATGTCGTTTAACTGTTGTCCTGCCCCATTACATCTGTATCTTGTGAAAAATGCGTGGCTCTCACCTAAAGGGCGTAAATATTGTCCGGCAGTGGTGGATGTATTAACAACGTCAAAGAATAAACAAACACTGGACAAATCAATATAGTTGTTATCTTCACCTGTGATGACAAACTTTAAATATTTATTTCCATTACTACTACTGAAGATGTTTCCAGATACACTAGGGAAGTGGACTTGTTTTCTATCAGTGATATACGCGGCTGATTCAGGTAATCCGAACTGGAGGCTATTTATCATATTGTCGTTACTCTCTGCAAGAACTAAATCCATTTTATATATATTATTTAGATTTTTTATTATTACTATATTTTTTATGGCTATTTAAAACATTATTATGTTTACTCTGTTTGTCGCTCGGTGGTAATATTGTAGTCTCTTCGTGTTTCTCAACTATTTCTCTTATTGTGTCGTATCCTGAGTGACTCAACTTCTTGTTCAACTTGGCTTTAAACTGTAGACTCTCTGATGGCTTACCTACTCTGTTAGGTTCTTTTATATGTCTTGGTTTATTAAACATCATATTAATTTTACTGATATTTTTATACTTCGCCTGCCGGTAAAGACTCATCAACCCCATCAAATGCACTCATGTCATGGTTTTTTAACGGATTGAGTGAGTCTGTATAGACATTTACCGCTCCACCATCAAAAGCACTAACGACATCTCCAACTTTTCTAAATCTTTTGTGTTGTTCTGTATTTGGCTTGAATCCCATACTGAAGGTGGGGCTGTTATAGGTTCGTGTCTTCAAATTCCTGTCTGGAAAATCTTTCGCCAGCTGTAAGGCTACGACCCCTGCCTGACTATGTCCCACCACTGTGTCTATTTGAGGATTATTTTTTAATACATGTTCTGCTTGTAAGTATCTCTCCATATCACGAACTCCACCTAAAACACCAAATGGCAACTTCGTTAAATTTTCAAGCCAGTTAGTAGCACTCACCGTACCACCGATGTACATTTTGTTTCCCTTAACATAAATTTTATTGTCTTTATCGTAAGCCATCTTAATGCCCTGTGAGTTTGAAATCTTGTTGTTATCGTCAAGCATCTTGTTTAACTGTTGTTCTATTTTCATTGTATATAAATAAGATTATAAAAATATTTTATCAGTAATATATATTAATATGAGTTCTAGACCATCAACTTATAAAAAAGTGTACGTCAATTCCAAATACAGAGTTTCCGACAGTAGGTCAACATCGGATTTCAAAATAGAACTACAAGACACCTTTGAAATACCCGAAAATACCATTATGCAAGTGCACGAGGTGGCTATACCTAATGCTTGGTATTCCATCAACACAAATAATCAGAACCTGTACTTTAGACATCAAATATTGCCACCTGCTACGCCACAAGGAATAACATACAGAAGAATAGAAATACCCGTAGGAAACTACACCGCACCAGAACTAGCCACCGCAATACAAGCACAACTAAATACCTTCTTTGACAGCGGGGGTCGGACTGATTCATATTCTGCTATATACGACACCTTAACCAATAAAATAATAATATCATCTAACTATAGCGAAGTTGTATTTATACCCTTGACTGATGCAGACGTGCCACCTGTTGCTGGTTCGTTCTCTAACAGCGTTGACGTTAGTAACCTTAACTCAATAAATGAGGTGTTAGGTTTCACTACAACAGTTGGTGACGCATTCACTTCGTCTGCCCCTTGGACAACTGGTTTCATTAACTTATTGACTTATCCTGATGTTTACATTTCCTGTCCAGAGTTATCAAATAATAATTTCCACAGTCCATCTGCATTTTCAAACGCGGTGATCAAAAAGATACCTGTAAATGCTCCCTTTGCTGGGATTATTAGCGACAGTTATGGAATAACAGAATATGATTATATAAATGTATCCAAAAGAAACATCAAAAGGTTGACATTCAGAATAACGGATGGGGCTGGCAACGTTATAGATTTAAACAACGTCCATATCACATTTAGTCTCCTCTTTCATAATCGTGATATGGATTGAAATTAAATGGAAAATATATAGAATATTATATATATGAGTGAAGAAAACAATGATATGGTAACCGTTGCTCCTAAACCAGAAGAGACTAAAAGCACTGAAGATAAACTAACACCTGAACCAAACGAGGAAACCAAGTCAGAACCCCCAAAACCTACCAGAGTGAAAATCACAGAGGTAGCAAAACAAAAAACAGAGTGTGATGACTGTCACAAGACGCTTTCAATGAAAACGCTAAGGTATTCTCACCCTGAGAAATGTGAAGGTAAACCGAGCGACATAACAACCAAGCCTGTTAGAAAGAACAACGTGAAACCAAAAGTAAAGGCTGTACCAATCAAGACCCAGCACGCAGAAGAAGTGGAACAATATGAAGCACCACCTAGTAGGGTTGCTAAAGCACCGCCGCCTGTGTCAAAGTCAATGCCCCCACCACCGCCACCAAATATGAATCCTTATGACAATTTAACTCAAGCGCAACTCATTCAATTACAAATGAGAACTATGAACCAAGAAATAATGAAAAGAAGACAAGAAAAAGCCAACGTATTGTCAAAGGCAATGTTTCAACCAAGAAGTAAAAAATCTAGGTAAATAATATATAGATATGGTACTTTACAATAAATACAAGTTCAGACAACAAAAGAAACAACACAAGAGAAAGTCATTAGACAACCCAGTTGTTAATGAAGCCTCGGAGTTAAACTTCCACAAGCCTAACATTGACTACTTGTTGAATTTAAAAAAAGAAATGGACGCACGTGAAGCCAGAGTTGCTAATCTGGCTATGAAGCGAAGATTGTTAGAGGGACAAATGAAGGATAATTATACAATTGAAATTGACAGGTTAAAATCAGAAATGCACAACCCAAGGATACCAGAAACGTCACTGGCTCACATGCGGAACAGAGTCAAAACTTTAGAAACATTAAGTGAATCAATTTTTAATTAACTTTTTCTATATAAGTATATAAATTCATATGGCAGGTAATAAATCACAAATCCAATTTCATAGGAGGTCAAGATACGAAGACATTTTAGAACTAGTAAACGACAACGAGGAAGCATTGAAACCCTTTCCAAATCGCGACGCAGTTTTTTTATAAGGCAAGTAACAAAGGTTCATATTTTGATGGTAAAGATCATATAGACAAACTTCGTGTAGAGCAAAGCAGAATAAATGAGCGAGAAATACGAGACAGAATGATGAGACAATACGCAACAGATAACAATATGACCCACAGGGCTTTGTGGGATGTCGGTGCAGGTGCAGGTGGACGTGATGTAGAAATGTTCAACATTGGTACGCCTACTTTCTTAGACGAATTTGGTAACGACTTAGAAGCAATGGAAGTAGACGAAGGAGCACAGCACCGTGCACAAACAGTGAGCACAATAGCTACGGTTGAACAAGCAAGACAAGCGAACCAAGAACAAATAGCACAAGCACATCAACAACAAATACAGCAGGAACAACAGCAAGGCGAAGGAGTTTTAAGAAGTCTAGGAAGCGGAGCATTAAGAGTCGCAGGGAACACAGCAGGTAACATGATGCAAGGTATGGATTTATCAACGGCATCTGTAGCAGGATTATCGCAGGAAATGTTACAAGCACTAGCAGGGTCAATTATGCGAAGAGTATCACCTCAACAAGATGCCTCTTTAGATCCAATACCTAATATGCAATATTTACAACCTCACCAGCCAAATGTGGGCGCTACTCAACAGGCTTTACCGCCATATAACCCGAATGAACCAGTACAGAGACGAAGCACCGCGGCACGTTCGTTTGCTCGTGCACAATCACCAGAGAAAAAGGCAAGAGCAAAAGCATCAACGCCTACACCAAATGTTACAGTAGGTGGTTCATCGTCAAGTTCTAGCATGCCAGCCTTACCACCATTGCAACCACAGCAAGCAGACGATGAAGCGACATCACCAAAGCGAGATGTCAAGAAGCCACATTTAAAAGAAGGGGCGGGAGAGTTGAAACTACCAGCACCAAGTAAAATCGGTGTCGTGCAACTAAAGAGAATATTTGATGAAGCCAACGAAAGAGAAACAATTCCGAAAAGTACCTACAAGACATTCGTGACTACAAACAACAGAAGAATTAAAGCACTAAGTGAAGGCGACAAGGAATTTGCAAAGGAATTACTCGCGGAGTTAAAAGATTTGTACAGGAAAAGGATATATTCAAAATAAAATCAAAAACAAAAGTGTAAAATAAAAACTAACTAACTAATTTTTATTTTGCACTTCTATTGCAATAATCACACCAAGCCTCGCAATTGTCAAGCTCATGAGCAACCGAGTTGTCTTTTCGCTGTGCCGTTATGGTATTGGTGAGATATCCATTTTTGACTTCAAACTCAAACCGACAACCACAATTACAACAATTACCGTTGATTCTTTTAATAAACCAGTCTGGAGTAACATATTTTTTTGAATTTATCTTTCTACCAGCCTTTTCGTCTTGTAGTTTGTAGTTTCTGATTTTGTTGTTTATGTATCGGTTTAGATTTTCTTCTGTGAGTTCTGTTTTATCCGTTTCACTCTCATAAAATAACACATCATTAAAGTCGGTGCTTCTAGTCAAGGCGCACCATATCCACTCACGAGTCACCAAGTGCTTCTTATTCCACTCGTGTATTATGATCTTACCATTGATTGAAGCACCTTGCGCAGAATGGCACGTGGTACAATAATCGTATCTAAAATGCTTATCTAATGTTAACATATCCGTTGTATACTGTTCCTTTGACTTAACATCTTCCAGTATCACTGTGTTACTGCTTATACTCAGTATTCTAAACCGATAGTTAACGTTGAATCTTTTACTTCCGAACTTCTTGTAGACTCTGCATATCAGTGTCTCACCCACTTCATACTTATTTTTCTTACCTATGTGTTTTCGTATCTGATTGGACACATACAGACACCTCATGTTTGTATAAGCTATATTATTATGCGATTGTGTTACATCGTCTGTTGTTTTAAAATATTTCCTTACGAAGTCATCAAGTGGAAGCTTATGTAGCCACATGTCGTCATACATATTATTTAATACTTGTCTGTTCTCATTTGCTTTAGAATCGTCTTTACCACCTAATCTCTTACAAACTGTTAACAAAATATTATATTTAAATATCTGATTTATACACTCATCTGCATATTCATCTGGTTTTCTGGTATTAGTCAAGTCTTCTATGGGCGGTAATTGCTTCGTGTCACCAGCCCCTATAATTATCTTATTAGGATGTTGATTAACAAACTGTCTGATTCTATTGAGCATATGTAAGCCATTCATAAAAATCTCATCAAAAACCACTACATCGTAGTCACTGTGGTCAAACTCTGGCAACTTCTCACCATCGCCTACAGGTACTGAAAAAAACTTATTGGTAGTCACCGCGTCATCGTCTATGTTTTGAGACAAGCTATTTTGTGGTACTACAAACAAAGTATTGTATCCTAATTTACTGAAATATTTGGCTATATGACTTTTACCTCCTCCAGCGTATTTACTTCTAATCATCAAAGGGTTATGTTTTATAATATCCTTTGCTATGGCCTCGGTGTCCCATTCATCTTTTACATGTCTGGTCTCATTCTTGTATACTGGTATGGGTATTAATTCATTAGGCTTCTGTTCTAATTTACCCCTTGGTTCTAAAGGCTGTTTGCCCTTCTCGTGTCTCCATCCGCCTATCTCTTCGTTAAAGTCTAGCCCCTTCTTTGCTCTCCTTAGGTGTTCCCTTCTGATTACAAAAGCATCGGTTTTGACACTCCAGACATCCACATTATTCTCCACTAGTTTTAAGTAATCTTGGTACATTTTAAAATTATGGTATTGTAATAATAGCTCCTTTATGTATATAAATCCGTTTCTTAAGGTGGCTCTATCTGATACAGTCAGACAGTAATATTTCTCCTCTAATTCCGTGTATACAGTTTTCCACGCATCTTCTTCTTCATCATCTTCTACTAATTCTGGTTTTTCTACAGATAATTTATTTATTCTACCTCCGACAAGTTTTTGATAATATAATGCTTCCCTCAAACCATTGAAGGTATAACTTTTAGATGATGTATTTGTACTCTTTTCCAGTAAACCGAAGTTGACATTTGCAATTAACTTTTTGGTTCTAATGTCCTCGGGTGCTCTGTCAGATATCTCGGTAGCCCACAGTTTATTGACAATCTTCTTGTAGTCAACAGTATAAACTCTAGAAGGTTCTTTATAATATAATATTTTGCATTTTTTATGTAAATGCTTTAAAAACTGTCCGTATACTAAGCAATAGGTTTTGTTGAAAAACATTGCCTCGCCATTACTCTTAACTAAGTATAAGGTCAGTGGGTGAAATGATTCTATTTTATATTCCTTCTTGTAAGGCTTCCACACATCAAATTGAGTAAACACTGGTATCTCGGTCATCTGATTAAATGCGTGTGTGAATGCCTTTCGGACATCTATCTCTACACAGGACTCTGTTGTAAAAAAGTATTTATCAAATTCTTGACGCTTTACAGAATATATATGATAATATTTATTTATCTCACCTGCTGGGTTTACGGTTTTACACTCCTGGAAGATTTGTATGTCTATCTCGTTATAGTAGGATTTATGCAAGGGGTTAAACAGTGCTTTATTGAAATCGCACATTGCTTTAGACATTCTATTATAAATATTCTCTGTCCTAACACAGATAGAACCATCAATGGAGTTTGTTACAAGGTTCTGCGTTTTGACCTTGTACTTGATGAGTCTTTTCTTGATATAAAAACGAAAATTCAACTCAGACACGATGCACCCACTGAACTTAACCTGTGGTTCATAACCTGCCTGTTTGGATTCATAAAACAACTTCGTTAAATCATTTCCGTCATATATTAGGGTATATTGGTCTTCCTCTGTGTGTTTTCTGATATCGTCCAAAGATGCTATCATTTTACACTCAACTGGTGTGGACTTCTCATTTAAATGGTAATCCGACGAAGCCTTCACGTAAATGTCATAATTGGAATTCTTTGGTAACATTTGCTTCAAGGAACTTAAATTATCATTCACCGTGTAAATGTGGTTGTTCTTGATTATTGCATACAGTGTTTGTATGTGATGGTCGCGCTTCTCTGGGTCGTACTGATACACCAGATTATTAAAAACATCATATACCCTAACTTGAATATTATAGTGTTCAAAAACCTTGGTCATATCGTCAAGACTAGCACCGTTGGTTGTGAAATCATCTTCTGTTTTATTTATGAGGTTTAAAATACTTTCTCTAGTTAATTTGTTCTTCTCTCTCTTCTTGTCACCCATAAGGGTATTTTTATAATAATCCGTTAAAGTATTAATCCAGCACAGGTTGTCTTGATAATGTTCAACTTTAATGGCTTCCTTTAGTGTCTCGTACTCTGGGTTCAAAGGAGTCTGAATATAATTATGATACATGCTCACATTAGTCGCATCTCTAAGGTTCTCGTGCTTTGGATTAAAATCTGAATCACCATCTACCCTATCAACTTCATATACTTTAACACAATCTATATAATCTATCACGAAGCCGATGACTCCCAATATGGACGGGTCTCTTTGTAAGTCCAATAGTAATTTTGTGAAAAGCCTCTTGTCGTACTCCCCAAACACTTTTCTACCAACAAGGTTTTCAACATACGATGTGGTGTTAACGCTTGCTGTTTGCCTTTTCGCTTCTACTGTAATCAATGGTACTAAAGGCTTACCTGCTTTGTCATAAAAATGCTGCTTTCTGTGTGCCGCTCCCGATTTGTATCTAAAAAAACGCCACATCATCTAATAGTTCATGTTTTTTCTAGGGTTGGTTCTTCCAGTTTCTTGTTCTTTCTTGTTCCTCCATTCTTTCGCCTAGACTGGGTTTATCCTTTGTTTGTCATAAATCTTATTGTATTCCTTTTCTGCCTTTCTTTGTCCTTTGGTGTCTTGGATGTGATATAAATTTTCTTATTAAATTGTCGGCTGTTGTAACTGAGCTATATTGCGTTCAAGAATATAAGTATTCTGCTTTTTCCTTGTTGTTTCTGACTTTTTCTTGGTTGCTTTGTTAAAGCGTTTTTCTTTTTGTAATTGTCGTACACTGCTTCTAAAAGCAGTGATATTTCTCTGTATGCTTTGGTATAAATTACAATATATATTAATTTTATAATAAAAAGATTTCTGTAAATATATTTTTCTGAAGACTTTTTTTAGACTGATTGAAAATCAAATAAGATTTAGTGTAAAGAAAAAGCACTTAAAGAAATATTAATTTATATTATAATAAATAGTGAAATGCAAAAACTGGGAAGATATGACAATAGAGGAAATCCGTGAACAACTGGCATTGTACATAGGCTGTATTATAATAAAAGACGTGAAGACAAAGAGATGTTTGAGAAAAAAAGGGCTTCCAGAGATAGGTATCTGGATAAGAAGAAAATGGAGAGAAATACTAGCGAAAAACGGTATAGATATAACAGTCGTGAAGTTGACACCAGCAAACAGAAGGCAGAAGCACTAGCAAATAAAAAGAAGGAACTAAATTACACATGAAAACTGCAAGGTGAGAACAGTGATATCCTTATGAAGGAGCCATAGAAGAAAATAATACTTTTTTGAAAAATCTGTGCGTTATTTTTCTTACTTATTTATATGAGCGAAAACAAAAAATAATTACTGATGGGATCTTTATTTATTTTGATAGCAGCGGTTTCGGCTCAGGCAAAGCAACCTTGAAAAAATGCCAAGGGCCACAGCACAAAACGCTTTACAATGGCTTATGTTGATTAAATTTTTCAGAAAATGTAGAAGAGGGGCTAAACGGAGAAACCAAGAGGTCAAATATTTTTTTGTAGCCCACAGCCGTATTTTGACTTTTCAACTTGGATGTGTTTTTCATATCTAAGCAACGACTTAGCACCAAAAGTTTAGAAATAGGTTTATGTGCGTTTGCATATTCCCTAAATAAGGCAACGCTACCATAAAAAGCCAAACAGCCACCAGATTTTTAGCAGGTCTCATGAGGGGAATTAAACAAATGGATAGAAAAAAACCACGCATGTATATTCCGGCTCTCTTTCATGAGGAAGGCAGTTTATACAGTAAACACATAAGGAGTATCTGAGTAGACGAAAAAATTGAGAATTCATAGAAACCGTGGACACCCAGCGTTGGCAGAACGCTTCATTAAAACCTAACAAAAGAAGTTATTCAAGCCGTTGAGCGGATAAGAAAAAAAGAGGTAAAGAAAAGATTCATGGGTGGTACCCGATTATAACTTTGAAATACTGTGACATAACAATAATAAAGCTTATACATTCATAGCCCTAAATCTGACTCCAAGGATTGCACGTTTACCAAAAATGAGTTGAAACGTAAAACTGATTTTAAGCATAAACGCACTCCGTAGCAGAAACATACCCTGAGATAGACGAAGCGAACAACCGTCAAGATAATGAGAAGAACGTATAAGCAGAAAGAACCATACATCACACGGACATTAAACAATTCCTAAAGCACTAGATTGAGAAAACTAGGACAAAAATATTGATCACATTTGGACGATGATAATAGGTCATACTTGCGACATGATTTGTTAGGTTTTCTTAGAAAACCCACCGTAAAGAATAACAACTTAAATGTATTTATCTATAGAATGTTCAGTGAACAAAACAGAGAAGAAATCAGTAACAATTCTTGGGTTATTGAAATAGAAACTTAATCAACAACAAAATAATGTGCACCATAATGCAATTTACACCGGGGGGGGGGGGGGGGCAAAAGAGGAAACTTGGGTCACTTAACCATTGTCTAATGATTGTGAAAAACAATGCAAATTTAATTACAAGAGTGCTAGACTGCACCACGCTACGAAGTTGCAAAAGTACTGTGTTATTGTTGTAGCATGAAAAATTTTACAATGCCGTTGAAGCGGTTTGAACAGATAAACCTTGGATTGAATGACTACAGAGGGGTGAGAAGGATTGTTTTGCTTGGTTGGAATAGATAAGAGCAAGAAACACACAATCGTCTTTTTACGGGAACCTAACCCATTCCACAATACCAAAACACTTCATAAAAGGTATTAAAAAAATGATATCCAAAAATTCTTACACGAAAAAAACCACCAGGAAATCAAGAAATTTACTAACAATTTATGCGCATAAGGATATATCAAATCGTTTTACACCAAGCTTCGTACCAGATAGTTGCAGAATACGATAAACATTTAAGAAGACTTTGATCCAAAACCAAAGTATTGAAACATTAATTTGCTTCACACATGAAATCCAGTAATCGATATAATTAAAAAAACATCTGTGATTATATCGCTGAACCAGAAGAGCAAAAACCAAGTTAAACCAACCCCAACTGTATTCAAAAAACCAAAAAAGAAGATCTAACTAAAACGAGAAACAGTAACTAGACCAAACCTCATCTTGGGTTTAAAGCGAGTCTTTCAATATTGATTATAACTATAACTAAAACTACTCGTTGGAAGGGTTAATTTAGATTCTAGATATCCCATGGTTACCACAAGATTGAGTACTAAGAAAGAAATCGTATAAACACAACCAGAAACTTGACGACTAACTATCCTAAACCTTTACGATTTTTATTAGGCAAAATATATAAAACTTAATATTATGTGTTATTTGTACTCCCTAAACCCTATTCAGTACCTTAGTTTTATTTATGGTTGTTTTTTGATTGTTTCCTTGTTTTTTTGTGTCACTAGCGTAAAAAATACAATGCTTAAAATATCATTTATTTGTGTTTGTAATCTTTTCATAACCCCTAATCTTCAGTACCTTACTTTTCGTGTTTGCTTTTTGAACACTGTTTGTCTTGCTTTCTAATCCACTTTTGAGGCCAAACTACCCTTAGTGTTTTAATGGGGATTTAGGGGGACAAAAACCCTAAAAGCCCCAACTGAACACTGAAGCCTGCCGCGTAGCATACGCGAACCCAAGAGTATGCAGCCCCTGCAACCCTATCACGAAAACCTTCCTGAATTGCTGTATGCCCGTATGTTGCTTAGAAGTCGTGCGCCTGCGAGTGGTAAGTCGGCGGTTTACTGCCGGAGTTAGGGTTTACGGGTTTGCAAAGTCAACAGGCACTCTTCGGCCTCTGATCTTTGCACTGTCCGCTGGCTCGGTCTGCATGGCCCGGTCTCTGACCTTCGCCCTGTACGGCGAAAAAGGGCGCACCCGTGATTTTTGGTGAGACATTCCATTTCTACTTTGAGGGTTTATTCTGATTTTGCGAACGTCAGAATCCCGTTTCTGAATAGAATTTGAATCCAAATTTTAGAGTCAGAACCCTAACTTTGAAGAGGTGCTTGCCCCCACTGTCGAGGGCGGGCACTTGTAATCTGCGGGGCATACGGTGCTTCTGTGCAACTACAGCTCCAAACTGTGAAACACTTTCGGAAATCGGCATAGATCGTGACGGGACATCCTGCGTTCCAATGTTTAAAACTATTTGCGAGTCCTGTGATCACTCAACTGGGCCCAGCACGCACTCGCGCCAATGAGTGATACTGATACATGAGGCATGTGCAACCTTTGAAGGTGGTTCTGCCATACTATCTACAAGTGTTGAGCGGGGTTGGCGCACACAAGAGGGAATAACTGCGCAATGTGCTTCGATAGGTTGTTCGCATCATTGCGCGAACATGTGCCTTTGTCAGTCCAAGCGCTCCACAGGTAGACCAGTCTGCTTTGGCATAAAACTCACAAGCCACTTCGTGGAACAATTGCGTCGTAGTCCTGGCCAGCCCGTGTGCCAGAGCAAGTCCACAATGAACCATAAAAACCTCCTCGTGGGCTGATGGAAGGCCAAAGAACTCGCAGCACCATAAGCAGCATCTCGGTAATTGTTGGGAACTGCTGTAGTGCCTGAAGCTTCTTATGACGCCAGCTTGCCACCGGGAAGGATTTGAAACTAGATAGGCATTCACCCTGCTCATGATGGGCCTACCCGACGAGTTCCAGAGCTTCGGGGCTGGCTGCAAGTTCTGGCTGCGCGCGTATGTGGCAAAGTCCTGGAAGACCAGTTCAAGCCAGAATCGAGAGCTCACATTGATATACTTGAGCTTTGTAATGTCGATCTCCATCTGCATCTTATTTTTGACTGCGTCTATTTCAACTTTAAGCTGAAATTTAGCCTCCGCCTCCTTCAACGCCATCGCCTTTTCCATCTCCGCCTCCTTCAACGCCACAGCCTTTTCCATCTCCGCCTCCTTCAACGCCACAGCCTTTTCCATCTCCGCCTCCTTCAACGCCACAGCCACCCTTGTTGCAGCATCCCTGTGCTCAACAAGGCGTTTTGATTTCTTGATGAGCCGTCCCGTCTTGAGCACCTTGCGACGCCTTGATATGGGCGCCATGGCAGCACGACTGGCAATGGTGGGTAATGAAGCGTGGAACTCTCAGAATGCAGTATAGACACACACACACACGATCCTCTTGCAGGCATCAAAATGAACTGCAAATGTCGCGCATTGTGAAAAATGTGCTACGGGGTTGAGCGCATGCAACTCGCCGGGCGCACCTACTTGGCCCTACCCTGATTAAGTTGCGCGGAACACCTGCAGAGGACTGGTGATTTACATAAACGCGCAGGGCTGACCTTCGCATCTCGATGCTCTTGTCGTAGTCGGCCAGCACAGAAAACCAAACACATCGATGAATCCACTCCCTGACCCATAAAGTATTTGGGTATATATCGGGCTAAGATTCGGCTTCGCTGGTGGACTAAAGCATCAAGGGTAGCGGGTGGAGCATCAGGGTTGTGAGCTGGAGCGTCAGGCGTAGTGGGTTTGATCTCGTCAACGGTGGAGTGCCACCAAGAAGTGGCTAACCGAAGCCACCCCCAACACCCCATACTATGCCCCATAAAATGAACAAACCTAACCTTGCCCATTTCGGGATGTTACATCACCTGATAAATAGGATGAGATAGAGTATTTTAAGGATAATGAGCTACTAGTTGTGATTATATGGCCAATATATGTTCACGGTGATGTAATAACCCAAACTGGCGACCCATTACCTTGTCCATTTTGGATAATTGCACCTTATTTTCTATATGGTAAAGTGTTTTAGGATATTATGGCTATGATCTGGGCCATGGTGGTGCAATTACCCAAACTGGGCAAGGCCTCCCCTGACTATTAAGCCCCAACCCTCAGCCGCACCTCTTTGAGGGCGTGCCCGGCAATGCAAGTGTAGACTTCGACGGCGATGGGGGCGTGGTGGGCTCATCGGCACTCGTGGGCGACACCTGCCAGCAGGTCTTTGCATGGTTCAGAGTGGCTTGGCTTCAGATAAGGGCGTGCAAGAGTACCTTCATGGGGGTATGTAATATGTAGGGTATCTTGCAGGGTACTTCGGGGGTCTAGGAAGGGCATTATGTTTTAGAGGTTTGGGAGGCTTGGGGCCTGAAAAGTACGGTTTACTGTAAGGATATCATTGTGGGTTCGCAGGAGAGAACAAAGGGTACCGACTTTGCTTATGGGTTTCGGCGGGATCTCGAAAGGGAACAAGGGTATTGTCAGAGTCATAGGTTTTCGTGGGTTTAGCATGTAGGGTGGGGCGTATTGTTGGAGTTGTAGGGCTCAAGGATATGGAGCTTGGGGTATCTTTGGGGATTTCTGGGGCGGCTTCGGATGGTTCACCTAAAAACCTTCTTGAGTTGGGGGACAGGGCTTCGGAGGTTGAGGTGCTTGCGGTTGAGAAAGGTTTCGTAAAGCCGCAGAGAACTGAGGAGACGAGCCTCTGCCTCCTCGTTGTCCTCGGTGTTGATCACCGAGATCTTTCCTGCACATCTCCAAAGCTTTGGATCCCTGCTCGCTACATCCGCAACCCCTGGGGGGGAGAGGGAGGCAGGGGGTTCCGAAAACAGTGATGCCAATGTCGGCAGGTTCCTCTAGTACAACAGCAAGGATCGTGCAGACTCTTGGGGAATGTCAGGGGTACCATATCGTTGCAAACCTTATGCCATGTGTGCTGAAATCAAGTTCAGTAGCTCCGTGAGTCGAAGCATGGGAGTAATTGTTTGGACTGGGTCTGGTCAATATATCTTGGAGTTGAGGCCTTGAACCTTCTCAGACGCGAAGCCTTATGCCTTATACACATTGAACTTGAACCTATACGCCTGAAAAACCTGAACGAAACGTTTTGGCCTTCAGCTTCCTCGACCTAATAGTAATTGTGGGGGTGAGGGGGGCTCTATACCGGCTACATTTCAGTCTATTTTCGGGGGACATTGCTTATCAGATGTCCACACTATCTGGTGTACAAGTGGACACGACGTTTGCGCCACGTATTGTTCGACAAGTTTAGGGTTTAAGTTCAGGTGCGCTCGCTGCCGGTCAGCACTGATCGTTGCAGCTCGTCCTGCCCACTTGCTGGGAGATGCTTGCGGACCACCTGGAAGAGAGAACGGATCAGATTCCAACTGCGACACACTCACTGCTCACAACCACATTAGCACATGTATGACCATTCAACACGTCTGATGGCTGCTGGGTTTACACACTCAGCACCTGCACCGGCGGCTTCCAAAAGCTCAAACCCCTCAACCTCAACAGCCCAACGACAACCCTCCAAACCCTAAACCAACAAGCCCCTAAGCCTCAAGACATGAACCTGCTGTGGACGAAGAGCTTGATCTACATCGAAAACCGGGATAAGCCTTATAGAAATCTGATAAAGGGTTCTACTGGGATTCAATGTCGAGTCTGGGCTTTAGGGTACCATAAGTAACTAGTTCGATTGGGATGCTCCCCCTTTTTCTAACAGTCCTTAATGGGGATGATATAGTTCCCCCCCCCTATTTCCATAATCCCTAATTACTAAGGGCTGCTACTATAAGGGGGGAGCATCCCAAGAACCTAACTTCGACGTGTTGGAGCTCTCTTCTCGGCCCCGAGCTCTGCGTGCCGTACAAGGTGAGCGCTTTGTCGTCACCGCGGAAGTAGGCCTGGTCATTGCGCAGTGTTTGGGTGTGTGGTTCATAAGTTGGGGGCCCAAGATTTCCTGCTACTCTGCGGGGTTTGAAAGAACTGTTCAGCAACCCACGGGGAGCCTCTAGGCCCCCGAGCTTCAAGCCTTTGCCAATTTGCCAGACTCCTAACATTATCGGCAGCCGAGTTTTTGTCAAATGCCGTTTAGAACTACGGCCCCAAACAGTTTCCAAGGGAGTACCCCACGAGCTGTTGCTTGGGTGGTCCGAATTCATCCGCACCCCATGCAGAACCTCTCAACCCCTCGACTTCCCCTGGGCCTCAACCTCTCAAGCCCTCAACCCAAACCGGCACAAACCTTTTGTTGAGGGCGTCCGAAAAAATGCCTGCTTTTTGGGGGTGGGGGGGGGGGGGGGGGGGGGGGGGGGGGGGAGGGGCCACACAAAAACGAGCACAACATTCAACCCCAAATCGAACCTCGTAATCTGTGACCCAAAACCTACAAGATAGCACAAATTAATGGGCTTTTGCGCGTAACAATTTTGTAGCAATTATATTTAATGCGGGCGTGAAATGGCCCCTGAAAACTATCCTAAATAAAAGGGCGTGAAACAAACCATTTCCCAGAACCAACAGGGCGTCTCACCTCCTAGCCTATGGAACTTCTCCCTCGAATAGTAAAAAGAAAGGCAGCGAGCTTGCGAATGCCATCAACGATTTGATTGGTAGCTTTCCTGGCGCATGGCGTTTCCTCACGTTCCCAGAATAAGGGCCTCTGGCAAACCAGGTTTGGGGAAAGGCTCCTAAACAGCAGGAGCCTTTAAGCCTGAGCAATTTAGGGCTTAGGGTTTGGGGTTTAGCTGAGTTAGGGGCCATCGTTCCCAGGACACCCTACTGTAGAAGCTGGGCTTCGTTATATTCGCTCCATACCTGAAGCCACAAGCCCTCCCTAAACCCCAGACCCCAAAGCCCCCGAAACCCACAAAAACCCCTAACCTCAAAACCTCTAAACCGCTCAAGCCCTCTGGGGCACAGGCCGCTGCAGCTGCAGGATCTATGTCACGGAGGACGATGTACTTGCGGTGCCTTGTAAGATGGATGGGGATTCGGGTTGGGTGTGGATTCGAGCAATCGAAGCCCTAAATTCCTAACGCCGCCGTATGGGTACCAGACGCACGTATTTCGGTGTGCATGTGTTCCGGTTCAGTCTTCAGATTTAGCCAATATTTCAGAAGACGGGTGCCTGGTAAAGGTTGAGCAGATCCTGAGCTCGTGGCGGCTCCGCCAAGAGAAGCTGCCAGAGCTTCTTCACGTCGCCCTCACAGGGCTGTCTTGTGCACCACTGGCCAAAACCCTGAACTACAACCTAGAGGCCAAAAAGTAATGATTGATAAACACAAACCACGCAACCCTTCCCAAGAAAAACAAAAAAAGGGAACGGTGGTCTCCCTCTAAAAAACGACTGCTGCCATGAGAACAAAGCTGACTCCAAACCCTGAACCTCAAAGCATCTGAACCCGAAACAGGGAGGGGCGATCTCGGGAAGATTCTCCTGGGCCTGCAAGTGGCCAAGAAGCAAAGGTTTAGGTTGTAAGGCTGTTTGTCCCTTTTTTCAGCAGAACCTAACCTGGCAAGGGAGTCCGGTCTATAGTTCCCACAATAGTAACCTAAGGGGGCTCTGAAGCATGCAGCTGTACGCTTCTTGAGTATGAATGTGGGGGTTGCGACAAGAACCCTGTGATTTCTAGAGTTTAGGGATTTCGGAGAGACATGGGCTTTCACTGTCTGCAACACACCTTCTCCAACAAGAAACAGCACTAATAAGTGCTAGAGCCCAAGCCCTCAACAAACCCAGCCCTAAACCCTAAACCCCAAAACCCCGCAAAGAAGCGACCATCATGAGGAACTTACCGCGTAGCCCATCTCCGCCACCCGCTGGCAGAAGTCTTCCTCCTGGCAGGCTGCAGGCGATCCTGAACCCTAGGGGGTTGGGGGTTGGGGGTTAGGGGTTAGGGGTTTAGGCTTTGGGGAGAGTTGAAGGGAACTCTGCAGGGGCACAACCTCAGAGTACCCTGGAAAAGCCTAAGCCCGCCTTTAAAGCCCCTAAGCCCAGAAATGTAAACCTTCAACCCCTGAACCCTTGAAACCCCAAGCCCTTAAACCCTGACTCCTAATAGCTACCTAGCTTCCCCACCTAGCCCTAAACCCTAAACCCCCAAAAACCCCAAATCCTAAACCGAGCCCCAAACGTTCGCCTCTAGCTTCCCGCGCTTCTTTGGGTCCAACCCGTGGTTCCAGGCGGTCATGATGTCGCCGAAGTTCTCCTCAGTTCGAGACTTTAGGTCCCTTCTAGGGCGGTTTCAGGCTTAGGGTTTAGGGTCTTAAGAGCTGAGTCGCCGCAGTTCTTCTCA
This sequence comes from Symbiodinium natans, assembly GCA_905221605.1. NCBI lineage: Eukaryota > Dinophyceae > Suessiales > Symbiodiniaceae > Symbiodinium > Symbiodinium natans. Next base: position 901,556 of record CAJNDS010002757.1, on the reverse strand, counting down.
GTCTATGGTTAATGGTCCTTAATGGGTTTAGGGTTTAGGGTTTAGGGTTTAGGGTTTAGGGTTTAGTATGGTGGTGCAGGATTGACAACGAGAGGGTTTCGGGTGTTGGGATGTAGGGTCTACTCGGGTTCAGCTGCGAGGGTCCATTGCAGCACAGGAATTTCTATTGCAAAGGTTTCGGGCGTAGGCCAGTACATGGGTCTAAGCTTCATGAGGGAGCTACTTGTGCGGGGTCTACACGCGGAAGGTCCATACTGCCCCTAAAACCCTTCAACCCTAACGCTTAAAACAATCGTGGCCCAAAACCCTAAAACTGCTATCGAAAACCACATCTCTAACCCCTAATCACCTCGCCAAGCACTTGCTGCCAGAGCACAAGCAGCAAAGCGCGGAAGTCCCACAAAGCCTGCCACTCTGGGTTGGGTTTAGGGTTTAGGGTTTAAAGTTTAGGGTTTAGGGATAGGGTTTAGGGTTTAGGGATTACAGGGGTTGAATGGTTTAAGGGTTATAAGGGTCGACTTAGGGTGCCGGGTTGAGGGCTTTGAGGATGCGGGTTTCGCCCGCAGCAGTTCCTGGCTTCATCGGCCTCAAGGCTTTGGGGGGGGCTGAGGGTTCGCGAGGCAAAGGGCGTCGGGAAAAGGCCCAGAGCTGCTGAGGTTTTGGAGCTAAGTTGCTGACTAGTATATCCCTAAATCCTAAACTCTAATACTTAAACCCTAAACCCCAAAGCCTAAACCCTAAACCATCCGTTGCCTGCACGGCTTGGGGATCCAGGTCTGTCAGGGACACGTGGCCTGGGCAGTGTGATGGTCTCCATGGCTTTGGGGTTAGGGGTTTAGGGTTTCGGGGTTGAGGAGCTTGCCTGTTGGGGATGATGGCTATTTGGGGTTGAAGGGTTTGAGGGTTGCGGGAAGTTGGATGCTTGCATGAGGGTGTCAGCGGCCAGGGCTTGAAGGAGCAAGCGCGTGTCTTGGGAGCTGTCTGGAGCATTCGGGAGCTATAAGTTCCAGCGCTAGCTGCACACTGCATACCCCTAAACCCTGAGCCCTAAACTCCAAACCCTAAACCCTACTTAAACCCTAAACCCTAAACCCTAAAACCTAAACCCTGAACCTCCTGGGGCTTCACCAGCTCTTCGGCATGGAGATTGGGGTTCTGGGCTTCAGGGTTTACTGTTGCAGCCAAGACCGAAAGCCAAGGGATGCCAAGACGAAGTACCTGCCCCCCCCCCAAACAAAAAAGAAAACAAATAATAATAATAATAACAAATACTAATACTAATAATAGAAATAATAACAACAAAAAAACGACCTTTCGCATCCGAATTTTGATGGCGGAGATCCCTGATGCTAGGTAGGAGCGACGCGCAGCACGCACATCATGTGAGCAACATGCACATAACAAAGGATCCAAATATCATTGAGCGTCGTCCTACCTAGCCTTGGTGCGGGCAGCATGACACGAGCTGCCCAGTATCCTGCACGCGACAATGGCATGAGCAGCTGATTTCCAGCGCTCTGGGACCTAGTCGGGGGCTCGCACGCCCAAGTCAGGCACACCCGAAAAGAAATTGTCATCTACAGTTTGGGAATTCAGGATTGCTGGCCCTGAAAGCCTGACGGGGGTCGATTTGCAGGGTTAAGATCGTAGGGCATATAAGGAGCGTTTAGGGGTCGGAGCTTCAAGTCACCGGAACGCGAGAAGCCCCGAAGGCAAATCTCGTACATCGCTGCCGTCTCAAGCTGAGAGCAGCCAGGTCTTAAGTTTTAAGGAAAGGGTTTAGAGAGTTCTTTCAGGGTCCTTAAACCCTAAACCCTAAACCCTAAACCCTAAACCCTAAACCCTAAACCCTAAACCCTAAACCCTAAACCCTAAACCCTAAAAGCCCTAAGCCCTAAGGTTTCGGGGTTTCGGAGGCGCTAGACCCCCTCCCTGTCGCTTTGGTGCAGGAAGCTTCGTGTTGCCGGCGCGGGCTCTCCCTCTGCCGAGCGTCCGAAGTTTTTAGGGTTTAGGGTTTAGGGTTTAGGGTTAAGGGTTAAGGGTTAAGGCTTAAGGGTGCAGGGTTTAAGGTTTGGGGTTTAGGGCTCAGCAAGCCTGCCGGGCATTTCGGGTCTCTGGGGTTTCCGAGGTTTACAGGGCTTGGGGTTTGGGTTTCTGGCGCTTCTGAGGTTTACGGCTTAGAACGCGAGACTGCAGGCTACTTAGGGGGAGGGGGGGAGGGGGGGGGGGGGGGGGGGGGGGGGGGGGGGGGGGGGGGGGGGATGAGGGGTCTTAATGCTTTCTAGAGTTTAAATAGGGCATATAGGACGTAGGACTCATAGGGTTTAGGGCTTATAGGACGTAGGACTTATAGGTTTAGCGTTTCCGGTTGCTCGCAGCATTTGAGTCGCGCCCTGCTCTGTTGCCAGCCTGAGCCTTCCCTCAATTGTTGCCTGCCACTACTCTTTGCCAACTACAGGCTGCCACCATCTACTCTAGGGGCCTCAATCATAATTAGAATCCGGCTTTGGGGGGTTATGTTAGTATTTGCATATAGGGGACGCAAGGGAATACTATTACTAGTACTTCTTCCGACCCCTAGATTCGGCAGCAAGCACCAGTTGAGCTCTTGTAACCCACTACCCGGCGCTTTCGGCAAGCGTGTCCGTGCCAAGTCTCTTGCAGGTTTTGGGTTTAGAGGTTTAGGGGTTTGGGGGTTGGGGTTTAGGGTTTAGGGTTTTATCTGGTTACCCTCAACCGACACGACGCGAGCTGAACCTTGCGACTATGTCTGGGTACCCCATGTTGAGGGGGGGGAGGCGGGGAAATGTGAATCCGACCCAGGGGGAGCTGGAAAAGAACCCTACACCTAAACCTTTCGGAAACCCTGATTTGCATAGACCCATAAACCCCATAAGAAGAGCTCCTACCGTCTATCCGCAAGGCCAACACTAACATCCTCGAACGCAAACCATATACTTCCTACCCTGGCACCGACACTACTCGCTACCAGGCCCATCACCTTCGCTGCGCTTCCTCTTTCCCTCGGCTGGGGCGAGGGTGTACGCGGATGGCGTCTCCCTCCCTCTCCCTCTCTCCCTCCCTCGTTCTCTATCTATCTATCTATCTATCTCTCTCTCTCTCTCTGTCTCTATCGCTCTCTCTTCTGGTTCCTTGTGGGGCCCCTAGATTGTCAAGTTTTAGGGTTTAGACTTTGGGAAGATTAGGGTTTGGGGGCTCAGGGTAGAGGGCTGGTGCCGTGGAATACGACAGTTGCTTGACAGCCTAACGCCCCAAGTCGGCTAAGCGCTATAATTAGACGTTAAACCTAAGCCCCAACCCTGTTAACCAGCCTCCTAAACCCGTTGAACTCCCCTAAATCTGCCACCACGCAACAGCCTGAGATGGATTTGGCCTCCAGGACACCACGTCCAGGGCAGCAGTGGCCCTGGTTTCTGACACGCCTGCGCACAAGCGGGCCCGCAGGGCAGTGGGGGGGGGGGAGGGGGGGGCACACTGAGAGGGTTAGGGTGCAGAGGGCGAGTGCACTCAGACAGCAAGCAGCGTGGCGAACAAGGGCAGATGATTGAGGTTCAGGGGTGTTGGGGTATATCCTGGTGGCGCAGGGCCTTCCTTCGAGGGCCGGAGTTGGCGCTTCAGCCCTTAACAGCACTTCCCGAACCCTTGAACCTAAAGCCCCTCGAACCATGAGCCCTACCCCAAAACCATCAAGAAACAACAGAGGAGAAGACTTAAACCCTAAACCTCTAAGCCCTACACCAAAGAAAAGGCTCGAGCCTGCAGTGAAAATGCTGATCTTCAGCATGACCTGCAGGGTTTAGGGCTTGCAGGTCCAGGAGGGTGGTTCGGGTTTAGGGTACTTAGCTGACATAGGTTTACTTAGAGAGGTTACTGAGGGTTTTTGCGTTTACGATCCCTGAGGTGTTGCATTTACTCGGCAAAAGGAGCCCTAAAACCCTAGTCAAGGAGACAAGACGTTGCGCGCAAACCCTAAACCCTAAACCCCGAACTCCCCAAAAGGGCAGGCGGGTGGGGCTGAGGCTTAGTTCAGATTCCATCACCTGAAACACCCCCTACCCCCACCCTGCCCGCCAGCGGGGCCCGGATATGACAAGAAGCCGACAAGCCTGCTGTTGCCAACAACCAAGACGTGGGATTGTCGAACTTTGGTACAAGGAACTGCGGGGTTTTAGGTCTGAGGGCCTACGAATCGACACGGGGTCAGTTTAGAGCTTTTATCAGGGCCAGGACTCAGGGAGTCTACTAGCACAGTCGACCTTAAACCCTAAACCGCCTCGGGCCAGTCTCGACTGAGGTTTCCGAAGGCAGGAAGAACGACCACGTCCTGGTCCGCACAAACCCAGACTTGCTGATGCTTCATCAACGAATGGGGATTAGGGTTTAGGGGGGTTTAGGGGTTTGGGGATTAGGGTTTAGGGGTTGAAGGGGGAATCGGAAAGTGAATACAGGCACTGTCACAGGGGCCAACAGGTGGCATAGCGATTTGAGTTTAGTTTCTAGTCTGCGGACCGTCATCTTCTAGTGCTTGCACTCCATTTAGAGCCTGCCGTCAAAGTTAAATCAAACATGCTGGCATCTGCACAGCCCAGCTACAGCCTTGCAGGTGAGAAGAAGCTTAGGAGTTGAGGGTTTCGGGTTTAGCGTTTAGCGTTTAGGGTTTAGGGTTTAGGTTTGAGGGTTTAGGGTTTAGGGTTGGCCCCATCAAAGTTAAAGCTGCAGGGGGCTGCGACCACTGAAGTCGCTGAAGGCTCAAGGCCACGCCTCCATGTGGTTCTTGATGTAGCAGAGGCACGCCTTCTCCAGCTGCTTTGCCTGCAAGTGCAGGGCGTTGCTGGGGTGATGTCAAGAATAGAACCCACCCTAAACCCTAACCACTAAGCGACTCCAAGAACCTCACCGAGGAAGACAACCGGCGCCCCTAAGAATTTCATGTTGTGAAGCCCTTGTGCAGGTCTTGTTCTCTAGCCATCGGCTCCCAATCCGGTGGCATAGAGGTCCCTTAAATCCACGGCTCTTTGGGAACCTACCTGAAGTGAAAATCGATGTCCGACTGCAGTATTCCCGTCGAAGCCTGGAGCACACCATCAACTGGCAGACGGATTGGAATCCGAATCCTTAAGCTGGGCTCATGAAGTGGCTCAGGGTTCGCATGGCAAGACCATGGCCCAAGCCCTATAAAGACCCAAACTCTTCGCCCTTAGCACAGGAACGCTAACAACCCCCCCCCCCCCCCCCCCCCAGCCACACGGTTACACCTGAACCGCAAAACCAAAAAAGAACACTAAACGGTTCATCCTATGTAAACCCCCAAACTGTCTGCGTTTGGGAGGTTTAGGGTGGTAGAGGCTTGAGGGAGACGGAGGTTGAGGGTTAAGATTCCGATCTGAGATCTCAAGCCCCGAAGTCCCAACAGTTCAACTTTAACCTGGAAGCCGTGGCCCCCCCCTTAACAGCAAGCCCCTAGAGCCGCAGAGCCTCAGGGCCTTAGGGTGCGAGGCTTTGCAAGTCTGCCTTTGACCCTCACCCCATCTCACCCCGCCCCCGACCTCGTAGAGGTGTGCCTGGCACAGCACTTGGCAGACTTCCCCCACCGAGATCTGCTCCTGAGCAGGCTACTGACATTCTATGGAGGGGGTGAAGGGGGGGTTGATGGTATTCCACGGAATCATCCAGAACCTTTCCGGTGCTTGGAACAACCCAAGCCACAAAAAACAATACAGTACCCTGAACCGTAACCCCCCCCCCTCCTCCCATTGGGTGCAGGCTTAGGAATTCTAAGGCTGAGGACCAGGACCAGGAATGCACGGTTTTGAAGCTTGCTAGGGATTTCGTTGTAAGGTGCAGGGAGTGTCCTGAACCCCCGTGCCCGAGCCCCGAAGGGATGTTGGGACACGGAGCCCTAGACCCCAACAGAAAGCATACACCAAAAGCTAATGACCTGAACCCTAAAACCTGTGAACCAAAACGCCCATGCAAGAACCCAAACTCCCTGATGAAAAAACCCTAAACCCCATGAGCCCAAGAATCCACAAGAAGCGCTGAACCCGACACGATCTATGTCCGTAGAGCCTTGAACGCCCTAGCACAACTCCAAACCTAAGCAGAAGGAACCCACCAAAGCATGGCCCTCAACTTATTTTGTGCCGTCAGGGTGCAGGGTTTAGGGTTTCGGGTTTAAACAATTCTTTGGGGCTGTCAGGGGCCTGACAAAACCCAAATGAGGTTCAAGGCTACCTACCCACCAGAGTGAGCAGATCCAAAAGGAGTGCGAACTGCAAAGACCTTATACAGGGGCCATAATAATTCGCCTCGGCTTCCTGCCGAGAAGCGTCTGGAACAAGCAGACCCGGATCGGGCCTCCTTCCCCCTAACCCAACCCTTCCCCATGCCAAATTTTCTGACGCCACCCCCCCCCCCCCGGACCCCCCAATCGCTTGGAGGAGCTGCAAACCGATGCGTGAGGGATCCGCCTGTCGGTGGCCTTACACAGGGAGTGCTCAAAAAACCCCCCCCCCCCCCCCCCCCCCCCCACCCCCCCCCCCCCCACACCCCCCCCCCCCCACCCCCCCCCCCCCCACCCCCCCCCCCCCCCCGCCCCCCCGTAACCTCTCTGCCCTTCCTGGGGCCGGCCCGGCTGCCGAGGCGGCGCGCGCAAGCGTTTACAATTAGAACAGGGGTTTGGGGGTTATAATAGTATCATTTTATCCACAAGGGAATACTATTCCTAAATAATCCGACCCCTACATTAAGGGCTTAAGGCTTCTCTGCTGCGGTCCAGCGAAGGGTCTCGGCTGACACTCCCCCCGCTTAGAGAAAAACTTATAAGGTCACCAATTCAAGCCCAAACCCTACATTAAGACCCTAACCCTAAACCCTAAACCCTAAACCCTAAACCCTAAACCCTATAACCCAGAATTGTCATCCAGTATCCCAAATCCATCGCAGGGGCCAAGCAATGCACTCCAAGTCTCCCTAAACCCTAAACCCTAAACCCTAAACCCTTCTAGCCAAACCCTATAACCCAGAATTGTAATCCAAGTCTCACAGAGGTGCTGCTCGCACCAGAGCTGGAGTCGCTTGACCTGATTTAGGGTTTAGGGTTTAGGGTCTATAGGGTTTAGAGTTTAGGGTTTAGGGTTTAGGGTTTAGGGTTTAGGGTTTGGATTTCGGGTGGAAGGGTTTCCGTGGGTTTAGGGCGTAGGGTTTGCCCGCGCTCACGTGTGAGGCGCCCCCCCCCCCCCCCCGGGAGGCACTAGTTTAAGGGTCCTCGGATTTTGGGTTTTGGGAGTTGTATTGGTGGATGGTAGGGGTCTCGGGCTTTGAGATGTTAGCCCTAAAGCCCCGAGCAGAGCCAAGAAGCCCTCAAAGCCATGAAGTTCCGAAACCGTCGGGCCGAAACTGCCTTAAACCCCTTCTGTCTCCTAGCAGGCTTTGAGTATTTGCTTTTGCCCTGAAACCCCAAAGCCCTAAGGGGTTCTAGAATCCCAAAAAGCCCTATACTATAACTCCTATATATAACTCCTATATATAACTCCTATATATAACTCCTATACTATATATAACTCCTATAGGTCTTCCACCCCCACACCCCCCCCACCACCCTCGCCTGGTACTTGTGGCTGGCTGCCAGCAGACCCTGGAGCTGCACCAGGCGCGGATTTTCGCCTCAGTCGTGCTTAGGGTTTAGGGTTTAGGGTTTAGGGTTTAGGGTTTAGGGTTTAGGGTTGAGGGTTCAGGGTTTTGGGCCTCGAGGGCCTTGAGGTTGCTTTCAGTCGAAGGTGGCCGGCCTCAAGTACTGCCCAAAACACAGATGGTTTGGTTTAGGGTTTAGGGTTTTTGGGTTTTAGGGTTTAGGGTTTAGGGTTTAGGGTTTAGGGTTTAGGGTTTTAGGGTTTGAGATCTTTACCCCCTGCCTGGCTACCCCTACCATCAAACAGCCCTCAAGCGAGGGTGGTTTGGGCCTGAAGCCTAAAACCGGGATGAGCACCCACAGCCTGAAACCTCAAATCGCCCAATGCTACATCCCAAACAGCCCTAAACCCTGACCCCTGAATCCAAACCCTTAAAGCACGGGTTGTTTTAAAACAACTTGATTTAAAACCACCTGACCCCTGAATCCAAACCCTTAAAGCACACAAACCAAACACCTCGGCACAGGCAGGACTGGAGGCAGCCCCGTGGCGATTGCCGCACTCATCCGTGCCCCCACTGCTACTGCTGTTGCCTGCGGCGTGGGGTTTGGCGTTTAGAGAGTAGGGTGTCTGGCGTTTTCACGGTTGGTTTTGCGGATTTTGGGGCTTTGGGGTAGTTTGGGTCTAAGTTTTAGGGCTGAGGGGATTTAAGGTTCAGAGATTAGGGTTAGGGTCTTTGGTCTTTCCTTCCCCGTCTCCTTGTCGTGATGCGAAGGTTGTCCTCCTAAAACCTGAACCCTAAACCCCAAACCCACCCAAAATAAAGTCTCAAAGCCTTCAACTCTCCAAGCTCAGGCCCCGGACCCTAAACCAGCGACTCAGGTTTTTCAAAGTTTTCAGCGCCACAACAAACTACCGGCCTAAATCAATCCCAAGCCCAAAAACCTTAGTGCTCAAGGGTTTGTGGCTTAGGGCTTAGAGTTGCGTGTGGGAATTAGGGTGTAGGGGCAGCCCCGAATCCAAAGTAAGCCACGTCAAGAGGGCTGGGGGCCCCAAGCCCCATAAACCCCCTTTTAAGGGCCCATCCTGAAATAGAAGAGAAAATTGGGCCACAAGGCCACTATACTATACAGGAAGCACTATACAACACAAGTACTATTATCCATCCATATACTTACATAGAAGCTCTACACCCCCCCAAATTGTCAATAGGTCTGAAATGTTATGTCGTCTCCTGGTTTAAGCCCTGGAGCCTTCAGGACACTATAAGCCCTGTAAACCCTGTTGTTTGGGATCTTAGACTAACAGTCCTTAATAGGGAAAAAAGTAGCCCCTATCATCATCCTACTAAGGACTGTTAGTAAATAGGGGGAACATCCCAACCCTTCAACCCTGTAAGCCCTG